>WBNH01006932.1:131783-189549 GCA_013401255.1 Urocolius indicus | reverse complement strand
TTTAGTTGGTATTAAATTATTTTCTGTTTTCTTCCCCAAGCCGAGTAGCCTGGTCTGTTTTGTCCTGCACCTTAAGCGGCAATTAAGCTCTCCCTGCCCTTTAGCAATCCTTAAGTCTTCGGTACTTGAGGCTAATCGTGGTCTTTTGTTCCCTGATGGGCAGAAACCACGACAGTGACAGAGCACTGGAACGGGCTGCCCCAGTGGGTTGTGGAGTCTCCTTCTCTGGAGACATTCAAAACCCACCTGGATGAGTTCCTGTGTGACCTATTGTAAGGAGGTCCTGCTCTGGCAGGGATATTGGACTAGATGATCTTTTGAAGTCCTTTCCAACCGTTAAGATTCAGTGATTCTGTGATGTGTAGTTGAGGTCTTTGCATCATGCAGAAAAATGTGTCCATCCACCCTGGCTATCCATGTCTTTCAACAAAATCCTTTCCTTATTCTAAGGACTTTTCCCACTAGAGCCAGTAAAAGGACAAACCATTTTAAACAATAGTGAGGCTTAGTTGACAGAATTCATAATCTCATCCATGCCATCCCTATAATAGTAAAAGCACCCTGACTTTAAAAAGCTGAAATGAGCACTTAATCAGAACATCTGTTTTGTTTTCTACCTTTAAGTTCCAAATTCAAGTGGTTTAAAAGGACAAAAGAGACAACTCAGCAAAAATTTCTTCCTAAATCCTACTTTCATTTTCTTAATCACTGTAAACATCAATTTTCTACTCCAAGAGCTATAAAGGTACTATTGAGATTTTGTATAGAGTACTGCTTTGCACTTCAAACCTTAGTGGAAAAGGCAGCAAGCCAAACCATGACCTTAGGGAATAAAAATCCAAAACCCTCAGGGACAAAAACTACATTGCTAGAAAACTGAAGGAGAAATCTGCTTCTTATGGCTGATGTAAGCTGTAAACTTGAAGTCTGGATGTAGTTAAGCAAGGCTCAAACAAGAACAGTAGAACCCAGAGCAGGACCTTTGCAGTCATAAACCTCACTGCTAGTAAAACTCAACCTTGGCATTTCTCCTTTTAACTGAGCAATACATGAGTCTGGTTATGACTGGGTCATTTAGATTAGTAATAATTAATTGTCTGTGGGCTATAAAAAAAAAAGCACAAGTGGCTACTCAGAAGAGAAGGAGAGTTCTTAGGGAAATGGAAAATTCTCAAGATATTTGAGATACATGGTTAAGAGGATATGGTCTTAAACTATTTTTTCAGAGTCTGCAGTGAATGCTATCAGGATGAATGGCCTCAGGGTACAGCTTTTATCATTTTAGGCAGAACAATAGATAATAAAAATGGAAAACTTTGCCAAGAAAAGATAGCCTTTCTGCCATGATATATGGAGGCAGTTGTGAAAAACAGATTTTAGTGTGCAGTAATAGGTCTCAAAATATGCCTGAAATACTGAAAGGCAATGAGAATTCAGTGCAAGTACAAGAAACAGAGTAATATTAAAGTTGCTGAGACAGAAAGTTTCTTCTCTTTCTTGTTAGATTCAGTCCTACACAGGATAAGTTTTCACAAACTAAGCTTGTTTTGAAAGTCACAGGTGTGTCTAATCTTCCAGGTAGTTTTAGCCTGATTTTGTAGCTGTGTTTAGTTTATGACACTGTTTTTTAAAATAAATTTTATATTGAAATATTAATGCTGTCATTTCAAGGTGTAGGTGTCCTTTTTTGCAGCTCCAAACATCAGATCCCAGTGTTTTTTATTCATATACTCAAGGCTTATTCCTCAATTACGAACCCTGAGGAAAGGAAGCTGGAGAGACCTGGGGGAATGAGACCTCTCCCACACCAAGTTGACCAAGGAACTTCATGGAGTCCAGCACAGGCCTTTCCATTCCACTTTCTAGCTGCTGATCTTACTTCTCATCTGAAAGTGCCTGAGCTTTTTTAATCAAATAGATTTCTGGTAAAAAATGTTGTGTTTCTTTTGCATTTGCCCTATGGGACATGCTGTTAAGTCAGTGTTGTAAACATATGGCCATGGCCAGCTACAGCAGTGATCCTCAGAGGCATTAGAACAGCTATATTGGGTATCTGATATTGTGAAATCTCCTGCTGCACAGGCTGGTGATTTCTATGCTTGAGCTCCTTAAATGACTGACCAGTGGAATTAATGGAGAACAACAGCTGAGCCCCAGAAAATTTTCAGAAGCTAGCTTGGAGCCTGTGAAGGCATTTATTGTGGTTTAATGGATATACATCACTTGCCCCACAACCAACGTGGATGCGAAGCAATGTTTCACAGCAAGATGTTGCCTCTGAAGCCAAGGCCACTTTGACCTTGAGCTTTTTTCTAGGAAGGAAAACCTGAACCCACACAGTGCCCTACAGGGTGGTTTCCTCCAGCACACTCACTGGTCCTTTTTGTAGTTGCCTAGCAACCAAGGAAGTGAGGAGGAGGATGTGAGAGCATGGAAGCACCTGAATCAGATTATTTGTAGCAAACAATTTGGCCAAATCAGCTCTGGGTTCTCTTGAACTACACCATCCGGATAGATCATGGCCTGAAGGTGAGGGTGATGATCCTACTTTAATTTTACATGAGTATGACCTTACTATGTCTCCTTTAGCAGCAAAAGAATTATTATTCTTGAGTGGGGATGAGACAAGAAACAAGATTTGATCAGTGTCCAGAGCTTACCTGTGGTGTTTTAGCTACACTGTGTGACTGAGCAGTGCCCCTTGGCTTAAAGGAAGCCAAGGAATTCAGGTTAGCTATTTCCTCTGAACATGATGTTTAGCCTCAGATTTTGTACCAGATGTTTGCCTTGGTTGTGAAAAAGACTAAAAACTGAAGATGAAGTAGTTTTTTCTCATTCAGGAAAGCAGAGAAACAAAACAGCAGAAGTTATTAGCTCTTAGAATATGTCCATGTTAAATATGTCCAGTCTAGGATTTGTAGTTTGGATGAAAATAATCTTAGGGGCAACAGGGATGTGAGACTGAGAAGTCAAAGCTCTGTGATTTACAAGCTACTGACATGAATCCAAGTTTCTGATGAGTGTCTTGGCCATTGGTTATCCTTTTGGTCTGTGGCTCAATGTTACAAGAGTCTCTATATTTGAGTAGAATAATTTATGCAGGAGATATAATGATAGTTTCCCTTTTGAATAGCTGATAAACTCTTGGGGCAGTTACTTTCTGCCAAGGGGGGGACCAAGAAGTGAGTCTCCAGTTTGCTTTGTTCACCTTTGGTCTCTATTTCTGGCATCCAAAATGAGTACCATAACCTCTGGGGTATTGACTATGCTGACATGGAATTAGAGCATGTCTCTCTCATTTTTAACCTTTGGGAGGGGGACACTTGTCCAACTAACAAGAATATTCTTTCCACCTTTGAAACTGCGACAGCCTAGGAACAGTGTTTTGCAAAATGTGGCAGGAGATCTGGTGAAAAAGTTGGCATTTTTTAAGTTGACTGCTATTAAATAGATTCTCACTCAAAGAGCCTCATGGAAAAATACAATAGTTGTGTTTTCTTGTGTTAGAATAGCACAGTGGGACAAAACATGGCTTTTTAAGACCCTATATTGTGTTTGAGATATGTTTGAGGTGTTTGAGATGGCAAGAAACCAATAAAGTAATTACAGAAAAATGTAACTGAAGTAGGTAAAGGATGCCTGTAGAAACATTGCTGTGTGTTGTTTTTTTCTTAGCTCAAGACACAATACCTAGAAGGTCTTGAAAAGTTTATCAAAATAACAAGTCACTATTACTGAAGAATGAAAAAATATCTTAATTAGGAGCATGTCTGGGACACTGAAACATATTTTCAATGAAATGTTAATATGCTTCCTATAGAGACCACCACACACATATGCAGTAGTATTGAAGCTCCAGAGTAATGCCTCAGTTTGACTAGGTAAAGTGCAGCTTGTCTCAAGGGCATCTCACTTCAGAAAAGAAAATCCCAGACACTTCTGTGAACCCCATTCCTGTTCTGCTAAGCATTTCCCTTTCCTTGTTCTCTCCCTCACTCTATATTTTATTCCTCAGATATATTTCTGTGGAACCTAACATTTGAATGCTCCTGCTGCTGTTATGCCACCCCTGGAGCACATTTGCCAAACTAACAGTTGTTAAGGAGAGTGCCACAATATATTCAGTATGAAAAAATGCTCTCTTCAACCTCTTATCTCTGCCACATCTCCTGGGTCCAAAACAAGCCTCCATGGCTTGTGTGTAGCCTGGCCTACTCCTACTGCCACAATGCCATTAACTAACAAATGCTTTTTGTGAGGCTTTGCTAAAATAGTAGGGGAGGACAGGGAGAGGGCATGAAAAGAAATAGCTATTTGCAAGTAGATAACCAATTAAACATTTGGTTTATATTCAGTTCCAACCAGTAAGAGGTGAGATCTTATTAGCAGCCTATGAAAGTGATGCCCAGGCACAAGGTAGGAGATCTCATGAGAAGACCAACACTTCCAACTCAAGGTGCTGAAATATTACCGCAACATCCTGAGTAAGACTGGCTGACAATCAGTCTTGGGACTCGAAGCATGAACAGGAGATCAGAATGTCCTGTGAAGGGGTACTTACATCTTAAAAATACATATTTGTTATTAGTTTGGGGTTTTTTTTTCATAATTTCTGCTACTTTGGTATCCCTGTAGTATTTATGCTTTCACCTTGGTAAGTATCCTACTTGGAGTACAACAATGCAATTGTATATCTCTCCCTAAATTTCTCAATCGCTTCTTGTTTTCATCACTAAACACAGTTCCTCTCATCTAGGGATGAAGAGGAAGAGTGAGAGACTTTCACAGTTTACTCCATTTGCCTGTGTGTTCTAATTTTGAATATGTTCCCACTTATTGTTCCTACCCTCCAAAAAGGGTTTAAGGAGGCATCATTTCAAAGGAAGACACCAAAGCTTCCAATGGCAATAAATTGTCTGATCAAAAACAATTACGAGGAAGAAGAAATCTTCCATGTAAACTACAAAGCTCTCTGATTTTTTTCCAAAGAAATGTTCTTCGTTTTCATCCAAAAAATAGCTCAGCTAATGTAATTGAGAACCAAAAGACTTTGCTGAAAATTTTCTACTAACATAGTGATTTTCTTCGAAGGCTTGCTACAGAAAATAAATGCTGACCTGGGAAAAAAAATAATTACACAGAGAGACAGCTTTGATGGAAAACGCTCAACAATCCTACCAAGGATTTAATTCCTGAAAAAGAAGTCTAGTAGCCTGTCTTCCATTTTGTCAGCCTATCAGCTGCTTCTGACACCATTGCTTCTGCATTTTGTCTTCCCATTTTGTTCTCCTATTTGTTTTAATTCATTTCTTAGTGTTGGCAGAAAACTTTGCTTAGCTTATTCCAGCTTCCAGATGGTTTCCACAAGCAGCAGCTGAGACCCTGGTTCCTTTTTTCCCTCCCTATCTATTCTGTGAAAGTTGTCATTCACCTCTACTGTACCATGGACTCACAATGTGCTCTTCTATTCAGTGCTTGTCTGCAGCAAAGCCTCCTGCCGCTTCTTCCAGCCTCCCTCGTGTGTTTATGTACTACTGCTACCACTTCTCAGATTGCTCTGTGGACCTCTCAGCTGAGCACCTCTCACCAGAACTGAGTTCACGTTAGTGCTGGGAGAGCTGATTTGTGCCTTCTTTAACCAAAGCTTTGCTCCTGACTATTAAACCCTTTGTCAGGGAGGCTTTGAAAGCTAGGAATTAACTTGAAAGGGATTTGATAACCTAGGACCGTACTCATGGTGTGGAGGTCTCCATTGAAGAGCTCTTCCTCTCTCTAGCATCTCCTGAATTTTGAGCAGATTCTCTGGTTGTCAAGGCAACAACCTAATTTGCTCTCTTTCTGTGATTTAAGTAAGCATAATGTAAAATTCTTCAATAAATGATGCTAAAACATCCTGAGGTTTTTTTGGTAGTGACATTGGGCAACCTGCCACATGGCTTAATTTAATTGCTCTGAAGCTAGCACAAAGTGCATAATTCAAGGTTTCCTTTTGCACAAAAGCTCTTAAAAGTTTGGATGGCTGCAAGTGAAAGAGGAGGAGGAAAATAGCAGCTGCTGTTCTTCGAAAGTGAAGCATCTTTCGGAGCAAGAGGGCAGCTTTTTCCTTTTTACGGCAGAGAAATCCATAACAAAGACTTGGTTGAAACTCTTAGGTCTCCTTAGTTCACCTTGAATTTTGTGGGGAAGGCAAAAGTATCCACCATTCCTGTGCCCTAGTCTCCTGTGACAGGCAGTATGACAAGCACTGGGGTAGCGACAGAGGTAGACAGCCCAGCAATTTAGAAGGTGGCAATAGTGTATATTGTCTCAGCTTTCTGCCAATTCTTAGCTGTGAACACAGTGCCTAAAGAAAGACATTGTCTTTAGGAAAACTGCTGGGCTTTCACCAATGGTTTGCCTTTGTAGCTGTTCTGGTACTTGGGCTTGACTTCAGCCTTATATCCCTACTGCCTCTAGACACAGTGCTAAAGGCTACCCAGCCAGCTAGTCCAGGGAGATAAACCAAAATGAGAGCTGGTATAGCAGTTGCTTGAAGGAGTTTGGGTGTTAGTGCAAATTTGAACCTCACATTCTTTTTATAATAGGTATATAGACTCTGCTGAGTAAATATTAGCACAGGGGAAGTAGAGTGCAAAGAGTGTTCCTGGGTTTGCAAGCGATGCAGGCTTCTATAAGAGAAGAATGACTTCTTTATCCTGCCTATTTTTTTTTTTCAGTTACAGTGGCTATTTGTAAATACTGTGCATATGAACATATATTTGTAATAACTTTCAATATTGCTATGAATGTTCATTAAAAATCCTTGCTGGCTGCTTGGTCTGATTTGAGGATGGAAGAAATTGTCCCACTGAGCTCCTCTGCTTCCAGCATTGGTCCTGTAACAAAAAACTCTTCAAGCAAATGAGATGGTCTTAGGCTTGGCTTTGATAGTGGTGACCTCATTAAATGAAGCTGCAGTGCTCTGTAACTCTTCGAACAAGCCACCACCTTAGGAAAAAGAGCAGTGTTCATTTTGGAAAAAAACTGCTTGGGAAATAGAGGTGTAGTTAGTGGTCACTACAAATTTCTGGTTTAAAAAAAAAAAAAGCAAAACAGAACAGCTTAGTCATTTGGTCTGAGGGAAAGTGACACTTTGGTGTGTTTTTTGATGAGGGGATTCAAACTCCTACAGCAGGCACATGAAAGCACAGTCCCCAAGCAGAGCCTTTATCTTTCAGGAACCATGCAGTTGCAGCCCTTGGGTGTCTGAACTGACGGGATGACAATATAGTTGCTTAATAGAAGATATCATGATATAAGGCAGACTCTCCCATTTCATTGCAATCTGCTTGTCTTGACACTCCCCTCTGCAGAATGGTTTTATTCTTTTCTCTCATCTTGCATTCAGAAAAGAGGCAAAGTGATATGCTGCAGTATCGCTTTGCTTGGGCAGAAATCTCCACATCCGCTGAGATGGTAATGACCATTCACCAGGGAAATACTGTATTGTGGGCTGGGGATGGATGTGTGACAATAAAAAGGGAATGCCATGGCTTCAGGGGGGTGAGGGCAAGAGGGATGGAATGGGAAATGCAAGTGGGTAATTTAAGGTCTCCTTTCTTCAGGAGAGTGACGGGTTCTGGTTTCTTTACCCGCCTCTCTTTGATAAAAGCCTGCCGGGGGAGGGGAGGGAGGGGGGATGAAGTCTGTGACACCGGAGCCTGCACACCCTTGTTGTTTTACTAAATTATTCATCCTGTTCCTGTGATAATATAGTTATAAGGAGGAGCCTAATTGAATTTACTGTCTGGCTTTGGCCAATAGGGCGATAAGGATCCAGCAGAACGGGATGACGGTGAATCCTGCTAGTGTGCTGTGAATGTGAAGCAGGAGGGACTGGCAGTTTGTGTGCAGGAGGGAAAGCAAGTCGGTCCAGGGGCACCAGATTAGCAGACTAAGGAAAGGTAAGGTAGCCAGTGGGAATGGGATTTTCCAGAATCATACACTGAGCCTGTGCTGCAAGGGTGGTTTTGTTTATAGGAAAGCACTCTGCAGGCAATGTTTTCCTGCAGGGTTTGGAGGGAATGGGAATGCGTGTGGCGGCACTTGCTCAGTGCATGTAGCGTGTGCCTTTGTCTTTATATTTGCTGCAGGGGCTTATAACACTGTGTGTTTTTTTGCACGTCTATATGGAGATGACTATGTTGTATGTGGATGGAGCAGCAATGTTTGAAGCCTGTGCATGATAAATAACTAGTGCAGTCAAAAGAGAGAAATTACCTCATGGTAGTGTGGGGAAGACAGAAGCACTTTCTGGTTTTATCAAAAATGGAAATGCCTGGGTTCTTCGTGAGCTGTTTGCAAATAAAAAAGAGCAAGTGTGTGTGCATCTGTCTGTGTATGTATCGGATCTGCAGTGAGATGTGAAAATGGGAAAGAGGAGGTCAGACTGGAGCATTAGTCATGGCAGGTGGAGATAAATTGCAAGCAATCTGTGTAATCAGATTCTCTAACATGGAGAGTGCAAGTAAGTAGAAAAGTGGATTAGTCCTATCTGCTAAGCCAGCTACACCTGGAAAGCAAGGTAGGGAATCAGGACAGGTTATCTGACTAGTTAGAAGAACTGATCATCAAATCATCCTGTTTGCCTGCTGCTAAAGTGATAACCTATTGACTTACTTCCACAGATTTGCTATCTCCCTTTTCTTAATGATATGAAAAAAGGTGAGTATCTCTGAGGATCAGATTAGAGCCCACAAATTAATGTCGTCTGGAAAAGCAGGAGCACATTAAGCAAATTAGCCTCTGCCCTTCCCTTTGTTTCACTCCCTTTGGTCTGATAACAAGTGTCTGCTAAACACATAGGGCAGGTGAGGGGAGCTGGATTACAAATGTGAAAAGTGGCATTAAACCACGTGGACAGGGAATGTTTTTTGCAGTGATGATGCTATAATCACATTTCTGCATCTTACATCTTTGCAAGCCTTTAAGGCAGGGATGTCCCAGGCTGGGTAACCTTAGCCCAGTCACAAACAAGAGTGGGGATCCTGACTTACTATAAGGCATTAACAGGTTTAGCTGCTTCTCATATGTTTTCACCACCTCATTCTTTTTAAGCCAGGACCCAGTGGAAAGTATTGTTGAGACAAAGATGTTGCTCACCTGTGGATATGTCATCTCAGTTGGAAACTAACTCTTGTGATGAGTGCTGAGGGATTTATGCTGTTTCTGCTTGCACAGAAAGCAATGGTTAGAGGCTCACTGCAAAAAGATTAGAAAGAGATAAAGCCCCACAGGGATAAAGTACAAAATGGCTTGTCTGGAATTAACCAAACCTGTTTCTCCACATGTCTTTTTTGCTCCCTGACACCAAATATCTTACATTAGGGGTCAACTTTCTCAAATTCCTTCCTTTTCAGTGATTTTTCTGACATGGCCTGGAGATGGTGAAATACAAACATGACTGATAGTCTCATCAGAGAGTTATCATCCAACGCTCCTGTCTACACTGTGCCCATGAGCTCTCCTGAAGTCTCTGGGATGTGCTGCTGAGCATGGCAGGATGAGTCTGACTCCCTCTTGTCTCACAGCTTGTGCACATACCCCTTGTAATACCCAAGAGGCACTCACCTGGCATAAGTACAAAAAGACTCCAGCTTACAGAGGATATATGCATTTGGTGATGAAAAACTCGAAAGGAACATGCTACAGATTCCTGTAGGACAGAGCCATGCTCTCCTCATCTCAGCGGACTGAAAAACAGGTCTAAAACAGGGCATATACCATAAGCTAGTGGGTTTTTGTCTCTCATGCCTTTCCTGTCCTTCACCTCCTCTAAGTTAGAAAAAATCATAGTCAAAACTGAGTTTGATGCTATCTTTCGAAGTACAGCAACAGAGTGAGCTAAGAAATTAAACAAAACAAACCTGACTGTCTGAAAATAAACTCCTCAGTATAACAGACTTCTCTCTCTTTACCTCAGAAAAAAAAAAATGAATAATAATTAATTAACTTGCTTATCTACACACTTGAAAAGGCTGCATAACTTCCAGGTGCAGAGCAGAAGCTCTCTTTACTAAAAAAAGGAGCAGATACTGGGCACACCTGGATAGATCATCTCTCTTTACATCAATGGAAGCCATTCATGCCTGCCTGTGTCAGGATATGCATCTTCCTTGGGTGAAGTACACACAGGAGGGTTAGCAGGAGAAGCATCCCTCTGGTGCTGCAGTGGTGGCGTTTGCTCACAGCATTTGTTATCGGTTGGGTGACTACATTGTTTGCTTCTGCCCTCAGAGTCAACAGCAAGGCTGAGGAGCAGGCAAAGCGCCAGCATATTCCCAGGGAAGCTTACGTCATTGCCAATTCACTGGTGCCAGAGACTGTGCTGGAAACCTGAGGTCGCTTTTGCCATTAATTGGCCAGATGATTAATTCAAGCAATGATATCATTTTCCTGGGTGGAAGTTAGAAGTTTATGTGTTCTGGTAATGAGAGGCCTGATAGGATGCCAAAACCTGTGCTCCTCATTGATGTTAACTCTCATTATGACAAATTATCCACAGTGTCCTCTACATCATCTTTCCTTCCCTAGAAAGAATATCATTTTTCTCTAGCTCTCGACTCTTGTGACCTTATTTATTTCTGAAGGGGAATAGAGGCATGTGATCTGTGAGCAAGTGCTCTTATGGGATTTGTAGTATTGCAAGTTCTACCCTAAAGGACTGAAACGTAACACCCTTAACTTTCACAGCTCCTCTGTAATAAGGATTGTTGTCTTAATTTCAGTGTTGCATGCAGGCTTTTTCTGCCTCACAGATGTCATTCCACCTTCCAATGACTCCTTGTATTTGTCATTTACATTGTGTTTCCCAGCAAGAAAAATAACAACAACAACAAAAATTTTATCTGCCTTTAAAAAAAAGAAAAAGGTAAAAAAAAGTGAGTTTAGTTCTTACTGCACAGCAAGTGGTGTATTGTATTCTAGCATTTTCCCCTCAGAGGATGCTGCTCTGTCTATAAGGCTGTAGGATAACTTTTAGCCTGTCTGGAAATTCCCCCAAATGTCAGGTTTTACAAAACACTCTAGAATTTTTTTTTATTATTATTATTATTATTTAGGCTGAAAAATCTATTTTCTACCGCTTTAATACCTAAGCAAATAAGCTCAGAATTCCCAGAAGGGAATATCAAAGATCTGCTCTGGCACAGTTACAACTAACATCTGATAAAGGTACAGTGACTTGATCTGATAATCTCTTGGTAGGTGAAACAGCTAACAGATAATTTTGTCTGAGATGTCAAATGAAACACAGGGAATTTACTGAGCTGTTGTGTTTTCTTTCAAACTGCATCATTGTCCTGCCAAATGTATCCCTTCCCCCTTGCTCACTCCAGTGTTTCTCTCCTCAGGCCTCTGTATTTTCAGCTGGCTTTCCTCCCCAGAGGTATACAAAGCCCTGGGATCATAAGTTTTCAAACAGACTTGGTAAGACAAAATGGAAACCTTCCAATTTCTAGATATGCCACCTATTTGTGGGACAAAATGGTTTCCTTTCAGTTTAAGTAGTGATGAAGCCATGCTTTTTTTCCATTCTGGATAAGTTTCCAGTTCTTCCCATCCTTCGTGGTTTGTCATGGTATTTTCCTACTTCATTAGAGATTAGAAAATGTCAAGGAATTTTTCTTCAATGCTGATAAACAGCAGAGATCTGATTAGTGATTTTAGCTGATCTGTAACCAGCTCAGTACCGTAGACTTCTATATTTTTATAATATGGTTATCAAGGAAAATTAAGTGATTATGCAGAATTAACAACTAATGACTGTTAGACTCCAAGCACTCATCTATTGTCTGTTAAATGAGAAATAATCCTATTGTGTCTGTGCAGATCAAACGCTAAAGCAAGGGTGCAATATGACTTTGCTGCAATTAGCAGAGTACACTGGCCACAGGAAAAGATGCCCAGGGCACATGCTTGTAATTTAGACTCTGTTTATAACAGGGAAAAAAATAATGATATGGCCTTTGAAAAGTAGGGGAGTCTGTTATATGGCCTTCAGGGTGGAAATGATCTTTTCTCCTGGTGACAACAGACCCTTTTAAAGGGCTGCTCTCTGCACAGGCACCAGAGTGACACAAAGGAAGAGAAAAGATCAGCTGCTTTCCAGGATGGCTGTGGTGGGCTGTCTTATGTGGGGAAACAAAGTAGCTTGGATGAGGTAAGAAAGATCCCTTTTCCAGTTGTCCTGAAACTAGGAGTATATCCTTCCAATCACTTCTGGTAGAGTAGCTGCAGTCATTTTTGAAGGCACATTAAATTTTACTGCAAACTGTCAGACTGGGTTACGAACAAAACAGACACCTGCTGTCTTGTACAATACTCCAGCCTGAAGAACATTAGCAACATTATCTTCCTATGGGTCAGAAAAAGTCAGAGTTCATGTTAAAGTGAGAAAAACTGAAGGACTGGGGAAACAAGTGAAGAACTGTACAAGTGAGGGAGAGGGATGTGCCTTTTTTTTTTTTCTTGAAGAGGGAAATTTCATTTTTGCCAAACATTATGAGTTATATGTGATTCATTTCCTGCTCCCAGCATGAACCAGAAACAGCACTTCTTCCCTATATACTTCAACTGGGAAGCATAGGAAAGCATTGGCTTCCTTATTTCTTCTTATACACAGGAGCAAACACATGCATACCAACTCCTTTCTGAAGTCTCTTCAGCCATTGTTTAAAATGGCTGTTTGTTCACCTCTCTCAAATGCAAAAAGTGTGTTACCTCAAGGCCCAGATTTTAATTCACAATTTAATTTTACATTTAGTTGACAATGGCACAAACAGAGTAAGAAATTTTATTTGTTTTTTAACTTGCTGGTTCTGGCACTTTAAAACCACAAGACCATTTAAGAAAGATACTAATAAGCCACTTTTTAATAAAAGTGGTAGCTAAAACCATTTACATTATTTAGTAAAATAAGAGATTAGCATCATTCCCATCAAAGTGAATGGAGAAAGTCTCATTCCACAGGGATGCATGTCTTCCAAGCCTAGTGGAAAAAAACAGCCAGAAACATTTATGACATATCTCTGATGTAGCCAATGCAAAATACTTTTAATCTAGAAGGACTGGTAGACTTTCACCAGCACTAAATTAACTTCATAAGCAAGCACAGCATATTTACATAGGACTATTAGAAAGGCAAAACCAATAGCAGCAGAACGTTCCGCTCAAAGATGATTCAGACCTTTAAAAACTGTTGTTTAAAATATAGTAGCACTCTCTCTATATATAAAAATATAATGTATTATTCATAACATAGGGTGTCTTGGCCTCATGTGGTTGTCTTCTTTTGTGTAATACAATGAACATATCTGTTATGTTGTCACCTTCCTCCCCCACTTTTACCTGTAACTTGCTGAGCTTACTTAGAGTAAGGCTGAGCAGCCCTGTAGTATGTTGTAATCCAAGAACACATCAAAGACCTTCTTGGCTTGCAGAAACACTTTTGGATGACTCTGCAGAACAAGTTGATAAACTCCAGAGGAAGATTCTAAAAAATATAGAACCTCCTTGGAGAAAGAAGTCAGGAGAATTGGGAGTTTTCTCATTTAACTTACCAGTGCAGCACAGCTGTTTAAAGCCACTGCTGTAGAGCAGTGGACAAAAAAAAAAAATAAATAAAAAGGGAAATTTGGAATAATGAATGATCACAATGTCCCAGAGGTAATGGCCTGGGTGTTTCTGTCACTGAGTCACTGTACGTACCTCTGATGCACTGTGCCCATCACAGGCAGCTGCCAGGGACTGTGAATACAGCATGTGGGCAAGGAAACACAGTCAGCACTCAGCTGTTTTCTGAAGCAAGCTTGACAAAACCAAATAATGTGACAAGTTAGGAAGGATTTATTCTTTTTTTAGTCCTGAAGTTTTTGTACTTGCTGCTTAAAGATAAGACTCGGTGCCTGTTATTTCCCTTCTGGTTGCTAAAGCATTAATGTGCTTCTAGAGGGGTTGTATGAAATGCTGCACTCCCTCTAGCAGCTGAAAGCTGCCGTATTTAGCTTGATGTATCTATCTAAAATAGGCCTGTGTGCATTTAGTTAATCTTGTGGGCAGGCTTTCTTACTTCATCAGCCTTATGAAGTTTCTTTTAACAGGAGAGAGAGGAGTAGGCGAGGTGAGGGAGGTGCTGGTTTGTAATAAAACTGAAAGAAGCTGACAGGAATTAACATGAAGGTTACCTTGGTTTACTCTGGGCAATCTTAATAATTCAACAGAACCTTTCAGTCAGGGTTTCCCTTGTGGTTCTCCATGGGTTCAGTTTCATGTATGAGAGTTTCCTGAGGCCATTCAACACACCAGCTCCTAAGAAACATAGGACGGGACAATGCCTGTCAAGAGCTAGAGCTGACAATCGCTATTAATGTGCATGTAGGCTTTTCCCAGGAAGATCCTTTGATGTCTCTGACTCTTGGTCACAGGTCATGGGCCTCTCTCTTGAACGAAAGTGTCACCTCTTTTGCTAAGCCCTACAGCCAGATTGCATAACTGCTGTTGCCCCCCTAGGAGAGACCCACAGAAAGAGCAGGACAGTGACTTTAGTTATACAGGGAAGTTGTGGGTCTTCTGAAGTCACTAGCTAGTATCTCCCGTAAAAGCCATACCAACTGTACAAGATCCGCCTTCTGCTGTGGTCAGAAAGAGAGAAGGATCAGATCCAAACCCCAAACTTTTTTATTCAGTGAGAATCCCATTGAAGTTGATGAGCATTTTGCTTGAGCTCTTTTTCTGAGATAGTTGCCAGATGAGTAGGTAGCATTGCGAGTTCTTCTATACACTCTCTTCTACTAACTAGCACACAAAATGGGAATTTGGTAAATGTTCCAGTAAAAGTAATTAAATAATCATAGGAAGATATGAGACATGAGCTTCTGCATTGCTGGGGCATTTAATCTTTTTTGAACAGAAAAGTTTTGTGGCTAGATTTGGTTACTGGGAATAAATCATAACAGTAACATGCTGTTAGTTTATGATATCTAAACCATATAATGCCCCTTCAACCCCACTGTTAAAAGTAGTCAGCAAGCAACAATTCAGTGCACCATCTCTTTGCCGAAAGACACAGCTCATCAGCTGTGGGATAGGCTCTGGAAATGCCATCTTTGAAAATGTGTTTGGAAAAGAAAGCCTATGAATAAATGGAATAGTTGATACAACATTTACATGTTACAAGAAATTTTGCAAGATTTTTTGCACTGATTGATAGAAAAAAAGATATTTTGAAATGGCAAAATTTGAAACAAGCAATCTGGTTTCCAACCTACTCTTACAAATGCAAAAAAAAATTCAACTTGACCATTGTTAGCCTGGCTCTGGATGTCTTGCTGCGCTATAATTCCCCCCAAACAGCCATGTCTAAAAAGACCTTAGTGCTTCTGTTTAAAACTAGACCTTAAGCTTTGACTCCATCAGTCTGCCATTCTTTTCATCTGCTTTTTAAGTAGTTGTGATCCACTGAAGACCCTGAGATAGTTCTGAGGTAGTTGTCTTCTGGATTGAAAACAGACAGGACATCAACAAGGTTTAATTCTTAGTGAGGCATCTGCAACTGCAACTTTATCCAGAGCCTCCCACACCTTGGACTAGCAGAAACAAAAGCGTCTATTCTTTAGCTTTACACAGTGCTGTAAGACCAATATTTTTTCCCAAAGCAGATTAAGTGGTGAAGAATTAATAGATGCGTTAGTTGTCTAAGCTCTCTAAGTGCATGTTTATATGTTTAGTGGTAGAGCGCCAAGCGTTATGGGCAGGTAAGAAAAAGTCCAGTTTTCATCTAAAAAGCACATGTCTGTGTCATGATATGATCAGGGCTAGTGACTGAGAGAGCTGAGGGAGACGGAATAATCATCAGCAATTAATCTTTGTAAGCCTTGAAAGAGCACTTCTGGAACCTAAAATACAGACAGGACGTCCATTTTAAGTAACAATGGGTTCTGCACTTCCTCTTGGCAAGTTTCACATTTCTTTGCTAATACAGAGTAGTTGTTATACTTACTAGATGCAAATACTCATTAACTAGGCTTTCCACCACAGTTTCTTTAGTTAGAAGGTTCCTGCTGCTAATTAGTATTAAGGAGCATGAGACAGATGCCATGATTGCACACAGATGCCATCAAAGACCAAAAGTTTGATTGAAATCTGCATCTTCAGTGCTGCTTAGTAGCATAGAAAGCTTGGCGAGCCATTACTGTTAGCAGCCCCAAGGGACTGGCTCTGCCATGAGGCTCAATGATGGACAGACAGAGAGAGGGCAGGGCCAAGGATGACAAACCAGCTTCTGCATTGCCTGGCAGTGTTTCTTTTTCAACCTTCAGAACAGTGCAAACTGAAAAATCAGCACAGGTAGGGATTGCTGCCAGGTACTGACTAGCCCTGCAGATGATGCACTGGCAGCATCTGCTGCTCCAGATCTGGCTGCCCAGGAGCCAGCTGCTGCTTTAGAGCATGCACATCTGAGCTCTTGGGGTGCTTAAGCAAGTGCCTTTGCAGTGGAGTAGCATATGGTCTGGCAAACCCTCTTGAAGTTGGGGGATTTTCACAATTGGAGGGTTGAAAAAAGTGTTTTTCTTTGCTTGGGCTTTCAGGAAGCTGCTTCTTTGCTCTGCTGCTCTTGCTTAGATATAGGGCTGGTTTGGATCTCACTAGTGAGTATTTACAAACTAGCCTTGGGGTTGGTTTGTCAATTGGAAATCATAAACTCATGACAGGGGTTGTCGGGAGAAACTGCACGAGTTGCACTATGTGGGAGGCAAAGCTCAGTGATCCTTGTCTTCAAATCTATTTGATTTTTTTACAAGTGCTCCACAGTGCTTTGGTAGTGATTGGAGAGATCTAAAGCAATTATCCTCTTTCAGGATGATACTAACGATGGGGAACTGAAGCAAGAAGAGAGCAACTTATTAAGCTAATAATAGTGAAGGATTTTTGTGATTTGTTCTCATGAAGTGCACACTATTATTAGTGCTCACAGTATGACCCTCTCTCACTCTCATTTTGTGTGTGGATTTCCACACGAAGCAATTCCATCAGGTATATTCATGGTAACTCTTAGGAAAATAAGTATGAATGTGCAGGGTCTATCTCCAACATGTGAAGGTGATCCACTGTTTCAATGGAGTAGAGTCACAACACCAGACTTTCATAACCCCATCACTTACTGGGTCATGCTTGGTACTGTATGTGCATTGGAGGACTTAGGAAAGAGGACAGAGAACCTTGTGTCTAGCCTGGCTTATTTGTAAAAGGTCACCTATGCACTTTCTTACACAATTCACATCTTCTGGATATCCACAACAGTTTCTGTAGTGATCAGCTCTGAAACTGGTCTCATTTGAGCTGAGAACTCTGTATACTTCCATGTGTAAAAAGTAACACAGTTTTCAGGTAGATTTTATTTTAAACAGTTGCCACTCTTACTTGTATAACCTCTGAAATCTGTATTTGTATCGTTACACATCTCCATTTCTCTCAAACTTGACCCAATTTAGTTTTTCCATGCTTTATTTAACAGAAATATCATTATACAATCATGCACACTAAGGCATAAAGCTGTTAAGCAGCTTGCTCAAAGTAAAAGATCCATAAGGAAAAAAAATATAGAAAGGAACTGCTCTTCCTATCTAAAGAAGCCATAAGATTGGTTTCCTTTTGTGTGCAGTCTTGAAATAGAGAGTATTGTTTTGTGTGTTTTAATGCACTGACTGCCATACTACAACATGCAGGAAGATCAACTCTGCACTTTATCTCAAGCCTATGGAAAACACTGAATATGCAAATGCAAGTAGAATTTGGCTGGTTGCCTTAACAGGATGAGTGGCAGGCTCCATGAGTGCATAGCTTTGTGCAAAGCTGCAGGGAATAGACATACTTCTCCAGCTTGCTGTAGTTAACACCTTGCCATCCGTGCCAGTCTCTGAAATGTTGAAGCTAAGAAGTTGTGCCCTAGGGTTTGTTTTGGGATTTGTTTTTAACACGTGACTGCATAGAGATGACAAAGCCACACAGTTATTACGAGGCTGCCAGTGTCAATACACAGGTTTTTATACCCACTGGCCCTTATAACCCAGTGGGCTCAGACACTGAGCTGGGTAGGCTCAGCCCAGCTCTGGCAGAAAGGATTGTCACCCTTGCTGGTGAGAGAAGTGTGTGTGTTTATGGTGCAAGCAGAAGAGATGTATTACACAAACCCACTCAATTTTTTATATGTTCAGGACGATCCATGTGATCACTAGTAATCATGAAAAAAAAAAATGAAGAAAAACATCTCCTGGAAATGATCGGCACAGTTTGGGTTGGACATCACAGAGCCCAAGACACACAGCCATCTGAACCCCTACAGTGCTCCAGATCTGGGAAACTGGGATATGGTGATACTTGGAATGGTGCAAGGGGAAGAAAAGGAGTGGATGCAAATGTTAGCAAAACTTAGATGGAATATATGATCACTACAGGTGGTTTAGAAGGTTCAGATGTTTGAACAAAAACTTTTTAACCCCTAAAAACATAGAACATTTGGGGAAAAGGCTGATTTTTTGTGGCATCTTAAAAGAAGCATTGATGCAATAATTAGAGTTGTGCTGAAATACAGGTTTTTTGGAAATGTGCCAGCAATTTTTGTCTCATACAAATATGAAAGGTGATGTAGGTTGTGCTCGAAACAGAAAATCCTGCCTATCATCATCAGGTAATAATTATCTATTTGGTGTATATTATCATCTTCTAGTTAATTGTTTCTTCTCTTTCATGACCCGTGGCATTTTTTTGCACCAACTAATTAACTAGTTGTCTAGTTAATTCCACATTAAAAAATAATACTCTGTTCACCTGTATTTTGAATTACCAGTCTATTGTGGCAGAGCTGAAATACAGCAGGAAGAAAATGGCACAGGAATGAGGAAGAGTATGTGATCGTAATCAAGACAGGAGCCCCATTAGCACGGGGCAGGCTGCTGCAGTTTTCTTTGAGAACCTGTGAGCTGTAAGTCCGTTAGGCATCTTTTATCTGGATCAGCCCTAATGCATATTGGCAGGCCCTACATATTAAATACATCCAGCTTCTTGATTTTATTCAGATCAGCACTCTTCAAAGCAAGGCATCTCTCAGCTGAAGGAAATCCCTGCTCTATTAATGGCATTTCTGATGCCTCTTTCACTCTTATCACCGTGAAATCAGGGCTTGCACGAAACTTACAGCATGTCTCACAAGCACACAACGTGAACTGCATCAGATCCAGGCCTGGGAAGGAAAAAGACAGGGACTTCAGAGCTCTGCTGGCTTCCTTCTTACAATTTTGTCTGCCTAATAATGCAGAGCATTTACCTCTACAAATTTCCCAGTTTGTATTGCTGTCTCCTGCTTTTCTTTAATATAATCATGAGGAGACACTTTGGCATGTGTGTAAGTATTAGCCTTAATGGAAGCATTAGTGTTGCTATTGCTCTGGGTGGGAATGACCACAATACTCTAGGGAAATAAGAAATGGAGAGAGTATGCCAACTCAGCTGACTTTCAGAAGGAGGTGGCTCTAAAGTATTCAAGGATTAGCACAGGATTTTTTTTTTTGCCCCATACTGCCTGCTCCAGTTGAGCTGGATCTGGCTTTGCTGGTAAGTGAGTATTGATATTGAACAGAGACAAGCCACAAAAGACCTCCCGAAGCTCATTGGCAAGGGGATATTACTAGTGAGCCAACACTGTTGCTGTTAGAGACTAACAGGATTTCCACAGAATTGAGAGAATTTGAGAAAATGATGTATTGTTTCCAAGAAGTAGCACATCATAATTTGTTCTTGAGGATATCAAAGCCATAGAGTATCACCATAATATTCAGATTTATTTTTCACTAGAAAATTTTTCATTATTGTTCATGGCTCTAGTCATCTTCCTTTGTAATCTGCCTGAAAGCTTGATGATCTTAAAATGACATTTTGTCATTTTAGACCTTTTTCCCCAAACCCCCTTCATCTTTCCTTCATCTGCCATTAGGAAATACAGGCAAAAGAGGAAACAAACAACTCACTCTCTGTGCTGGGTGTAGCTCTTGAGAAATGGTCCCATTTGCACTCAGTTTGGTATATGCACATCCACTGTCTTCAGGACCAGATAAGGAAAAACTCCTATGGGGAAACTGCTGTATAGAAAGCACTGACAGCTTTGCACACTGAAAAAAAAATTAAATAAGATTTGTGACTCAGACTTTTCCAGTTAAATAGCCACCCAAGAAAGTAGCAAGGGTTTTACGTTTTTTTAAGGTCTACAACAATGCATAATAAGAGAATTGTTGCACCTTTATGTGGATCAGTGGCTTAATGAAGCATGTTGGACATTGTAAAAATAATTCCTTTCTGACAAAGAGACCTCGTGGCATCTCTGAGGATCTCTCAGAGAAATTTGATGCACAACACACTGACTTCTTGCAAAAATCCTTAAAGCTCACAGTTTCCAAAGGAAACTACTGCTGTCGTGAAAGGTAATAATTGGGGAAGCAAGTGACATTCTGGTGAGGAACTATCACACAACAGGGAACTTGGGCTCTGGATAGCATCAGCTGTCTATGCCCTGACACTCCCTTCAGCTGTAGGGTCCTGTCTTATTGCAACAACTTCAAAGAGACAATATGGCTCTGTTTTCTGTCAGTCATCAGAGATATGCAGTTTCCAGAAGTCTCTGTCAGCTGAACACACAAACCTCTCTGATTTTGGGTGGAATTTGTGCCGTAGATTTACATGTTTTGGAAAAATTCTACCAGTGTCTATATTAGAGCTCTGTTGCGTTGCTAATGCTTGGGAAAGGCTCTTTGCAAACTGACCACAGGCATGGAAACTCTCTGTTCTTCAGGACAGCACACAGTCTTTCCAACTCTTACTGGCTTTGTATATGCTTCATGCATAATGTGGAATTTTTTTTTTGGTAGGGTATCCTTCTTTTCTTTTTCTAAGCCTTATTATTCTAATTTCCTGATTTGAAAAATGTAAATTAAAAAAAAGAAAAATACCAAAAATTATTTGAACAAGTGAACCTCTTGTGTCCAAAACTGTGGCAAATCAGATAAAAACCTCCCAAAAGTTACAACTTCAGAACTAATTGTTTTATTCTGCTTTCAATTCTTATGCTATGCCAAGCTTGGGGATGTTGAAGCCATTCAGGGTAAAACATAGAGAACTTGACAATAATAAAAAGTATTTTGCTTTCCTCTTTAAAACAAAAAAATGTGGAAAGCCATCTAGCTGGATTTGGAGCTTCCTGATATTGCTGTCCACCCATGGAAGTCTACTCCCACAGTGTGTCAATATGCCTAGAGGAAGAAAGGGACAGATGAGACTACCTTAAAATGCTAAAGTATACTAATGGGTATCTGCAAAACTAGTGTGAGAGGTAACAGGTGAGGAGCATCCTCTCATCTTTCCATCCACCATGGGGCAGAAGTGGGCAGCTCCCTTAGGCAGAGTAGGAGGACAATGTCTACTATTGACATCTGTGTTGGCTTTCCATCTTGTCATCCCCAGCATTGCTCTGTTGAGGCTGTTAAGAGCAGGAATCAGACAAAGGCTGATGTGGTGGTGTCAGTTCATTACCTGATGGCAAAGATAAGAAGCCTGGGGGAAATCTAAGCACAATTAACAGATTTCAGCCAATTGAGTTTGGTTCCCTCTGGATGCTGCCACACATTAGAAAGCAATCTGGCAAGAGGTTTAAGTGAACATTTTGGTTTTGTTTTCTAACACATGTCAACAGGTTTTCTGAGATCTCTTACATCTCTGTGGAGTATGTCCTTGAGAAAAAGCAGGTACAGGTGCCTGGCTGCTGTTAACATGCTGAGGAAGCAGATTGCATACCCTCCCTTGCCATTCTGAAAACATCATCCAGAAAGTTTAACTGTGTGTTAGGAGAGAGGTGAGAGTGCCAGCCTCTGCTGTTATTTTCAAGGTCAGCTCTAACTGACCTTGCTCTTGCTTCATTTAGTTGCTCGCATCATTTCCTTTTGATTCCCTGACCGTACTCTCATTGTTGGAATTTCTGTGTGTTCCCACATTGTCTTTTGGTTAAACTGATTCCCACTTACTTCCTCCCTTTATGCCTGTGCCTTCTCCTCCTCTTCTTCCCCCACCTTCCCCCTGCCATCTCTCTTTCTACAGGACTCATTCATTCTCCTATGTCTTGTTTGTAATTTCTCCATTCTGAAATTCAGCCCAGATTCCCCAACCTGCGGTTCCACAGCCCAAATGCTCACTGTTTTCCCAACTAGCTTTTGGGAGAAGCTGTTTCACATGCCAACAGATTACTTCTGTATGGTGGTGGGGGGCAGTGCTGCAATGCAGCTTGAGAAGCTTGACAGGAGCTGCTACCACATCTGGAAGCAGTCTGTAGGCTGTATTTCAGCTGTGCAGGGGGCTACAGGCCTTCCCATGGGCAGATTCTTGCCTGGCACACGATTAACTAGGTGACTAGCGAGCTCTAGGAAGATACGGGTGTGGTGTTTACATCTTGATGGTGTAAAGCCACCAGCTCTCCTAGCTGTGACTTTGGAGTGATAAAATACCACTTGGCTGATTTGTCTTGCTTCTGAAAGAGGTGTTGACTTCTGGCTCTGTTGAAGTTACAGACTTGTTTACCTGCTAGAGTAGGATCTGTACAGGATACGTCAGGTGAGTGCGATGCTACATGAGAGCTGCATGCTGTGAGACCTGCACAGAGCCAGATTTGGCCTGACTTGCTGAGCCTTGAGGATGTACACATGGAGTTTCAAGCAGAAGGAAAATGAGGGCTTAACCTACTCAGCCTGTGCTAGTATGAAAACTGAATGGCAGATGAAAGTTAAATAACAGCAAACATGTATGATGCAGAGGCATCAGTAAGCCTTCCCAGTAAGCAAAGGAATCTACTGGGACTTTATGTTGCTTCCATTGCAGAGAAGAACTTTGGGGCAGTACTAATGGCAATTAATAAATCTACACAGTAAAGGTGCTTAATTTTTTTTAAAAGGGAAAGTCTGTTTTAATTACATTACCTAGCTCAGTAGGGAAAACTATGTAATCAGGGAAGAGTCTGTGCCATCACTTTGACAGACCCAAACTCAAAGTTCCTGACAGGTTTGCCATCCTCCATTCCAGAGGACAACCAAGCCTTACTCTCTGTGGCAGCAGCATTATCCTGTTTGAATTTAGTGTCCACATGCTTTCCTGGAGGGAGATTTTCATGTTAGATTGGTTGCTTAGGTTTTCCTCCCTTCTTTTTTGAGCCAACAGCACACATCCCAGGCTTTGCAGCAAGCAGAGGCAGCTCCAGACATCAAAAGGAAAGGTGAGCCACGCTGCAGCATCTCTGACTCTCTGGACAAGAGTTTTGCCACCTCCCCATGTTTCCTGGGCAATATCTTCCACTACCACTGGTGGGAAAAAATATAGGTCACTGTAAATATTGCTGTTTGAAAGTGTCCAGGATGTGAGTGCTTATGGCCTTGCAATAAGTAGGGTAACTTGTTGATTGTAAGTTGTACCCTGAAGGGCACAGCTTGGGAAGTCCTTTTGTAGAGGAAATCTATGTGCCTGTTAGATACATCATGGAGTATTCTGGCCCTTCCTAGCCCTGGGACATCCTATACCATGTGCCTCTGCATCTTTCTTCCAGAGTGTATGGCAGAGCAGAGACATTTACCTGCTGCTTTACTTGCTGAGACTTTTCAAGAAGCCCGTGTTATTTTGGAGAGTGAAAATTTCACCAAGAAGGAAGCAGCCATGAAGAACCTGGAAGTGGGAGAGAAACACTTCCAAGAGCATGCAAGGTCTGTGGGACCCTGTCTTGAGGATTCTGGCATGTAGAAAGAGCCTTGTCCAGCTGGGGCCAGGTTCCCTCCGGTGGCTGAGAGCTGTCACAGCAGGAACCATCAGCTCTGCAATGCTGTGCAGTGTGCAGTGGACTAGCTTCTCCTGCTAAAACCACTTCTCCTGAGACTGATGTCAAAATCACATTCCACTTTTTGCCATTAAATGCCAAGGTCCTCCAAGATACTGTGCCTAATTGCTGTACAAAGTTATAGGATAGCAACTTGGAGCCCTTCTGACAGTTAGATAAATATTGGGGATATTCCTCTTAACTAGTACTGGATCTACTCTTGAGTGGGCTGTCATTAAAGAGAAGCGATTTTTCTTATTGGTCTTATGCAAGGTAGAAAACACATGTTCCTGAGCAGAGGACAGTGCAGTGCATTTTTACCAAACCCGTAGTATATAATCCCCAAAAGCCTTTTTATAGCCTCTATGCCCTGGTCATCCTGGACAGGTAATAGTGGATAACTCTCTCCTGGCACTCAGTTATTGCAGTAGGAAATGAGTAGGCCAAGTGCTATGTGGATATATATATGAGGTGAGTAGCTGGGTTATGGATAATATGTGTTACCTGTTTCTTGGAACAACTGCTGCATAAGCAGAGCAGCTACAGAAGCACTTACCAATGCATACATTTGCTGATGTTGTGAACTTACCAGGCGAGTCAGGACAGGGTGGGAAGTCAGCACAATGCCTCAAGATATGTTATCAACTGTAAATGTGGCAGGAAGTAATTAAAGATTTCCTGAGCTATTCCCTGGGAAAAGACTACCTCCAGGCTCAGGCAAAGCCAGAGAATTTGTACTGCCAGGGCTGAGAAATCAAAAGAAAAGTTGTTCTAATAAGGCAAAGTCAGCAGCTTCAGAAGGCAGCCCTCTACTGCAGACAGATCTTGTGCCCATGGGGGTGGGGTGCTGATGGATGATGAGATTTGGGTCACGTGCCAAGGGGGGTCTTTGTGGCTCACTTACTTTAGGCTCATCTGAGCCTCCCTGAAGGCTCTGAGAGCCAAGATAGATAGAGGTCTAATTTTGAGTGCCAAGAGTAGCAGGGACAGAATTGATTAGTTTGAAACTGTTACTGAACTTGATCAAGATGTGTATGGGGATTTTTCCACCATTTATTTTCTACAAGCTATTTCGGTTTAGGAATTTGTTCTTTAAATTCTGAGCCTTGCTTACAAGCCTGTCAAAGGTGATGCAACTTGTTTTTATCTCCCTGGATGCTGTTGCTCATTATTCTGTAACAAGCATGAGTTATTTCTAGCACACACAAAATACCAGAAATAAGCTGTCTCTCTTTTCAGAATTAACATTTATGGTTGGGGTATTTTTCTTACTTTCCCCACAGTGAACAGTTATAGAGTTGCTAGCCCTTAAGCTAGTTGGTCAAGCTAGCTAAGCAAGCTTATCTGGCCCAGCCAGAAAATTATTTGTGATGAGAGAGAGCCATAAAACATACTTTATCCTGTTTGTTTGGCTGTATTGGTGTATCATATTGCACTGAAACCAGTAGTCCCTTTTTCCTTTCATTGTTATTAAGGTACCCATCCATTTAAAAGGCCAAAAGAGTGTTTTAGACTCACAGTATGTATCTCACCTATATGTCTTTTACTTTCTTCCCACAGGAGAGAAAGAAAATATAGCTGACAAACTAAAGTATATTTCTCAATTGGGATTTCAAGGCAGGAAGCAAGCTTGCCTGCCTGGACTGCAAGAAGTTACCCTACACTCAGAAACCTTTCCTGGGACTAGTGAAACAGTTGTTCAGCCTCACTCTTGCTGAGAAGGTTTTCACACCACGCTGAAACAATGAATTTCCTCCGGAGACGTCTCTCAGACAGTAGTTTCGTGGCAAATTTGCCCAATGGCTACATGATGGACTTGCAGCGCCCCGATAACTCCACGAGCTCCCCGGTTTCTCCTGCCACGGAGAGAAAGCATCTGCAGCCTCCACAGCCCTCGCATTCTTCCTCTACTGGCACCAGCATCTTCAGCTCTATCTCCAGTGCCATGAAGCAAACCACTCAAGCAGCTGCAGGACTAATTGATCACTCACCCAGCCCCACACCACCTCTGGCCCAGAAACCCAAGATCCTCCTGGTGATCGATGATGCACACACAGACTGGTAAGTCATCACTGTTCTCCCTGCTGAATTCAGCTCCACAAAGTTTGTGGCATGATCTGGGAAGTGCAGGGCATTTACAGGGGAGTACACAGATACTTCCACATCTAGGTCATCACCTCTGGCACCACTTTGGTTTCTGTCCTTGACTTGTGTAAATAGCAGAGTAGGTGTTTCTCTCATCTTTCTTGAAAGAAATGCTTGGTACTTATTGGCAAACTTCTTTGTAGCCTCAATATATGAGCACACACAGGATAGTCTTGGCTCAGCAAGCTTAGCTGAGCTGTCGTATCTAGCAATGGTCTTAGAGGTCACAGCTGAAGGTATGTTAGTGATACAGTACAGGATTTTAGCCTACTGTTTGTGCTGGTGCCAAAAGTGAAAAAGAAGTCCACCTTTCCCTCTCTTGAGCTTTTCTCTGTGTGCAAATTTGTATAGAAAGTAATAAAAGATAACCCAAGCTTACAACTACCAACAGTAATGACATGAGTTTACTGACTGATCAAGGACCCTTTTAATTGCTAAGCATAGCGGCTATTTGCAAAAGACTCACAGGCTCAGATAAGCCTCAAATTTGACTGGTTCATACAGGTATTTGTTTACAAACAAATCTTTGGAAGTCTGTTTGCTATAATATTTGGCAGCAGAGGACATTTTCCAAAGGGCAAGGCAACTGATGTCTTCTGAAATGTTAGAGAAATTACTTACAGCTTACAGTGTGCTCCCTGTCAAAGACAGCTGGTTTAGAAAGCTTCTGGCAAGCTGGCCAAGAGATCTATTTTGAGGAAAATCCTGAGCATATACTGAGGAGATGCTTATTGTTTTGTCTGCCAACTTGTTATGACACATTAAAAAAAGGAAAGGGTAGCACAGGCAAGGGGACCATACTGAAGGTTTCAAAATGAAAGAAGTCAGGTTACCAGGTTTTGTGCAAGGGAGGTTATTTTATTGGTCTTTTCATCCCACACCATTCTTCAGTTAAATGGTCACCTTTGGTCTCCTCTGCTTCCACAGCAGAATGGGGACATGGTGAGACCTGCCTTCCTGGCTGTACCTTCACAAAGCAGGAGATTAACTCTTAGCTAAAAAGGGGCAGTGGCTGAATGCAACTAGACCAGACTTCTTTAGCCAACCTGAAGAAAGAGAAAGAAAACAGTTGGATTTTTCTGAAAGGAAAAAATATCTTTTTAATTGAGTGGGAAAGTCCTTCATAAGGGGGACGCCTTATCAAATGTTTCAATGGTCTTTTATCACTTAACACCAAATAGTTCAGTCGGCAATGCCAGTGTGGCTCAACTCTGATTTTTCCCTTCCTGGATACACCCACAAGTATCCCAGCAGGCTGATACCGACCTCTATCTCTGAGCAACATTTTTGCAGTTCCTTGAAGATGCTGCCAGGTGGCAGTCCTTTAACGTAGCATCCTGCAGCTGGGGACGGGAGTGCCTCTAATGCACAGCTCTAGCATCTGGGCCTTCGCTGGCACTGCTTAGTCCAAGCACTGTAATGGGAGAGGAAAGCCTTAGCTCAAAGGCCAATCTATTTTTTCCTTGAGATTAACGAGATTAAAAGTGGTAGTCTGTGCAAGGAGAGGCTGTGTTTTCATGTTTTAAAATACATGCTACATTCAGATTCTTGCCTTTATATCTCCCAGCCGCTGTTCTGCAATGCAGCCTTGCCCAAGGAGCAGCAGCTGGGAGATGAAAAGAGGAGATATGGCCACTCATGCTGTCTTAACTCGTGTGTAAGCACAGCACACATCCTGCTGCCTTGGCTATCCCTCTGCTGTCTGTGACTGAACAGTTTCTACACATCATATGGGATCCCTTTCATTTCTCCCAGCTCTCTGCTTCTATCCACAGGCTTGCAGATATGCTGCTTGCAAAGGCTCCCTGCCTTCGCTCTCTCTAAGTTTGTGAGGGTATTGAACAAAATTTGTGTGTGCATTCATGACTGTTACCTGACATATATATGATATGAAAAGCAAGGAAACAGCATTACTAACTCTTGCCTGACACAGATTTCCATGGCTTCTTTGTAGCATGGACAAAACCACATGCCTAGAAACTTCCCCAGCCTAAAGGTAGCATGTGGTCCTTTCTGAGAGAGCATACCAATGCAACCACTCCAGTAGGCCAGGAGTGCTACTTGGCAGTTGACTTCTATGTCTTTAGGAAACTCTGTGAGCCCTTGAGAGCAGCAGTGGAGAGCAGTGGCTCCATGGATGTTTATTCTTGGTGAGGTACTTCTGAGCAATGCAAGTCATCTCCTTGGTCTCAGCCAGGGTGTTATGTGAGCTCAAGCAGATCAGCCCAAGTCAGCAGTGTTTGCCTTGTGAGGGCACAGCTGAAGAAGGTGGTTATCCAGGAATTATGTCTGTCCACTCTGCAACATGTGCAGAAACAGTCCTAGGTTTATCAACTTGCTGATGATTTTGGGTTTGGAAGAAGTGTTATGTTTGCAATGCATTTCACCTCTACCTGCTCTGGTTCTTTCTGTTTGTAAAACTTTTGTATTTGGTTTTCAAGAAACCCTTTCCTCCTTCTTTTGAAATAGTTAACTCTACTAAAAAAAATCCCCAAGAAACAACTACTGAAGTGCTACCTTTATTTTAAGGGCAAGAAGCTTCCACAGTGCCTTCTCCTCTACAGCAGGTTACATGGGATTTACAACAAGGACAAGCTTGTTCACAGACAGGAAGGGTGAGAGACAGTGGAATATGCCATTAGATTTCTCTAAATTAAAACACTTTCTCATAACTGGAGACTGTAGCAATACTACCAAGCCAGACATTAATTTATCATCACTGTTTGTATTACAGCAGAGGCAAAGAGCTACAATTGTGGATTAGGAAGAGGTGTTGCACAAGTGCATGACGAAATGCTCTAACAACCCAAAAAAGAAAGCGCATGTTGAATGCACTTTAGAATGACAAATGGCAAACCTTTCTGTTTTAAGGAGCTACTGTGTCTCTGATGGTACAGTACAGCACTCAGCTTCTCTCAGAGGTCTGAAGGAAGCAAAGAGCATCCATGGCCTGTCTTCTTCCAGGAAATCCTTACCACTCTTGACATGCAATATGCTCTGGTTTATTCCAAAGGCAAGGTACTATAAAAATAACAGGAGCCCCACAGAAAAGGATCAGCTGCTTTCTGCATTAGCAGCAGTAAAAGAAAGGTACCTTCTATTAAAAGCACGGGAACTCACCCAGCTTTCTGTTAAAGTGGCAACATTTTGACAAATTTTCCATCCTTCTCCAAGACCCATCTCAGGTGCATTGCAAGCAAATCTGCCATATGCAGGATGTACATAAGAGGAAAACACTACCTGTACAGCTCACTCATGTTCTCGGGCATTACAGGCAGCCCTCGGAGGCACCCACACCAGTGAATGTATCTGTGCATTGGCATCCTAGGGAAAAACTCTGCTTCTCTTCAGTCATTATGGTACTTAGCCAGGTAGCCTTCACCTGTAGAATGAGATACCTTCTTGTGAGCTAGGAGGATCTGTGACATGAGAGACTTCCAAAAATGCACCCACAACTTACCTATAGCAGCTGCCAGGAAAAAAAAAAAAAAAAAAAAAGGAGGGGTCTCAGGCATGAATAAATGCACATGTGTGCACATCCAAACACAGAGTGAAAAGCGAGTGGAACCATGAGGAAGGGGAGGGTGGCAGAGCTCATTATTGGAGCCAGCTCCAGCAGCCTGACCTCAGACAGGACGAAAACATCCTACCTCTGGCAACTTCCTCACCCGACTCGCTATTAAGTAAAATCATGCTTTTGCTGGATTGAATTTCTCAGCAGATCAAACAGGATTTAGTACTGTGAATTGTTAGCCTCCATCCCCTGTGAAAGCTTTCTAGCCTAATGCTTTGTGTTTAAATAGCTTATTTGGGAAGTGATTGAGCACAGCTAAGATTGCTGTTAGCAACATATGCTAAAAATATTTCTTGCTGAAACAGACAACGTAACAATTTTTTTGTTTTTACATTTGTTAGATATCTTGGTTGCATTTGCAAAATATCTCCTGTCACTTTTCAAAACCATTAGTGTATTTTATCCAAATTTCAGGCTCTTTCATGTGCTGACACTGTTACATGCAGTCTTCCACAAAATACGAGTGCCCTACCATCCAGCAGTTCTACACGTGAGGATTGTGACATGTTTCACAGGGGGAAAAAAAAAAAAAAAAAAAAAAACCAAAAGCTATGGAGAATATCTTAGGAGACACAAAACTACATTATTATTTTCCCTTTTAGTTTACAGACAAATCTGCCTGAACATACTGTCTCCAAAAATTTAAAGGTGATGGAAAAGAAAAACTGTGATTAGTACTGAATTAAATCCTCTTAATAAATCTGAAATGGTTCTTTGTGTAACAATAATGTCATGATTCAGTTCTAATTATGGAGTGACCTGAGAGGATTATTGTTTTATACTGTTCAGAGAAAATTACTGTCTTTTATTAAAATAAAACTATTTTTACTTCTGATAGTATGTGACAATATTAGACCTTAAATATGTCACACAGAATCACAAAATGGTAGGGTTGGAAGGGACCTTTAGAGATCAACTAGTACAAGCCCCCTGCTAAAGCAGATCCACCTAGATCATGTCACACAAGAACGTGTCCAGGCAAGTTTTGAAAACCTCCAGGGGAGACTCCACACCTTCCCTGGGCAGCCTGTGCCAGGGCTTCCTCACCTGAACAGTGAAATAGTTTTTCCTTATGTTTAAATGGAACTTTTTGCGTTCCAACTTCTTTCCATTACTCCTTGTCCTGTCTTTAGATACAACAAAAAAAGGGATCACCCAACATCCTGACATCAACCATTTAGATATCTGTAAATATTAATGAGATCCCTCCCTCAATCTTGTCTTACCCAGACTAAACTACCCCAGTTCCTTCAGCCTTTCCTCATAAGGAAGATGTTGCAGTCCTCTGATCATCTTCGTGGCCCTGCACTAGACTCTCTCCAGAAGTTTCCTGTCCCTCTTGAGCTGAGGAGCCCTCATCTGGAGGCCTTACCAAGGCAGAGTAGAGAGTGAGAAGAACCTCCCTCAGTCTGCTGGCCACACTCTTCTTGATGCATCCTATGATGCCATTGGCCTTCTTGGCCATGAGGACACATTGCTGGCTCATGGTTAGCTTATTATCAACCAGGACTCCCAAGTCTCTCTCTGCAGAGCTGCTCTCCAGCCTGTACTGGTGCATGGGTTATTCCTTCCCAGATGCAGGACTCTGCAATTGCCTTTGTTGAACCTCATGAGGTTCATCTCTGCCCAACTCTCAAGCCAGTCGAGATCCCGTTGAATGGCAGCACAGTCTTCTGGGGAATCAGCCAGTCCTCCCAGTTTGGTGTCATCAGCCAACTTGCTGAGGGTACACTCTGTCCCCTCATCCTGGTCATTGATGAAGATTTTGAACAAGACTGGCCTCAGAACTGATCCCCGTGGAACTCCACTGGCCACAGGACTCCAACTCGATTCTGTGCCATTGATCACCACCCTCTGGGCTCTATCATTCAGCCAGCTCTCGATCCACTTCACTGTCCACTCATCCAAGCCACACTGCCTGAGCTTTCTGATGAGGATGTTATATTATTTGTTGAAAAATTTGTCATTTGTTGAATAATTTATTGGTCAAGTAATAGCAGTCAAACACTAAATTTTGTTAACATCAGGCTTCCCAAATGTTTTTTGGGTTTTTTTGTTTGTTTGTTTGTTTGCAAGGAAGATCTTTTCAAAAATATTCTGTGAGTCATTTCATGTTTTCAGTAAGCTGAAGATGATGTACTAAGGCTCTCATTTAGAGGCATATTTCTGTATCTAAGTTAGTTAAATATAATAGGAAGTGCTGGACTAGCTTTTGGGGTTGAAGTCACTATCATTTATCTTTATTACTACTACTTTTCAGGATTGATACTTCAGGAATTCACCTGAGGAATTGCAGTTAAATTGCAAAGTTTAGTCTATATTTCCTGATATGAAACCTGAAATCATGTAACATGGTGGCAAATGACAAAAAATTATGATGTATTAGCTTTTATTATACAGAGGTCATCTTTTAAGTTTTCACACGGCAGTTGTAAAATCTGACTAAAAACCCACAACATTTTCATCATTTATCCATGTCTACTCAGGATTGAATGGTTCTGTTCCTCTAATTCATGCCAAGTGTGACTAGAGGGGAAAATGGAATCTTAGAGAAAGAGGAGGCAAGTTTGTAGTCAACATGTGTGTGTGCATGCACAGATTTAGAAGCAGCATGAAGAGTTCCTGTATTCCCTAGCATATAGGCATAGGGCTGAAAAGGAGGTAAGGCTGTCAAAGATATTCAATAAATTTCATTTATCACATTGCTTTCCAGTCTGCTTGAGGTATATCATCATCATGTCTGCCTGTATTTTTGTCCTGCATATGTAAAGCAACTTGGGATCTAGTCCTCCTAAATGTAAGGTGATACAGAAATGTAAAGGATTAGTATCATTACAAAAATAGACACAAGGAATATGGAAAACATTCCTCATCAGGTTATAAATATGCTAATGCAAGTCAAATCTGGGACCTTAATTACTTTACCAGAGTTCCTATAAATGCATAGAATTTAACCTCAGAATGTCCTGCCTAGTCTCATACATATTTAACAACAACAAAAAAATTCCCTCAGATGTATTTCTCAAGGTTTGTGAGCCAGATTTCTTCTGCCTGAAAGCCACCAGCCCTGCCTTAGTTAGCCCAGTTCCCCTGCTCCTCAAGTTCACAGAGGGCAGACGTAAGCTAGAATAAAATATTGCACAATACTCAACAAAATGATACCCCTTGCAAACAGCTCTGGGCCATACCATCTACATTTAGCAACATTGAAATGTTCCAGCAATGTACTATTTTGATAATATGCAAAATAAAACTGCTACCTCATGTTGTACTTAAAGCAGCCCCCCATCTCCAACCCCCTCAGTTCTTTGTGGCTGGGAGGAATGTGACCACCATGTAGCCTGGGTGGGGGACCAGACCTACAGCAAAGTGTCCTTCCTATCTTGACAGATCAGAGAAGCACAAAGAACTGTGCCCAAAAGCAATAGTACTGCACTAACTAGTGCTTCTTCTCTTGGAGGGAGATGACTTTGATTACCTCCCGTTTCATGAGCAGGAGGTGGCACGGGAAGATGCTGGGAGGCCGGTATTGTGTGGGACTCCTCAGTTCCTTGAATAGAAAGAGCAGCCTGAATGGATGTGTCTGCGATCATTAAAGTGCTGGTGGCTTGCCAACCCAGGTCTCCCCTGAAAACAAGCCTTCAGCTCCCTGAGAGAAAGGGAGAGCTCACAAAGGCAAATTTAAAAAACTCTTCTCCCTTCCTGTCCCAAAGCTTCCCTTTCTGTGTGCATTCAAGCCAAGAAAAGCCTTCCAGCCCTGTAAGATGGGGACCTCAGACCTTATCAAGGACTTCACCACAAGGATTTCCTTTGTAGAAAAAAACCCAATCCCAAGCCTTACCACCATGACAGGTCAATACAAACCTCTTCAGAAGAGCTGTTTCTCTCTTCGATATGATCCTACAACTATAATGCCTCAGGGGTTGTTTTATCATAATCAGAGAGGACTGAGTTTTTCCCAGAAGGCAACAAAGACAGTTTGTTCCCATGGACCAACCTCTGACACTGAGGACTTGCCTTGCAGCACAGCTCACCTGGCTCTCGATTTGGTGGCTCCAGCAGGCCAAGTGGTGACTTGCACCAAGAGCAAGACAATCTCACCCCAGGGAGTCATGGGTCTGAGCGTGGCACCCCGGGGTTGGAGCTGAAACTTTTGAGGAGCTTCTGGCAGAGTCAATGTATTCAAGGCTACACTTTGACTCCACACAAAACTTAGATTTACCTCTTTGTCCCTCCCTTACTGTTGGTTCAGCGCAGATACCCTCTCCTCCTTTCTGCACTTGCCTCTCGTACATTTAACCTGTAGTTCAGACCTTGATTTCTGAGGTGTCGAAGCACATCATGCTTATCCATAATCTCTAGCATTCTGATATCTTTCTATCCCTGGCCCAAGGTACTCTTATAGAATAAATATTACATACCAACCAGTCAATTTCATAGCAGAACAGTGCATAAAGGTCTCTGGGCCAAAGCAGATATAGACAAAAGCTGTAGTAGATTGCACACCTTGGAATTTGTGGAGAGATTTTTTTCCCTTTCCCTATGTCCTGGGCAATCAGTACTTAACCATCTCAAAAGTCTTTCCCGTTTGCAGCTTGGAATTGCTGAACTGGGGAGAAGTGGTAAAGGGGTTGAGGGCTGGTCCCTGAAAGGAAAACCTTCCTTGTTTTTACCCCTGAAGAAAAAAGGGCACAAATGCATCTTTGCTCCCCCCTCCCTTCTCCACTGCCTTTATAGTTCATAGGGTCTGGGGGGGGTCGGAGCATTCCAGCGGCTGCTGGCCAGTATCCTGGAAACTGTCCCTTTTTCCCAGTCCCAGCCCCTTTTATGAAGGAGACAATGAGGACATACAGTGAGCGCCTTGTGCATCACTTAGGCCCCCAGGCCCTTTGACACAGGGATTTTGTACAGTGGCAAACTCCCTCAACTCCCTGCCTGAGGTCCCCACACACCCAGTCCAGGGAGCTTCAGCCTCATCTTTTCCAGGCTGATCGAGAAAGAAATTACATGCCTTATTTTCCCAAACAGCTGGAGAGAAATATGTGTAATGTGATTCCAGGGAATAATTCTGATAATTCCAGAATTTAACCATGAATCCCTTTTGCTTATTTATCCAGTTGTCTTCTTCACTATTTCTCTCCTTCTTTCTTCCACCTGCTCCCTTGCCCACCTCTCCTGAAGAGTCCTGCACATTTCCTCTCTCCTCAGCACTTTTTGTTCTGGTCTCTCTTCAGGATGGGAAAGGTTACTTCCTGCTCAGGATGAAGTCTCCATCCGAAATGTGGCTTGGCTTTCTTTGCTTGCTGTGTCTTGCTCTAGAGCACAAGCTCAGTCAGAAGATTTGGAGGAATTCGCCATTATAGTTTCCCAGTGTCCCTCTTTGGCACTCTTTCAGTGATACTGAGCTCATTTCAAATACTTTGGTATTTGAGTGTCTTGCAGGTGTGTTTGAAGTATTGGATGAGCACTGGAATCCATTGCTCAAACAGATACTTTGCAAACTTCTACAGGCACCAACATTAAACCTGGACTTCCTGTGAATTAACTCTTACATAGGTAATTGGAGGTGAATTGATAATTTCTTTTCCCCTGATACTATTAGGTATACACTCTGTATCTGACATAAAATTGTGTATATACTTCCTCCACCGTGGTCACTGAGGCAGACTGGCACTGTTTCATGTCAGCTCTGGAAAATAAGTTTTTATTCTTTCCAAATTACTTCATAAGAAGAGGCATCAAGTTTCCTGTGGCCCTGTAATCATGTCAGGGCTGAGGCAGAAAGCAGAAGTTATGTTTGTCCTTCTCCAGAGTATGTGGCTTCTTCATCACAAAGAGAGAGGTTCAAGGCAAGCTTTCTCCCTGGAAGCCAGGGCAGACCTTTGGCTGTTTATGTGGTGCTTCCACCCTCCCAGCCAGTGCGGCCACTTTTAAATGCATTGCCTAGCACTGTAAATCCCACCCAGGAACCGCTCTTGAGCACGGCCCTGCAGTTTTCTTCAGTCAAAACATGTTTACATGCTGATTTACTCAGATCATAGCAACCGCACCACCTCATCTGCATTCTGCCTAGACAAATTATTATGCTGTGTTCTCAACATCTGACATGATTTAAATGAAAGGATGGCCAGCCAAGTGGTGGTCAGTGCAGCAGACTGCCCAAGAGAAGGGTCAGGTTTGCGTGGCCATTGCCTTGCCCAGTGGCCTTCTGTCTGATGCTAGATAGAACCACTCCCAGGGTGATGAGCTACTCTTCTGATCACTGGCAGCTGGCTGTGCTGCAGGTGAATGGGGACACTTACAATGCTCCCCAGAAAGGCTTTTGGTGCCGTTCCCCTGTTGCACTACAAACTTCCTAGATAACCCTGCAGCTTGTCACTTCCTAGGCAGAGGTCTGAAAGGGACTTGCTCAGTTGGTTTTGGGGCAGAGAGCATCCACAAATTTCTTGCATAGTCTCACCTGCTAGAAATATCCATCTACATTTCTCCTACATTCCCACAAGAGAAGTCTGGTCTTACTTTCCTCTGTCTCATGTCCGCTGTAGGGACCAGAAACCATCTCATACATTGTACAGTACCGACCACCCTCCTTCTTACAATAGAGGCATCTTGAGGCATCATGATGTTTCCACAGCATCTGCAATAATTCCAGCTTGCTTGAAATTTCAGGGGCTTCAGGGTGAGACTAAAGCTATTTTTCATTTCAACATGATAGCCTCTGCTGCCCAGGGGCTCCAAAACTTCAGGTGTGAATTGAAAACATCACTTCTTTTGTTTTAGAGCTGTTTCAGTAAGAAGTGTTTCATTCGTACCCTGGACTGTTTCAAAATGATGAGCTGACCAAAATATTTGGCTGCAAATTGGTTAGCGCCTCTAGTCTTCAGACAGAGGTTAAGCCTCCTGGGGGGTTGTCTTTAAAAGAAAGTGATATATTGTGCTCTTAAAAGAAAGTTATCTGAGACACAGGGTGAGATAACGCATTGTAGATAGAGGGATAAGAAGGAGAGATAATGTGGTGTCTAAGTTGAGGCTCCTTGCTCTACTCCAACAACTCCTCACGCCAGATCTGCCCTCTACTTGGCTATCCATGCACAGTACCAGTACTGTAGAGGCGGGAGAAAGGATTTTTTAACCTTGTAAAGGCTAATTTCCTGGACTAGGCAGTGGAAGCTTCTTTGCTCCATCTGTATTGGGCTGAAGACTGTGGTTAATCACACTTCATTATGAGCTGAAGCAAAGCAGCACCAAGGAGTTTGCAACAAGCTGGTTGACAAAGAGGAGAGGACATAGAGACAGGAAGTGTGTTTCATAAATGTGAGCAAGGAGTATTCTTTACGAGCGTGCTGGGAATAAAAACAAGTTTGTACCAGTGAATAGTGCACCTCAAATTTCAGACCAGTTCCTGTGGGCCCACTTAAAGCTTATTCCACTTTTGGAGAAGCCACGGGTTCGAGCAATATCCCCAATGTTTAGGAGCAAGAAATGTTTCAAGACCCTCTAGAGCTATGACTTTCAGAAATTTGATGGAGTTAAGTGCATTTACTGTTCCTGTTCATTTTAGAGGCATGATGTTTCAGCCTGTCTGCAGTTACTCTTTTTTCATGCAACACTCATAAATTCAAAAAATGGAGGAAAAGTGGCCAGAACTCTGCTTTTTATACTGGACAGGTCACACGTGGCTGCTACACTGTCTCTCACTGACATCTATGCAGAGATCTTACTAGCATCATGCTGATGGATGGGCTGTCCAGGAAAGGAAGCTTGACACAGCCTTCAGATATCTTTGTTAGAAAGAAGTGGAAAATTTTTGATCATTTTTATGTCTTTTTATAATAAACTGAAAAGTTTTTACTTGGTTATGAGCCAGAATGACAAAACAAAACAACATTTTTATTTACATTCCACATTTATGGGGGAAGGGAGGACAGTTGAAAATTGGTGTGTTTCAGCCATGGGGAATGTTGCCTTCCTACTGTCTCTCCTGTTTTTTTATTGGAACAAATAGACACATAGTAAAAATGTGAGCCAGCTCCTTTTTTTTGTTAATACTGTAAACCAGGGAGCAAAGGCAGCTTCCCCTCATTTTCCTTTACTTCTTTAATCTGTCCTGCCTTTGCCAATTGGAAACAACGCAGAGAGCTACTTTGTCTCTGGAAACAGCTCTTGCAGGACTTAACTGTGTTTTCAATGCTTTCCAAATAGAAGAGCTTTTTGGAACCTACATGGTCTTTCTGAACTTTTAGGGGGGAAGTCTGAGAAAATGAATTCATCTTTTCTTCTGTCAAGCACGTTTAGTGAGGAGAAGAATTGGGGAGAAATTTTCACAGGGGAAATTGTATTGGCAATTTCCCTGGTGAATAATCAGTAGAAAGGGCATTATACACAAATATTAATAAAAAACGTAGAACTGCCTGCACTTTTCCTATGTTGTTTTTTTCTCCAGCACTACTGCCAGCCTTTCTCCTTCATGAACAACTCATTCTGAAGAAAGTACTTTGTTGTCTGAATAACATAGGCAGTACAGGCAGAGGTGGTGGAAAGTAGATGTCCTTCATGTGACACTGTTCAACGCCAAAGCAAACATAATTTACCTCAGTTCAAGAGACGACATCCCTCATTATTGGAACTGTAGATGCAGGCAATGTTTCACTAAATCAGTAGCAGAAGACCAATAGAATTGAAAAGCAGCTCTGTAGTGAGAGAGCAGCAGAGTAGGCTTCACAAGTACTTCAGCTATGAAGATAAAGATCTATGCTCAACATCAGAAGAAGTTTTGATGCCAGGCCACATGTTGCTCTCCTTCTTTTACAGAATAAAGATTTAGTATTGAATGAGATACAGCAAGGAATCATTGATTAGAGTTTTCGCTCTGGAAAATATTAGGAGAGCATTTGGTTTTGAGTTTGAAAATAAAAAGTCACAAGCCTAGAAGGAACTTTCCAATGTGGTTTTCATCTGGCTTGGCAGGTTTCTCCTGGAGAACAGTAAGATGAAAGAAGATAGCATTTATAAAAACATGCTGTGACCTGGACAGAATTCTTCAGCAAAAAGGGAAATGCAGAAGCAAAACAGTATGTAAAGAAAGAAAGAAAGAAAATCTTTAACTATGTTTGTGCCATTTCTTCTGCAGGGCCAAGTATTTCCAGGGGAAGAAGGTGAATGGAGAATTTGATATCCGGGTGGAACAGGTCAGTGACAACTGAATTTGGCCTTAAGAAATGTGTGTTGACAGGGCTGAGGTCTTACTGACAGATAATCTGTGGATATTTCTTCTCTTGAAGAAAGGAACTAATGAGGAGTTTTAAGATTTCCATTTTATAGAATTGTGGAAGCTATAAATGAAAATGCCTTATTGGGCCATCCATTTGTCCTCCCTATCTTTGCAGAATCAGTCGCTGTTTCACCTTAAAATGAAATTTTGTTTTCTGGTGGTGGGATTATAAATTGTTCGATTGGGGGACTACCTCACAGCTCCATATGTGTGCCTGAAATGGTGCAAGGCCAGTATGCCACAATACATGTCAGTGATGTTATGTTCCACACACAAGCTCTACAAATTTGACTTACCCTGATTTAAGCCTGAAGCCTTTGCTTTAAGTATGCAAAGTAACTACGTATGGCAAAATCTTTTTATCTGTTGAAAGTCCGTAGGAACCACAAGGAGGGTCATGGCTTGTTTTCTGATGTGCTCTGGAGGACATTGGACAAATTCTGTTTCTCTATTACCTTTCGCACCAGCCATTCAGTTCAATTAAAGACTCTTCATGTTGGGGTCTGTCCTCTCCTCTGTGTGTTGGCATAGTGCCTATCAAAATGAAGTCCCAGTACTGACTGACTTTGTATGATGTTGTCAATGTAGAAATTATTGTTAATAATCATCTGGAAAGCAGGCATAAGAAAAGAGAGGTGTAGAGACAAGCTGGTGATCCTGAAGGAATCATATGCTTGTTTTATACACATTAGGGTTATAAAACTCTTTGGATGGATAAAGCAAGCTGGTGCATGTTGTTTAAATGACCTGGTATTTTTTGTCTTTCTAAAGCTGTTGATTCTGCATCACACGTATGTATGCACGTGCATGTGTGTGTGTGTATAAATATTAATGAAGTGGTTTTTAAGACTTTCTTAGGACTCATTGCACTTGATAAGGTGTTCTTTGTTGTCTAGGACTATACATGAGCACACATTTTCTGATCAAAGTCTGTGTCTAGGACAGAAAAATTAGCAAGTCTTTTTTTTTTTTTTGCAACTATGATACTATGAATATTTATTTTTCCTCATTTTATTGTTATCACATTTATCAGTATTGGGCAGTACAAGCAAGAGCAACTCTCATTTGCACTTTCTAATCAAAGTCTTTATTTTTCTGGTTGCAGCAGTAAATGTTCTGAAAGAGAATAGGAAAAAATAAACAAAAATCATACTTCTCACACAGAAGCATGGAATCAAATAATAACTCAGATTTGCCCTTCTGATCCAATGCACTCTGCCACTCAAAACAGGGTCAACTTCAAAGCTAGTCTTGATATTCTTCAGAAGGACCTGATGATTCTTTCCTCAACCTCCAGCCTCTGCCTTTCCCCTCACACTTCCTCCTCAAATGTTATTGCACTTGAGGTTCTTAAAAAGGAACTATCTTCAAATGTTGGTGAGTGGAGAAAGACAGAAGTGGACCTTTGAACCCTGATGGGTTAAACCCAGTAAAGACCCTTGTCATGGTCACTAGGTAGCTTATCTTGTTTCCCCAAGGACTCTTCAAGGGAGAATTTTCCAGTCTTTCACTTGAAATCCTTCACATAGGCTGAATGTTCATTTGAGACGAGGTCCTAAATTGTTCCAAGTAGAGACAATAAGGCTGGTGTGACTGCTGGTCAGGACCATTGTCAGGCCCCTTGCAGCCTTCTTTACTCAGAGAACTGGCTGCAGCATTCCCTAAGGGAATGAAATGTGCAGTGAGTAGAAGAGTTGTGGAACAATGAACAAGAGTCCTGGCTGCTTCCCCTCACCCTCTTCCTGCTCCTCCAATCAGGCAGCTGAGCCTCTATGTAGTGGGCAGGGAACGGCTCTTGACTCCTCCAGACCTCAAAAGCAGAAGGGGCAATGGCTTTCCCCAGCTGGATCACTGTCTGTCAAGGGAAACACAGAAGCTGCATTGTCAGGGGCAGTCCTTGAATCTGACCTCAGGCCATTCTGCATATCATAGAGGCCAAGAGAGAGGCACTTCTTTCTTCAAATTCTGGCTTTTTGTCCCCTTCTCTTTTTTGCCCATCCATCCTTGCTTAGTATTTCTTGATATTCCATTTTTATTCATTGCCACTGACTTGATTATCTGGACACTCCCTCACTTCTTCATCCTCTTCCTCAGATGCACAACCCAGGAGCCTTAAACTGTTGTGGAACAGATCCCTTGGGGCTGAACACAGACTCTCTCAATCTGAAAAACAAATATTCTCCCCCAGTCTCCTGACAGAAAGAAAAAAATAAAGCAAGGATTTATTGTGTCTACCAGCCTGGTTTACACCTTTCTCTTTAAGTTCCAAGCTCACTAGTCTTCACTACTGTAACTGTCTCATGAGGTGCACAAGCCCTGACCTGGCTGTTCAGTTCTGCATAAACTTTGTATCAGAACAAGCTTTGACTCTCAGGAAGCTCTTCATCCACTTGGTCTGCTCAATAACATTAGGTTTTTCAGCTTTCCGTTTGACCTTGCTTCAGATAGCCACACATTATTGCCTCAGACAGAAACACAGTTTGCATTAGGAAAATGTTTTATGTTTTGTAGGAAAAACACTTTAGATCTTGAAAGCTAAACAACAAAAAAGTTTGAGCGGCAGAAAGCAGTGAAAGGAAATATCCAAATGTTAAATACACTTGAAAAACCACATTGGGAAAAAGCAGGTGCCCTATTTTTTTCTAACATTGGTAATGTTTTTGCCATTCTTTCAAGATGCTTTGTAGTTGGTTTAAACTGGAGGAAGAGGCTGCCATTTTGCTTTTTCTCTTCTTCTTTTATCTCCATCTCTATTACATCCTAATTCTTTCCTAGCAAGCCATTTCAGCAATCTTTTGGGGAAGCAGAGCAGGACAGTAGGTGATACTTTAAGTCATGACATCACTTATTTGTAATGGAGCAGAAGTGCTGAAAGCAGCTCTATCTCTCCCTCTCTCAGCAGCGGGAAGTCAGCTATCTAATCTAGTTATACACTCCTACAAGCTTTCTGAGCTGCCTCTCCCCCTTGGCTGTCATCCGAGGAATGCAAGACGTATGTGATCATGCTGTCTCGTTCAGTCTGTCCCCCACACCCAACACTGTGGAAGGCATTGGCTGATTTCAGCCAAACTGGAGAAACAGGCAGAAGTTTCAAGACACTAAATTTCTACAAGAGGTAAATTCAGTTTGTATTAGACATTGGATAATCTGCAGGGAAGAGACTGTTAAATGCCATCCTGCATGCTCAGAGAGATGCTTCTGTAATTCTCAGCTTGTATGGACTCTTGGAGAAGATCTTCTGGGTCTTTAGCACAGAACTGAATTGCATGACCTTGATGCCACTTTGTTCTTCAACTAGGTCTGTTATCACCAGCATAAGACAAGATGCTGTAGGCAGTGCCTAGTACCTGTGAACAGGAGAGGGAGTAGTCAGGGACACTGTGGTGGATGCACTCTCTCCAGTCTCTGCTGACTGCTGTCCTTCATTAAAACAAATGTGAAACCTGACTTTGTTTCCACCTTTGTTTCTTCTCTTCTAATCTTCAGTGTAGCACCCAAAACATATTTATTTCTGTGCTTTAGAGGCTGCAAGATTTATTATTGCCCACCCTTGACTGAAACCTGGGCATACAATGTCATTGCCTTATCACTACTGGCCGCAGGGGGAGAGACGTAGGGCTGACTGAGGGCTGGGGCAGTGAGAAACAAATGCAAGTGCTCTTTGGAGTCAGAGCCCCTTTTTCTTTGGAAGCAGATCTATTCCTATTGGGGTTTTAATAGGAATGGTTTAAGTTTTATTCAGTGTGGGTAAACTCTTAAGTTTTAAGGAGAAACTGAATCTAAAAGTACTGTTGCCATTTTATGCTAAACATGAGATTCTTAGATTTTGATCTATGTTGTTGCTTTTACTTACCTTGTGATTTCTAGCTTTTAGAACTGCAATGTATACTTCTCCCATGCTTTTCTCTAGAAATACGAATGATAGCAAAATTATTTTAGAAATGAAAAGTGTAAGTTCAATTAAATGGCTCTAAGTCAAAGTTGAGCTTAAAGAAGAATCTTGGGAATTGACCACACTGCTTTTCATCTCTCCTGAAATTAACTTTGCATTTATCTCCTCATTCCTTCACTGGCCACAGAATGGAAGGCATTAGGAAACAGTATCTTCAGGAAGAAGAGGAATTATACCATAGACCTTGTTCTCTGTCTAATATTTTCCATCACTAGAGGCAACTTGTAGTAATTCAGCACTTCCTTCCTACCCTCTCTGCCCTGTCCCAGAGAAAACTAAGCCTTGCATGCTCAAACGATTTTATATGACTTTGAGATTTCTCACATATACCCTATGTGGGCATCTCCTTGGGCATTAGGCATGCCCCATGCAGAAGGAGAATGCCACATGGCCATGCGTCACCTGCACCTAGGTACAAGCAGGAGTGGGCAGAAGAGATGGGACTGAGACCAGGACAACCACAGACTCGTCAGACAGATTGTGACACTGGGCAGTGACCTGATAAGTGGGGCACTTGCCACCTGGCTGGTAGAGAGATGTCCACAAAGGAGGAAATTTGAAAAGGAGGGTCACTGAGAAGACCATGGAGACCCGACTTAGGATAGGAAGCTGAGAGATTGTGTTTATCATACCAAAACAGAAGCTAAAGGAGACAAGGCTGCTGTTAATAAATACACTGGCTTAAGAAAGGATTTTGTAGCATCGTGCCTGCATAGAATCAAAGAATCATTACAGTTGGAAAAGACCTTTAAGATCATCAAGTCCAACCACTAATCTCACACTGCCAAGACTGTCACTAAACTAAACCATGTCCCTCAGCACTTCATCTATGTGTCTTTTGAGTATCTCCAGGGATCATGACTCCACCACCTCCCTGGGCAGCCTGTGCCAATCTTTAATAACCATCTTGGTGAAAAAGTTCTTCCTAATCTCCAAACTAAACCTTCCCTGGTACAACTTGAACCCATTTCCTCTTGTCCTATCATTCATTACTAGAGAGAAGAGATCGATCCCCACCTCCCTACAACTTCCCTTCAGGTAGTTGCAGAGAGTGGTCATGTCTTCTCTCAACCTCCTCTTCTCTAGGTTAAACATTCCCAGCTCCCTCAGACATTCCTCATCAGATTTGTTCTCCAGACCCTTCACCAGCTTTGTTGCCCATCTCTGGACACGCTTCAATACCTCAGTGTCTTTCTTTTAGTGAGGGGCCCAGATCACAGTATTCGAGGTGCAGCCTCACCAGCGCTGCGTACAAGGAGACAATCACTTCCTTAGCCCTGCTGGTCACACCATTTCAGATACAAGCCAAGATACAACACACAGACCTAGCAGGCAACAGCATGCAGCGCTTCTTAGAGAGAGTCTGCCACCTTCAAAGTACCTTACCTTCACAAATTTCCCAAAGACATTTAAACCTATTCAGAGACATCTTTCCAAGCATTAGCTAATTGATGATGGAGGAGGGTGAAAAGGATGGAGAGAGAGTGATGGGGCCAAAAGGTTCATCTAAATTTTTATTCCTGTTGTTTGTCCACCCGTCTCCTTCCCACCATTTCCTGCTGTGACGAGGTGGGTCCGTCTGTCCGTCTGACACACATTCTTCTTGCACAGCTCATTCAGTTGTTCCTACTGCCCAGTTTATTTTCAGGGAATGATTATTCAGTGAACTCCTATGTACATGCTTCTGGAAAAATCTTGTGGTATAGATTATGACTCCATTGGCAGCATTGTCAGGAAAAAGGTTGTACTTGGCACTCACAGAAGATAATTGTAATACAAATCATGAATTCCAGCTCCATTGTACTTCATATCCTGAAAAGATATTTTATGTGCAGCATAAAGTGATCTTTTGAAAAGGTAGAGTCTGATAGGTCAGTATGTGATGAGAGAAAAATTAGCCTCTCATCAAATAACTGTGTAATTTTCATTCATTATGTGATGAGGGTGTTTTTTTCTGTTTTCCAACTGAAAGCCAGAAAGCAGTTCAAGAACAGCAACAGCAGTTCTTATAGCTTTGCCACATACAAGCATTGAGAAACCATGAATAAAAGGAATCTGGAGAAATAGCAAGAATGACTCAAAAATAATGAATTTCATAAATAATTAGTATCATTTTTTAAATTTATTTCCATTGGCTTGTGGAGGTTTGCAGAGTTCATGTTTTTGTGCTATTTCCTGGGATAAAAACATTTAGAAATCTCCTTTTGCTAGAGCTCAAATTTTCAGACAGTCACACAACTTCTGAAAAGAAAATTTAAGAGGCAATTCCAAATGCCATCAGAGCTGATGCACCAAAAGATATCCACACAGGTCAAAACACATGGCCTTTCAGTGCTGTCTGTAGCCTAGCAGTGTGAATCTTGGCTTCAGGACTTGAAAAGTGCAATTGTGGAGGCATCCCTTGGAGCCACACAGCAGCATCTCCCTCCCAGTCTGGACCCTTTCCATCCTTTAATCCCAGGGAGCGAGCAATCATAGTATTGGGGGCAGATGAGGAGCAGAGTGCCTCTGCAAGGGAAAATGTCTCAGGAAAGAAACATGGATGTGTAATTCTACATGCTTGCACACACCAAGCACTCACAGATGCAGCCTTCCAACTGTTCACATCAATGTCATCTGTTCACTCTTCTGCCTGTGTGAGATTTAGGGATTGCTGCCTTCCTCCCTGAAATGCTTGTAATGGTTGTAGTGAAATGTAGTGAAACAGTGTACTGTTATAACAATGTAGTCTGGTCTAACTCTTTCTTTCCTTGTACATATTGGTTGATCCACCAAAAACTAAAGCATAAAATCCACTGAGGAATGTATGTGACTTGATTAGAAGTAATTACTCTTCATCCCAAGTGTGTAAGCCATGACATGGACCAGCCTGTTATTCTGACTGCATTTTATGAGGAATGAGGAGAAAAACAAACGTGCAGTGACGAATTTCAGGAGCAAGACTGGGAGAGCAGGGAGCCTTGGTCAGAACACTATGAATGGATGGAGTAGAACCAAAGGAGACATGGAAACTGGAGAGCTCTTTAGCACTAAGAGAGCCTGCAAGCCACCTGTGGCTCCAGTGCCTTGATCCAAGCCACTTTCCTCCATGCCCATGGGAATGAGAGAAGTTGGCCAGAGTAACTACTACACTTGTGCTTAGGACCCTGATGTGGGTACTCTGCACTGCCTTATGAAAAACTGTGTGCTGTAGTAGTAGCTCAGTGCTGTGATTTATGTGATGGAGTAACCTCCCAAAAAGCCAATGCATGTGTTACAGCATGTTGAGCTGAGGAAAGTGCAAAGGTTCCCTGGAAGGGCTCTGCTATTTTTGTGTATTATGCAAGCAGGGTTACAGTTGCAAATACTCAGAAGTTTAATACAACTTTGTATCTCCCTTTTAAGCAATAACTAACCTGAGTAGCTTTTAGTTAGGTTACATATGGGTGAAAGCTTAAAAAGTTCAGTAGCTAAAAAAACCCTCATATGTTTATTGCTTCATGGACGCACTAAGCCTCCTTGATTGACACGGCCTCCTCTGGGCTTAGCCACTACCCCTCGCGTAGGTTTTTGTGAAGTGCAAACAAATCTCAGCTTCACCAGTCCTCTCCAACAGGATGTAGGGGAGTCTCTGCTCCAGCATACCTCCTCCTCTCTTCCTTTGCTGACCTTGGGGTCCACATGGTCACTTCTCTCTCCTCCAGCACCACCACTAGTCAGAAAAGAAGGAAGAACAGAACAGGAAGAATCCTCCTTTTCTGGATTCTTCTTCTTAAAAAGTGATTCATAGAGGCACCTAATTGGCTCATCCCCAGAAGTGGGTCTGACGCAGAGCTGGGGAGAGTTTTTAGGAACTTCTTACAGGAGCCATCTTTACAGCCCCTTCCCCATTACCAGAAATGGCTCCACACAAAACCAGGACACTTGTTCAACAATGGTTAGGTCTCTGCTGAAGAATCATGGTGAGTTTGGTCCATTATAACTCAAGAAAGTTGTGGACCCGTCAAAGCAGAACCCAATGACAGCAACAACACTGATCACTGTGCTGAAAAACATCATCTACAGGGAAATCTTACAAGAATGGGGTTGTTGTGTACTAGGAAAAAAAATAAGAAGGAACGGTAAGTCAGACTTCGAGCAATAATTCTTCAGGTTCTGCATGAGGAAGAAATGGAAAGAAAAATTACAGTCTTAAAAAGTAAGGGGAGAGTTTTAAGTTGGACGTTGGGAAAACTTTCTGAGATTATTAAAGCACAGGTTACCTTAAGAAGTTCCTCATATTTGGAAGATACAAGAAGGTTATATATTATCTGCACACGATGTCAGAGAGGTAGAGCTGATCCTGCCTTAGGAAAGGGAGACAGACTATGTGGCGCCTTGTAGCCTTTCAATACAACTTTCTGTTATTCTATGAAAAATGCTGAAATTCCACTTTGAACACATGACTCCTGTGAACCAATAGTAGGTATGGCTACCAAGCCAGGCATTTCTACTATTGCATAATCTGAAATGACAAAATCTTCCTTGCTTTTTTATCAGTGAAGAGAAACGGAAACTCTAAAATAGCCCACCAAAAGATCTCCAAAACTTGGAGAACACTGATAGAACAAACTGGGAGTAACTTAAGGTCTAGCCCAAATGATCCGGAGAAATTTCTATATCTGAATACCCAAGATAGGCATTTTTAACAGAACTATACTAAAATATCTGTGGGCATCCTCCCAGACCTGGGCCTCACAGAGGTATTTCTACAAAATATTTCTACTCCCACAGTCTGTATTACATTATTTATCAAAAGGGATTGTGTCACATATGTCACACGTGGTTCACTTTTGCTCTGAACGCTTTTGCAGCCACTGGAATCATTGCAAAGAAAGTATTAAAGACCATCAGGCTAATGTAATGCCTTCTATTTGATGAGCCCCAATGCAAATGAGTCTGCAAGGCCACAGGTAGCTGGGCTCTCCTGGTTTATGAATAGTTACCTGTCACTCTATCTGCATGGGCTGCTCTCAAAGACCTCTTTGTCTGCAAGGTAAACTCAGGCTGGAGATGATCTCAGACTTGAAATCCCAGCCAAGGGAAGTCATCAGGCTACAAAACCCACAAAGTTAAAAATACAGGGAGCACTGGAAAATGAACAGGAAACAATTTCTGCTGACTGAAGTTTTCAGCCTTCTTCCAAATGCCAGCTAGCAGCAGCCTGTCAGATGAGTCAAAGCAGCTACATGAAAGCAGCAGTGGTCCTCAACTTAGTCCGTTAAAGCAGGAGCGAGTGCCCACAAAAGATTAGGATTGTCCCTCAACTGTGATTATGCATCTCAATGTTTTGGAGGCAAGGTAGCAGTGTCCCCCAGACCATCCCTTCACCTCTCCCTCCTTGACAGGGTGCTCTGGACAAGGGTTGCCAAAGGGGATTTCTCCCTTTGAGGACAGTAGGCCTGAAATTGGTCTTGGCAGTTTGGTATGAAGAACTTACCAGCTCTGGGAATTCTCAGGCTTGTTTGAACTTCAGGTATCTGAACGCTGCTTTGTTTGGTCTGCCTGGCTTGTGGCAACACCTGTCAGACTTAGTTAGACTGTAAGTGCCAGATATCAAATGAAGATTGCCCATTTTCACTGTCAGAAAAGCAAAGTGTTAAGCTCTTTAGTACAAAACCATTATGGAAAAAAAAATCCAGAAGGGAAGTATAAAAAGCATGAAAATACAGAAATAAAGATCGCTCTCTTGCTCTGGTGTTCACACCAGATGATACAACCCTCAGCTAGAGAAGCTGAAGGTCCAGCTCAGTAACACTCTGGTTTCAGAGTGGGACACCTCTGAGGCATACACAGACACATATGTGTGAAAACCATCATTTTACCTCCCCAGTCCATAGACCGTCTCCAGCCCACATGTAAGTTAGCAAGCTTGCCTTGACTCACTGGGGAGCTCATTGATAACACCCAGAGCATCTGGTCTTGCTGACTTTGTTGAAGGTGGGTTCCCCTTCCACACATTCATTGATGTTTCTAAACTGTATAAAATGTAGGTGCCTTTTAGAGGTGTATCTTTTCTTATCTCTGACACAATACCATCACTGAAGAAGTGGGGCTCTGGCCAAGGCAATACTCTGTGATTTCCTGAGAGAAGCTCAGCTCAGCTGGTCACCTGAACCACTTCCATTCCCACTGTGTGTGTATATGTGTTGGAAGGAGGATTTATTTCTTGGCAACAGGAATTTTACCTTCCTTTCATTGTAACTGGGAGTTACAGTGACATAATATCATTTAAGGATGTTGCTTTGAAGAGTTTACACAGGGCAGCAGACATGAAGTCTTATTACATCATCAGTTCACTAGTCTATGGTCATTGCTTTCAAATTATGTGAATTTAAAAAAAAAATAGAGTTGGAAGTGATTTTTTTTTATTTGTCGTCTGGCCTCCAAGCCTTTACAGGTGCACTAATTCTCCATTGAGAAGTTTTTTCCATGTGTTCATGAGAACAAAACATGCCCTTTTTTTCAGTTGAGGGGTTTTTACTGTAAAAAAGTTGTTCTTGGCATTACCTTTTGGTTCCAGCTAGTAGAAGAATCATAAAAATATTAAAAATACAAGGTTCTCAATAAAATCACAAGCATTAGTAACACCTCAGTACTCTGATACTTGGTAACCCCTAGATAAAAGAGAATTTTACTGCTGCCCTGTCTCTGTCATACCAAGTCAGAAAGAAATGCTTTAACAGGAATGGGGGGAAAAGCTGTTCAAAGTGAGAAGACTACATTTTCTGTCTCAAAAAAATGAAACCTGATTTTTCAAAGTCATATTCATATTCATTTATGTACTAATTTATTTCATTTATATACCAAGTTAATTTAAGATTCTGAATCTGTAGACTTATGTTTGCATCGTGCTGAAAGCAGAGGACACATGTGGCACAATAATAGGCCACTCATTTGCTCACAAAGAACAGAGTTAGGATTTTGAACACTGATCTGCTCAAAAATCCTGCCATCCTAGTGCTACTGAGACCATCTGAAGGACAACAGAGCCAGCTGCCATGCAGGAGGATTATCGTGCTTCTTGCCCAGTTAATTGCTCTGATTTGTGCTTTAACCTTCACAGACACCCACTGCAGTCGTAATCACCCCCATGCACACTGCCTTTTGCTCCCCATAGCTTAAATATTCCTTGCCAACCTTTCTGGCCTTGTTAAGTCGCATGTCTAAATTTTAAAGTATAAACTTTTTTAATAATTGAGCAATACTGTGTAGCCTATCCAGCTTTACCAACCCTTTAATAGCTAAAAATCTTAATAATTAAACCATATCAGGTAGGATTTCTCTGCTTATCAACTTGCTGCAGCATAATGAGGCTTTTTAGCTATTTAGGGAGGTTGAAATGTTTTCTGTTAGGTTTATAGCTGCCCAGCAGCAGGACAACCCACTCAGACATCATTCTAAATGGATGTTTCCAAGTGGAAACTTGGAATTTGAGTTCAAATGACCTTACCTCTATTATTATTATTATTATTATTATTATTATTATTTCCTGCATGTGTTTTTCAGCTTGCTCATTCTTAATTCCTTCAGTATTTATTACTGCAATGAGCCTAATCTTGTATACTTGTGCATCCCAAGTGTGAGAGCCATAAATACTTCTGCAGTCTCCCCAAGGCAAATCAGCTGCAATTGGATCTCATGGGAGGGAAGAAAAGTCACATTCCAACCAAAGACAATTCTGCATCTGTGCCCTTGTGTTTATGTCTCTGCTGCCCTCGAGTAACACTCTGTCCTTTTGCTCTGCTCCAGGCTGAGTTCTCCGAGCTGAACCTGGCTGCATACGCCACGGGCGGCTGCATGGTGGACATGCAGGTTATGAGGAATGGCACCAAGGTGGTAAGGTGAGGAGCACTGACTTGTCTTGAAAATAGGGCTTTCTGGAGCAATGTTGAGGCGAGTAAGATGACCTCAGAGTCTGACCAGTATCTGAATTAGGGCAGCGCTGTCCTGATGATTTCAAGATTTCCTGGAAACGGTGGAAAGACTGACCTGACCCTGGCAGGTTTGTATCAGGTCTCAGTTGCACATACCATACAGTCATTGTTTCCAGTCTAGACCCTTCATACAACCACGAATGCCTCTTTTGCAGGTTCTTTTTAGCCTCAAGCCTCCAAATAAAAGGGGAAATGGATCCTTAATCCCTTTGGTTTTTCCCTCCTTCTGTGTCAACTAACCTTCGTTGTAAACAGTGGCGTGTATTCATTAGCCTACCCGTGTTAAGTCCTGACCCCAATAGACTAGCCATGCAATAGCCACAATCCTAATTCTCACAATCTGATTTGCTCCTGAAATACCACCCTTTTGGGCCTTTTTATCAGAAAATTGCCAATGCTCTGGCTTTGCCCTGTAGTATATCTCAGAGGTTATGGGGATTTGTGTCCCTTCTAGCTTTACTTCATAACTGCAGTCATTGTAAGCAGATTCTTTCCAATCATGCACCCGATTCACTTTCCAAGAGCATCACCCCCCTTCTTTCTGACACCAGAGTGCCTGCAATTTAGAGTTAATGTTAAAGACATTCTTACTGGTAATGTATGAAAACCAGTGTAAGTTGTCCTTCCTCTGTACAATGGTAAAATGTCTCTGTTTATACAGCCCTGATTTTACCTTTCACCCTTCTATTCTCAAGGCTACATCTTTATGAGTTTCTGTCATTACTACTTCTAACTCTACATTTCATCTTTGATACAATAGCTTTGCTTTGTTCATATTGAAATCTCATTGCTATTCCCGATCCATTTTGCAAAACTCCCTACTTCTTTTTGTACATTTCTTTTGTGCTTTTTGTATATACAGCACTCTAAGTTTAATATTGTTAACACATTTGATCAATGATTTTGTCTGTTTGCATCTACTACCAAAATAGAAATGCATAATATAGCATGCAGGGATATTTTTAAGTGGATTGTTAGAATGGCTGAAAAATGTTGTTTCTGAGCATGCTGGACTCATTTTAACTCCTCAAGATGTCTTTTCCACTCCAAACAGTAAAAAGCAACACTTATCACTGTCAATTAACTATGACTGTGGTCCATCAATTCATTTCAGGTCTTGACAGCTCTTAGTACATCCACAAGTCTCCATTCATTCTTTGGGACAATTTTACAAGCCTCTGGTAAAAACTTTTAAAGTTGAGTCTGTTACATCCATTGCCTTCTCTTGTCCCACAAAAGTCTGTTTCTCAGTGAAACAAAGCATATGTCCCGTGAACCAGCCGCTGGTGCATCCATCAGACAGTGCGCCGTGCTAATGCACTCTTGTGTTTGCTTGCTCATGATGCTGGAATGTTTCCCAGGAGCCATTTNGCTCACAAAGAACAGAGTTAGGATTTTGAACACTGATCTGCTCAAAAATCCTGCCATCCTAGTGCTACTGAGACCATCTGAAGGACAACAGAGCCAGCTGCCATGCAGGAGGATTATCGTGCTTCTTGCCCAGTTAATTGCTCTGATTTGTGCTTTAACCTTCACAGACACCCACTGCAGTCGTAATCACCCCCATGCACACTGCCTTTTGCTCCCCATAGCTTAAATATTCCTTGCCAACCTTTCTGGCCTTGTTAAGTCGCATGTCTAAATTTTAAAGTATAAACTTTTTTAATAATTGAGCAATACTGTGTAGCCTATCCAGCTTTACCAACCCTTTAATAGCTAAAAATCTTAATAATTAAACCATATCAGGTAGGATTTCTCTGCTTATCAACTTGCTGCAGCATAATGAGGCTTTTTAGCTATTTAGGGAGGTTGAAATGTTTTCTGTTAGGTTTATAGCTGCCCAGCAGCAGGACAACCCACTCAGACATCATTCTAAATGGATGTTTCCAAGTGGAAACTTGGAATTTGAGTTCAAATGACCTTACCTCTATTATTATTATTATTATTATTATTATTATTATTTCCTGCATGTGTTTTTCAGCTTGCTCATTCTTAATTCCTTCAGTATTTATTACTGCAATGAGCCTAATCTTGTATACTTGTGCATCCCAAGTGTGAGAGCCATAAATACTTCTGCAGTCTCCCCAAGGCAAATCAGCTGCAATTGGATCTCATGGGAGGGAAGAAAAGTCACATTCCAACCAAAGACAATTCTGCATCTGTGCCCTTGTGTTTATGTCTCTGCTGCCCTCGAGTAACACTCTGTCCTTTTGCTCTGCTCCAGGCTGAGTTCTCCGAGCTGAACCTGGCTGCATACGCCACGGGCGGCTGCATGGTGGACATGCAGGTTATGAGGAATGGCACCAAGGTGGTAAGGTGAGGAGCACTGACTTGTCTTGAAAATAGGGCTTTCTGGAGCAATGTTGAGGCGAGTAAGATGACCTCAGAGTCTGACCAGTATCTGAATTAGGGCAGCGCTGTCCTGATGATTTCAAGATTTCCTGGAAACGGTGGAAAGACTGACCTGACCCTGGCAGGTTTGTATCAGGTCTCAGTTGCACATGCCATACAGTCATTGTTTCCAGTCTAGACCCTTCATACAACCACGAATGCCTCTTTTGCAGGTTCTTTTTAGCCTCAAGCCTCCAAATAAAAGGGGAAATGGATCCTTAATCCCTTTGGTTTTTCCCTCCTTCTGTGTCAACTAACCTTCGTTGTAAACAGTGGCGTGTATTCATTAGCCTACCCGTGTTAAGTCCTGACCCCAATAGACTAGCCATGCAATAGCCACAATCCTAATTCTCACAATCTGATTTGCTCCTGAAATACCACCCTTTTGGGCCTTTTTATCAGAAAATTGCCAATGCTCTGGCTTTGCCCTGTAGTATATCTCAGAGGTTATGGGGATTTGTGTCCCTTCTAGCTTTACTTCATAACTGCAGTCATTGTAAGCAGATTCTTTCCAATCATGCACCCGATTCACTTTCCAAGAGCATCACCCCCCTTCTTTCTGACACCAGAGTGCCTGCAATTTAGAGTTAATGTTAAAGACATTCTTACTGGTAATGTATGAAAACCAGTGTAAGTTGTCCTTCCTCTGTACAATGGTAAAATGTCTCTGTTTATACAGCCCTGATTTTACCTTTCACCCTTCTATTCTCAAGGCTACATCTTTATGAGTTTCTATCATTACTACTTCTAACTCTACATTTCATCTTTGATACAATAGCTTTGCTTTGTTCATATTGAAATGTCATTGCTATTCCCAATCCATTTTCCAAAACTCCCTACTTCTTTTTGTACATTTCTTTTGTGCTTTTTGTATATACAGCACTCTAAGTTTAATATTGTTAACACATTTGATCAATGATTTTGTCTGTTTGCATCTACTACCAAAATAGAAATGCATAATATAGCATGCAGGGATATTTTTAAGTGGATTGTTAGAATGGCTGAAAAATGTTGTTTCTGAGCATGCTGGACTCATTTTAACTCCTCAAGATGTCTTTTCCACTCCAAACAGTAAAAAGCAACACTTATCACTGTCAATTAACTATGACTGTGGTCCATCAATTCATTTCAGGTCTTGACAGCTCTTAGTACATCCACAAGTCTCCATTCATTCTTTGGGACAATTTTACAAGCCTCTGGTAAAAACTTTTAAAGTTGAGTCTGTTACATCCATTGCCTTCTCTTGTCCCACAAAAGTCTGTTTCTCAGTGAAACAAAGCATATGTCCCGTGAACCAGCCGCTGGTGCATCCATCAGACAGTGCGCCGTGCTAATGCACTCTTGTGTTTGCTTGCTCATGATGCTGGAAGGTTTCCCAGGAGCCATTTCCTAGGCTGATCACATCTTCATTTTCCTTCCCGTGCCTTTCCTCCCAAAGCCATTCATACATCTGGCAGAAAGATCTTGAGCCATTAAACTGAAACAGAAGACAACATTTATTTCGCAAGAATGTCTGGTACATGGTGTTCATGTTTCTGCTCACATTAAATACACAGGTAGTACAGGTAGACTTTTTGCATGGGTATATATGAGAAGTAATGTTTTAATTAATGTTTTTGTGAATGACATTAGTTCAGGTGGGTTTTTTTGTTTTGTCTGTGCATGAGGACACATGCATTTGTGTGGTGGGAAGTGCATTTAGCAAATACATACTTGACTGGATATCCAATTTATATGACACATTTTGTCCATGTTGTGTTACGTCCATGTTATAGCCCTTACAAGCACTAGTCTTTTGGTCACAGCCTGTGCTGACGTGCCTCTGTCCTGACCAGCCCAGCAAGTTTAAGAGCTCAGGCCAGCCAACTTTCACAGCAACTCTTACCAATCACAGAACCCTAAGGACTGGAAGGGAACTTGAAAGATCATCTAGTCCAACCCCCCTGCCAGAGAAGAACCTCCTACAGTAGGTCACACAGGAACTTGTCCAGCTGGGTTTTGAATGTCTCCAGAGAAGAAGACTCCACAACCCACTGGGGCAGCCTGTTCCAGCGCTCCCTCACCCTCACAGTAAAGACATTTTTCCTTATGTTTCTTTGGAACCTCTTATGTTCAAGCTTGTATCCTTTGCCCCTTGTCCTATCATTGGCCATCATTGAGAAGAGCGTGGCTCCATCCTTCTGACATCTACCCTTAATATACTTGTAACTATCAATGAGATCACCCCTCAGTCTCCTCCAAGCTAAAGAGCTCCAGCTCCTTCAGCCTTTCATAAGGGAGATGCTCCACTCCATCATCTTGGTGGCCCTGAGCTAAACTCTCTCCAGCAGCTCCCTGTCCTTCTTGAACTGAGTGTCCTAGAACTGGACACAGTATTCCAGATGTGGTCTCACAAGGGCAGAGTAGAGGGGGAGGAGAACCTCCTTTGATCTACTAACCACAGCCCTTGTAATACACCCTAGGATGCCATTGGCCTTCTTGGCCACAAGGGCACATTGCTGGCTCATGCTCATCCTACTGTCCACTAGGTCCCCTTCCCATACACTACTCTAAGAGTTCATTCCCCAACCTATACTGGCACATAGGGTTATTCATTCCCAGATGCAAGACTGTACACTTGCCCTTGTTGAATTTCATTAGATTTCTCCCCGCCCAACATTCCAGCCTGTCCAGGTCTCATTGAATGGCAGCACAGCCTTCTGCTGTGTCAGCCACTTCTCTCAGTTTAGTATCGTCAGCAAACTTATAATTATAGAATGGTAGGGGTCGGAAGGGACCTTTAGAGATCATCTAGTCCAATCCCCTAAAGCTTGCTTTAGAAGTTACAAAAATTAAAACTCTCCTTCAGTTTAGAAGGTGAATTACAGAGCGTACTGCTACTGAGCCATGTGAATATCCCTCAACTTATCCACATAGGTTGCTTCCTACTCCCTCCAAGTCACCTCATCCTGCATACAGATGTGTCCTGCCTGGTCACAGACACCCTATAGGCCACTCAGCCCCATGGAGATGTCACATGGAACACCTTCAACTCATGTGTGTGCACCAAGATTTCTGATGATGACCTCTTCTTTTACATCACTTATTAGGTCTCCTTTAACTATAGAGGAACATATAAAGTAACAAATCAAAATGGTTCGAGATGGCAAGATAAAATGCTTATTGTGGTTTTTGAATGCTCAAAGTCCTTGGAAGTCTCACTGACAAGTTATAGGAAGGAAATACGACAGTATCTTACTAACAGGCAGGACCCTTGCCTTGTTCACACTTCTCTTCAAAGTGAAGGCAATCGAGCATGTCAGTTTAGGCAAAAGACAGTGAATATACTACAGAGCAGTAGATTTTAAATCAGTAAAGTAATAAACATTTCTAACAACAACAGTAATAATAAAGCAACCACTGGGCTATTGTCTCCAATTTGAAGTGATGTTGACTGATAACAATCTATTAGCCTGTTAAATTCTGTCATTTTGCAGCAGATGTCCTAATTCTTTCTTTAAACTGGGGCCATCCTATTGCATGTTTAAATCAAAGCTGTTTATTTGCTGATCTCTTGATCCTTTCTGACACCTTGGAGTTATGCCATTCTTTTAGACCCTGTGCCAAGTAATTTGAACTGCACCAGGAAAGAACTGTGGCTCTTTTATCTGGAAGATACATCCACTAATAAGAAGATATAACAGTCCTTACCACTTGGCTCAGGAAAATGAAAAATAAATAAATAAATAAATAAACAAACAAATGGATAAGTAAATGGGTAAATAAAGAAATAAGTGCATTTAGAAGCATTAGTGTCAATTAAAGAGAGCAAGGAACTGGGAGTATACAGGCTTCCATGACTATTAGCCTATGTATCTTGAAACAAGTAACACAGAATCAGAAAATCTTAAGGGTTAGAACAGACCATGAAATCTTAGCAAACAAAATAACTGAAGCCAGGCATTACTTTGCTTGCCTGATTTTTAAAACAAGATTGTCTCCCAGAATGTAATTGTACAGTAACAAAAGTCTGGGTCTTAACCTCCTCTTTTTTAGCTATTAAGTTCTGCACATCTGTAGGATGAGGTGAAGGATTTGATGGTCTCAGTGAAATGTGCTACTTGAGAGAGAGACTATCATCTGACAAGTCTAAAATACTGCATGTGGTTTTTTTTCCATGCCAGGTCCACTACGGTATGTGACAGTTCCATCAGTCTATTCTGCACATTTTTCTTCAGAGGTATAAGAAAAATAGCTGGCTATGGGGTATCTCCTACAGTCTCTCACAAGCACTTTCCTATTTCAATGCCCTGTAACCCATGCTTTGACTGAGGACAGTGCAGGAGGATGAGCTGAGCACCAGGAGCAGCATTTGTCTCAGTCAGGACTAGCCAGGGAGAATCTCCCACACATTGGTCCTTGTTAGTGCAGGAATTCTTCGGGTAAAATTGGCACTAGAACTTCCCCAGCAAAAAGTTAAATATGGGAAGCAGGAGGTGGCATTTATTCATCCCAAAGTCTCTCTCACTGATTTAGACATAGCAGCCCCTTCAACAGAGTAAAGGAG
>WBNH01006932.1:111552-122573 GCA_013401255.1 Urocolius indicus | reverse complement strand
GGACAGAGTCCTTGGTGAATATCTCTGGCGTGGATTCTTCACCGCGGTTGCAGTTTCTGCAGTTACAGGGCCCCTCTCTTGGGACAAAGCCTCTTCTGGGCATAAGTTTGAGGAGCTGCTTTGTCGTGGGTTCCTTCCCACAGTTACAGCTGTGGATATTGGGTCCCTCCTCCGGGACATGGCCTGCTCCGGCCATAGTGATAAAGAAAAAAATCACTGCCCCTGGCTCGGGGTCTGTAGTGAAGTGAATCGCTGCCCCTGGTCTGGGGTCAACTGTATTAAAGTGAGTTGCTGCCCCTGGTCCGGGGTCAGCTTTATCAAAATGAGTCTCTGCCGCTGATGTGGAGTCTTTAAATACATGAAAATAAATCTCAGCTTCACCAGTTCTCTCCACAGAATGCAGGGGAGTCTCTGCTCTGGTACACCTCCTCCTCTCTTTCATCACTGACCTTGGAGTCCGCATGGTTGTTTCTCTCACTGTTCCTACTCCTTGCACCACCACCAGCCAGAAGAAGAAGAAGGGACAGAAGAAGGAACAAGCAGGAAGAAAATGGAGGAAAGCATCCTCCTCTTCTGGCTTCTTCTTAAAAAGTGATCGCGGAGCCATCTAATTGGCTCAGCCCTAGAAGTGGGTCTGGCTCAGAGCTGGGGAGAGTTGCAAACAACTTATTACAGGCACCATCTTTACAGCCCCTTCCCCCTTACCAGAAAAGGCTGTCATGTCAAACCATGACACAACCTTAGGAATACAGCTGTGAATACTTGGTGGAAAAAACCTACCAACAGCTCTCCTTCATCAGTCTGTAGTAAAATCAAGGTGTTATTTTGTCCTGAGTAGGATGTTTCATTGTACCAGACTCTAGTGTGTCACAAATAGCTAACAATACAAGAACACCTAGATCTCTAGTATGGCAGAGTAGATTAGCAATAGATTCATAATAGCAGATCAATAGTGGCACAAAGAAACATTAACATTTGCTGGTTTAGAAAGTATCTGAACTACGATATTTCTAGCATCATTTATTAGATGCACACTTGTGGTATCCAGGTGCCTCAGCCAAAGACTAAGATTACCCATTGCTTGCAGAAATGCAACCTGCACTTGTCTTCACTTGCCTTCTCTTCCTACTTTTTCTGGATGGTGCTTTGTTGTGAGGAGGTTATCCAAAAAGAAGGCAAGAAAAGTAGAGAGATATTTTCTTCCAAAGTCAGGTCTAGGAAAAAAGGGAAGATGGAATGAATGACAAAGACCTGGCAAAGAGGCAGAAGAAAAGGGGAAAGCATGTAGAGTTTTTCATCAGTTTCAGAAGGAAATACAAGATTATTGTAAAGTCTTGGTATATCAAATCTGAAAGACTGTACCTCAGAAACACCTTTGGCCGAGTCAGCTGCTGGGGAGAAAAAGACAGTGTTTTAATATTCTACGCTGGGAGGCCCCTTCATCTGTTCTTTAAATTTTGTTAAGTTCACTTTAAAAATCTCAGAAAGTGTTTAAATTATTATCATTGGCTTGTCTCAGCACCTAATCAAAGTTTGAAATTATTCCTCAGATCTGTTTCATGACTAGGTCTAAGTCAGCAGGAACTGCAGGAGTAGGAGAGACAGAGAAGTAAGGCTGGCCATCATAAGCCACAGGAGCAAGGCTGGCCATTGTAGCACCTGTGATATCATTCTGGAATGAGCCTTTCAAGCAATGTCTTTCATCTGTGTCTTTCAAGCAGTTTCGTCCCAAATGCCTTCTCTGTTCACTGATGCTCCTAGAATGGAAATCTCTCTACAATGTTCTAGGTCCAAAGCAGGAAATTACAAACTATTTGGAAGTGACAAGGAGATAGGACTTTCAAATAGGCCCCCATGGAGAATTTTCAGGTACATTTTTAGGAATGCTCCCTACTCATAGTCTAGATGGAAGTGGAGTCTATAGCAAGTGGTAACTATCTTTCTCATTACCTAATTCAGTATTTTGTTGTTGTTGCTTTTCCTTGAAATAAATATCCTATTAATCTTCGGTGTGTTGGTTGGTAAATCAAATCCAGCTGAGGTCTGTAATGACTCAAACTCTTATTTCCATGACCATGTAGTGTGAATTTAACTAATTTCTTACCAAGAGGGTACTAGTGTAGTGAACAGTTGTCTTTTCATTTGAGGGTTTGCTGAGACCAAAACCAACGTCCTGACTTTCCAAAAATGATTCATTGCAGCAATGAAAGTAGTGAGAGAAATCCCACTTTTCCATCACTCTATGTGTAGATAATATATATTTGGGCTCGGTCTCCATTTGAATGATGAGGATTGCTGGGAACAGAAAGGGAAGAAAGAGATCAAGTAGCAGTCTCAGTAAAACACCTTTGCCTTGTTTTCTACAGTTGGTCTTCCACACCACGAGCATGTTGACCGCAGTGACTAGACAAAATGCCTCTGCATTAGCACTGGCTTTTGCTGTGGAAGATAGTAATGAGGTCTATTCCATCTGATTTGAGGACTGAGTCAGTTAGAGTTTAGTTGACATTTTTTTTAATTCAAGCCCTGTAATTACATTTCTGATGATGTGCAGAGGCTTCAAGATGTGACAGCACTATTTTTAGGCATCTAAAATAAAAGAAAACAAACAAACTAACTCAGCACTTTGACAAAAAAAAAAAAAAAAGAAAGAAAAAAGAAAAGGAAAAACAGGGCTGGCAAGGCAGTGTGGGAGAAATTGGCTCTGCCCGTAACTTGGCTCTAGCTATTTTGGGTCTGCTTGTGCCATGCTTTCCTCACAGGGAATAGATCTGGCTCAGAGAACCTTCCCAGAGGAGTCAAGGAAACCACTTGTAAACACTTAAAACAGGTTTACAGAATGCCTCCTTTTCCCTGCTGCACATCACTCCCTGCCCCCATGCCACTCTCAAAACCAATGATTTTAATGCACTAAGTGATCTAGGAGCTCAGATGGCATCTGAGCTGGTATTTGGCACCATTGAAATTTTATCAGGTTGAAGCTCAGGTAGAGATTGTGGTGGGGCATTTGAGGGCAAAAAGCTTCACTGGCAGCAGAATCAGAAAATTTTGATTTTGTGATAGCTGCAAAATGAGAGATAGGGACAGAGCACTTCTCTGCAAGTTCTACTCTGATTGCAAAACAGGCATCTTGAAATAAGTGATCTGCTTAACAAAGAAACTTTTTTGGACCTAGAAAACAGTTGAGATACATGAAGAAATGAAATCAAATACCCCTGGGAAATGTGCTTTTCACTCTCCCTTTTTATTTTTTCCAAAAATGGTTCCATTTCATAGAAATGTTTACGGTTTTGTGGAGAGGGATGGAAGCGAGACTGTTTTTCCTTGGCAATTTGCAACAATGTTTTTTTCTCAGTAACTCTAATTATAATCAGCTGAGTTTGGGCTTGAGTTTACTCAAACATTTGCCAGGTTTCCAGTACTGCAATACACAAATTTCTTCAAAGGTTAAAATTTACATTAAACACGGGGACAGTTTGAAATAGGTATTTCTGAAAGAAAAACAGTATTCACAGAATCACAGAATAAGTTCATCTAGTTCAACCACCCTGCTAAAGCAGGTTCCCCTCAATCAAGTCACACAGGAATGCATCCAGGCAGGTTTTGAAAACCTCCAGAGACTCTACAGCCTCCCTGGGCAGCCTGTGCTAGGGCTCTGTCACCTTCATAGTAAAGAAGTTTTTCCTTAGGTGGAACTTTTGGTGTTCCACCTTTTGGTGTTCCCCTTGTCCTATCACTGGACACTAGAGAAAAAAACAGCTGCTCCATCCCCTTGACATACACCTTTTAAATACTTGTAAGTATTTATGAGGTCCCCTCTCAGTGTCCTCTTCTCCAGGCTGAACAGTCGCATTTCCCACAGCCTTATGAGAAAAAGGAGACGCTCCATTCCCGTGATCATCTCAGTGGCCCTGCACTGGACCCTCTCCAGAAGTTCCTTGTCCCTCTTGAGCTGTGGAGCTCAAAATTGGATACAGCACTCTAGATGAAGCCTCACCAGGGCAGAGTAGTTGAGGAGGAGAACCTACCTTGTCCTGCTGGCCACACTCTTCTTGATGCATCCCAGGATGCCACTCGCCTTGGCCACAAGGGCACACTGCTGGCTCATGGTTAGTTTATTATTCAGGGGGATCTCACACACAGAGGAATATCTAAGAAATAAGTTTTTAGACAATTTCAGAATTATTGAGAAATAATGCAACAAGCACACTAAACACGATGCTTCAACCACTAATAATAGTGTTTGTGTCAGAAAAGTTAAAATACAAAATACAGTGGGAAAAATGCTCAGACTAGTACTCATATTACATGCAGGTAATGTCCATAACTGCAAGACAACTTTTGCATCAGCAAGACTGCAGGAAACATGAAGTCTTGAAGACAGTCACCTTTAGAGCCCAATAGACTCCCTCCCAAACTATAATTGACTGCCAAAGGATATAGACTCTCTGATGACCTTTCATAATGACATTTTCAAAATATGTAATAGGTCTTGATATCCTCTGAATTGGGTCTCATTTTTCCTCTGTCAAGACCACCGCAAGTAACTCTGATGTCCAACCATCCAGGCAAGGCATCACACTTACAGTCCAGACTGTGCCACATTGCCATGCCCTGTGTCTTGCTTTGTGGTCTGTGTGCAATCTCGCTACAACCAGTGGAACCACAGAAAATAAGACCAAATACCAAAATGTGGAAGGGGTAGTTATATATAGCTGAGCTCCTGACAGTAACATTCCTACTTATCTGAAATGCACTGGGCTCTGCTATCAGGTATCTAAGAGGCTTCTGCACCATGTGACATGGATGTCTCTTTGCCAATATCCTGTCCCTAACAATTGCCAAGGAAAAAAAAAGAAAAAAAAAAAAAAAAAAAGAAGAAGGGAAGTGTTCCCTGAGGTTCAATACTGAAGTCAGACCTTTTTGCAGACTTGATCCATTGAGGAGGCTCCCAGATGGCTGAGTCTCTCATCTGCCCATCGAAGATTCTATTTGAACAACAGCCAAGATCTTTGTGCTTTAAGAGGAAGCCCAAGGAACAAGTCAGGATGTTTTCTGTCAGCTGCATAGTTGTTCCAGTTATTTAGTTTGAGCTGTTTTCCCGAGGATCAATGTGTGTCACCTCACCATCATGTGCATGCATGCACGGTGAGGGACATGTGCTGCTCTCAGCCTGGTTGGTTTTCCTCCTCTCCCTGTCTCTGTCTCATTCTGTTTAACTTTTCGGCCTATCTGCTCACTTTGCTAGTCAAAACAGGGTTTTATTTTTCTTCTCTAGGATATGCAGGGCTAGTGCAAGTAGTTAAGGGAATCAAGCTGTCCTCCTTCCCCAGCATCAATATCCTCCTTGCCAACAATAATTATTCTACACAGGGAGTTTTTCCTCTTATCTGCTGATGCATGGTGGGGTGTGGGGAGGGTGGGCGGAGGTGTTACTGATATTTTCTGGATTTTCTTAAATGCCACATTTTGACCTATGAGATTAGAAGCAGGATTCTTTGCATTTGCCTGCAAATCTGCTGGCAGCTACCTCTTGAGCATGAGGGGTGGGTCTGGCACACACCTTGCAGGCTATTTTTTTTTGCACACTTGCTGTGGATTTTTTTACATCCATACAACCCAACTCCCAACAAGGTATTTCTTCTCCATCACCAAGTGAAGTTTCAAATTCTTATACAGCAATGCTTTTGCTTGAACCTAGCCTCTTAACTGGGACAGAAGCCCTAATGCAGCTACTCAGCAGAAAACATCCTCAGTAGCTCTCTCTTTATCTGCAGGGTAATCTTGGGTTTGCAATTTGGTGTATTTACTGGTTTCAGCTGTTGCTCTCAAATGCTCAGAACATGTAAGATTAGGCAGCTGTTGCTATTGGGAAAGAGGGCTTGCTTTCTCTTCCCTTGTTCTCTAGATATCTGTCTTCTTCTGTCTTCTGTGTTACCTCCCCAAGGTCACACAAAAATCTCTTTCAAGATCAATGCATCCCTAGCTTTGATGGGGAATTTGAAGGAACTTGTGTAAAGGATTTAAGAATGAGATTTGGCCCAGAATTGAGGCCTTTATTATTTTATCTTGATTTTACCAAATTCTAGGGATCTTGGAAACTAAATTCAGTTTCTAAATTACTTTGCAAATGGGACATCAATGGGGGATTCAGTCACATCTACCAGCTCAGTAGGAAACATAATTCTTATCTGTGAGGCAACCTCAAGCACTTTATTCTTTTAACACACATGAAAGTAATCAAGCTATCTTGTTCAGCTTTACTCCCCTTCTGCAGGGCTGCCAGTCTAATCACTTCACCAACAGCACTGCCAGTTCAGCCTTATCCAGGGTAATGGGGCTGTACCTCTTCAGAGGGAAAGCAGGATGGTTAGATGTGTGATTGTAAAGAATTTAAGTTGCTCCTGAGATCTAGAAGATTTTTGGGATATATATATATATATATCACCTCTTGCTCTCCTTGGTGTATCCATCCTGCTTCAACAACATTTTCTGTCACAGTCGTTAAGGTTCTCTCTTGTAGGCTTGGGTTTTCCTGCAACTGGTCAATGAGAGGTTGCAGACAGCATACAGAATAGTCTGCTCGCTTCACAGATGGTCGAAGCAGAGCAGGAATTTGTTGTGTTATGTTTCTGTTGGAGTTTTGGAAATTGAACAGAAAGCAAAACTCACTCTTAACATGGGTAGCTTTGTATCTGGCTGGGTGCAACCCTGAATGATAAATAGTTTATAATAATGACAGTGGTGAAGTTCATGCTGACAGGAGGGGACAATGGCAAATGTTCACCTTTGTACGTGAAGTACCAGCATTGTTGTGTTTCTCATTGGTGTTACATCCTGCTTGCTCTAGACACCATCCTCACAGACTGATGTCTCCCTCACACCTCACTAGCAGAGGCAGCAGGAGCAGTAGATAATCTCCCCTTTCTCCTGCCATGCAGGGCAGGCTGTCAGTTATGACTGATAGTGGACTCAGGCTTCCGTGGTCTAACACTTAAACCAGGTACTACTGGCAATTCCCTCTAGTCATCTCTGTCCTTTAGCAATTCCCCTTCCCTTCAGCAGAATGGGTGAACATATCTTGCTTTTGCTTTGCTGTGGGGCACAGATCCAAGGGAGAACTTTGATTTATTTTGTCTGCTCAGGAGTGGTGGCACTGATTTCCTGCTCTGAGCCCTTTCCTCTACCAAGAAAGGACCCCCACCCTCTTTCCAGCCACATTTGGAAAGCAAAGCTTGTTCATAGGAGATCTGTAACTAAACCCAAACTGATCCCATCTGGCTCTTCAACCCCTTCTCCACCGTCTTAGTCCAAGATTTGTGTACACAAGCTGTCTTGGCGCTGAATAAATACAGCAACCTCATATTTTTTTGCTGCTCTAGGGTCAAGAAAGCAAGGTGGGAAAGGCATAATAACATGTTTCTCTCACCTCCTCCACCAGTATCAGAATATTTTCGCAAGTACTTACCTATTACACAATAAGCCACTGACATCCACTGTGTCTGTTTTTTTGTTCCCTCTCCCTCACCCCAAGTTCTCTCAGCTCATTAAAATCTTCAACTCACTGGGTCCTGAGAAGTTCCCCCTCGTGGAGCAAACGTTCTTCCCAAGCCATAAGCAGATGGTGAGTACCTTGTTTTTTTCCTGACAGCAGCATGGATGGGGGAGAAGCAATGAATGTGAATTGAGCACAAGAGATGGTGCAGTGACAATGCTGGGAAGAGTCTCAGTTTTACTTGCTGAGAATTACTGGTTAAAAGGCAATGTGCAAAAAGCACTGTCTAGGAACCTCTTTCATTCCATGCCCAGCTCTCCCTCAGGTCATGTATAGACCCTGAAAAAGCAAACAATGAAAACAGGCTCAAAACCAAAGCAAAAATCCGTTGTGAAATCTAGTCAACAAAATATTATCCCTTAGAGCGAGGAATCACTTTATTCAGATAAAGTGGATTTTTTTTCCTCCTCCTGAAATTCTTTGAAATGTGTTGATGATTTGAGACAGGGGCCCAAAGAGAGCTGTAAGAGCTGTTTGTTTCACAATGTCAGTTTGCAGGGTTTGTCACGTGTTTGCCCTCCGTGAAACATTTATCAGCCTGACTAGGTACTCAGAGTAAATTGGAGCTCTTGAAAAAGGAGTTTTTTTCAGCTTGTAATGTTTCCTTTGCACAGCAGCTCAAGGTTCTAGCCTTCCTGTCAACAACTAAACACTCAATGCCCTGTGAGGCTACTGGGCACTGTACCAAACCCTTAGGGTACCTGCCAAAGAGATCTGCATAGGTGCTTTTAGTCCTGGAGAACATGGCAAAGCGAGTGACTTTGTTTAAAATTGTGCATGTCTGCTGTTTCCCCTGGTTAAAAGGATGACTAGTCCTTCATGAATCTTTGCACCAAACTTCCATCCACAATTTGGTGGCTAATCTTACCTGGCTGAGGCTTTGGTGAGAGCCTGTGTGAACCATGATTCCTTCATGTGAACCGTTGGCTGCCTGAACTTATTTCTGGGGCTTGACTGAACTCCAGCAGCAGTGGCAGCTTGAAGATTAGTGGTGTTGAGATTTCAAACTAGAGCTCAAAAACACTCAAATCCCTCTTTTTTTTTTTTCACACACTTGTTGCAATACTGTGGGCCAATCAAAATGCTTAATAGAGTGTAGGTACTTGATGGTGGATATAGGCACCCAGTGCACATCAGAATTCAAAAGAAAGTGTAATTTAGATTCCTGTGAAACATCCCACTGGTGCCTGCTAGGTACCTGAATACCTGGAAATGCCAGTCTTTCACCCCTCTATTCCAATACTCTCTGTCTCTCTACCTGGGCTGTGTGGACAACAGCACTTTCACTCTTCACAGGCACATCTTGAAGGTAAGTACATTCTTGAGTGCTGTCACTGGTAAGAGCTGTATTATCATTTCAGACACAAAGAAATGGATAGACCTTAAACACTATGTGACAGTTTGTGGCAGACTTTTAAGACATAGGAGTTGATAAATCCTGTTGCATTTCACTCCTGCTGATTTACAAAGAGGGTTCTGTGACTTCTGTAATGCTTCAGGACAGTGGTCACTTTACCTGACCACTCAGGATGATATTTTTTGAAGACTCAATGAAGGTTTTCATTGCAAATAGGTTAGCTAGCACTTCTAGCATGGTTTTCTTGTCTGGAAATCTGATTACTGATTCCTCAGAACGTAAATGCATTTGTTACCAGCATAGTAGTTTGGTTTAACAGAGCGCTGATCTTAGTTTCAGATACTTGTCATCTTTACAACTGATCACCTACTTGGAGATGTTATTGCTTTACTTGCAGACGCTATTGCTTACATCCAAAAGAATGCAAGAACCTTTAAAACTGTAGCTAATCTCATCCAAACACAAACACTGTTGCTGACATGCAAGCTTGAGTAATCTGGTTTAAATCAGCCTTTTCTCAAACATTTACACAAGCAACAATCCACTTGGGCAAATTCAGACCAGCCCTTTGCAGGTGAGGTGGTCTGCCCCACAGAACCCACGTGACTTCTCAAGATGTTTTCTGCATGCGTCTTCACAGTATCCCAGGCTGTGAGAGTCTGAGAGGGCAAGTGCTTACACCGAGCAAGTTCCATTGCAGTCATCACTCCATCAAGTACCTCTGAAAGTTGTCTTCCCACTGTGCATGAGCTTCTCTATGTGTTGGATAGGAATACAACAATCCCTCTTTCCCAGTTTTTTTTTTTCCCCTTTCCTGGAGGTATCTTCAAGCTGTACCATTCAGCACTTGCAAAATACACCGTGGTCCTTTGATGGCTGACCCCCTGGTAGTGTTTATAGCTAGTGTTATGATTTTACCTCTTTGCAATGTGATACACTTTAAGCAATTAAGTGCTCACATAAGAGATCCTCATCCTCCTATATAAAAAACTTACCAGTGCTTACTTTCTAAACCTTTGGATTGACCACAGAACAGATTTTACAATTTATTTCATTCTTTCATCCATGTAGAGAACAAGAGATTTTCCTAAAGTAAAAGTGAGATAAAGGAAATTTCTAAGAGTAAGCCCATTTATATGAGCATTTTAATTTGGTTGAAAATGCTTTTTCTGAAGCTCCCTTCCCTCAATAACAGAGCATTTCTAACCAGCCTTGAACAGTGTGCCTAGAGAGAACACAAGGCTCTGCCATTTCACCACAGAAAAGATGGAAAAGATTAATCTCTCTTCCCTCTGCCATGGGCATGTCTTTCAACCTTCTCCCGCAATGATCACTTCACTGGAAATAAAAGCAATCTGGCTACTGTTCTTCTAGGGTCCTACCTGACAGCCACAATGACAGCTTTGCTCTGGAGTGACTCCCAATGGCCAGTTAACAAGTGGGATACATGAACTTCAACACGGGATTTTTCCGCCTCTCCTATGCTTATGACCCAAATAACGATTCTTAGGGAGATCAGCCTCTTAAAGACAGGGAAAGACTGCTGCAGGGCTCTTTGCCAAAGCACAATTGCCAGCAGTGGAATATCTGCTTTGAGCCCAATAAAATGGTATCAAGAAAGGAAAGGAAATTAATAAATCCACTTGCAAATCCATTTGTGTACATTCAAAGTGGAGAGGAACTAATATAAGTGAAGCAGAGACAGAATGTCTGTGATAGAAATAAACCACTTTACTGTTTAGAATAAAAGGACACTATAAAAAGTGAACATTATGCAACATTACCTTAAAAGACAATATACATTCACTGAATATAAAATTTATAAATAACACGGAGGAAAACTGTAAACAGTGCTAGAAAATTTAGCAACAAATACATTCCTTCTGGACAAGATTTTTCACACGGATTTGATTCCCTCCCCAAGTTTCCATGACTATCAGGAACAGCAGAGTGGCTCTATGAAGGAAGGAAAGTGTCAGAGAGAGAAGGAGATGCCAGTATGCACAAAGCAGCAGCACACATTTAGTGGATTTCAAAGACTTTTCTCGTGACTGATAGCCCCAAAAGCCTCTTATTCTAAAAATGACAAAAAAAAAAAAAAAAAAAAAA
>WBNH01006932.1:0-111445 GCA_013401255.1 Urocolius indicus | reverse complement strand
AAACGAGTTTGCAGTTCCCTAAATTTTGTTCCGTTCTTTTAAGTTATAAATGATGTCATGAGAGACAATTGGAGACATCTGAAAGAATGGAAACTTGTTCCCATGGAGGCATCTACTTCAGTCTTTCCCATAGAAAATGCAACAGTGGACTCATACGAGTAGGATACAGTGATATATTTAGGGTTTAGGGTAGTCCTACCTAAAGGGCCATGTAATTCTTCAAAAACATGAGAAATGTAGACCTAAATTGGCAGTTTTGTCCCATACAGGGGAGGGGGAAGCCTCCTCCTACTAGAGGACTTGATTCACAGAGCTCCTCCTGCTCTACCGCCTCTATTTTGGAAAATAAAAACTGAATACAATCTTTCCCAAACTTTCAATATCTTTTTTTATGCTTTTTGTCATTCTAAAGGGGAAAACACTCTCAAGCAAATAACAAAAAAAAAAAAAACCCTCTATAAATAAGAAAGCAAACAACAACAGCTTAGAAATGAGCTATGCTGTTTAAAAAGTACTTTTAGTAACCCTGGTATATCTAAAGCATAGTGGTGTGGGGGGAAGCCTTCATCCTGTACATATCCTAGGGTCATGCTCACATCAGCTGTGCCACTGACAGTTCCCCTGATATTCAGTTATGGGGTGAAGCGAGGTGTGTGTCAGAGGCAACATGTAGATGATCTCTGATGATCTGCAAGCTGCAAGCCCACTGTAGCCTAACATTTTGAGAACTTCACACCTGTCTCCTTGCACTCTCTGTGCTTGAGGTTCCTACATATTGCATGGCCCACTGTAACTGGGGAGAGTTTTATCCCTTGCCAGGCAGAAGTGACTTAGCAAGACAGAAGAAAGTAGAGCAGATAGAAAGAAAGAAGTAATCTTTGAGTCTGATTTAGAGCTCTCTCAATCAATTTAATGGCTCCCTCTCACTTCAAAGGAGCCTTGAGTCAGGTTTTTAATGCAAGCAACAAGCTAAAGCTTAGCGAAAGAAATGCATGTCCCTGATAGCATGCACAGAAACAAAATTAAAAAGCCTCCCAAAAGAAATGTATTTTTACTGGATTCTCCCCCCTTCTTTTGGCTCCACATTTGTAGAAGCCTTAACAATTGTTTCTTTACACAGCAAGGGGAAAGATTTGCTACCAAACCCCCACCCCTGCCCTGTCTACCTGTCTGCATATCAGAAACATTTTACCTTCCGTAACATAAAATGGGAATACCCTTCATTTTCTGGTAATGCATCTGCTGGTTTTGTTGTTTACAAAGCACATAGCTACATTATATCCTACTTCAGGACACGAGTCCTCATAGTATTAGAATGCAAATATTTTCACAATAATTTCGAGTGCAATACTGTGATGTCTCAGCTAGCTAAATGAATCAGTGACAGGTAACATTCGCAGAGCTGCAGTTTTAAGGACAATTCAAATCAACGCTTCACTGCACTGAGGGGCATTTTCATTTAAGCCTTCTGAAGCGGCTGCAGCTCAGAGACGTCAGCTTTGCAAAGTCGCCTTGAGCTTGAGGAGGGCCATCTCCAGCAAAGCCAACTCCAGACAGGGATGCAGACAGTGAGGGTGGCGAGGCCAGCTCCACTCTGCCCTCAAGGACCCTCAGAGATTTTTGTCAGCTGTGCATGGGGTTAAACAGAGCTCCACTCCACTGTGCCCAAAGCCCAACCCCATAGCCTCTCAAAAAGGTCAATGTTCTGACCCACCACCTGATCCTACGATGGGTGCTATGAAGCACCTTACTCTCCCTCTCATCTCCAATCTGTAATTTAGGAGTAGTCACAGGGAAGAGGACTTCTGCCAAGTGTTCCAAGCCTGGATCACAGGAAAAACCAACAGACTTTCAATGTGTTTTGTACTGCATTGCCACTCAGAGCAACTGGAAAAACCTCCAATCAGCAGACCCAGGCACCTCTTACATCAACTCTTTGAAAATGTGCTTTAAAGTTCATGTTTAAAAAAAAATGCAGCCACACGCTTTTTGCTGCAATAATTCATCTAGTAATTGGGCCATTTCAAGGGATGTATGTCTGGCAGAGCTCTGGAAGCAGGCAAGGAATGGAAAAAACACATTAGGGCCCACCTCAGGCACCCTTTCTTTTCTATTTGTCAAAGTGGTCCCAAACACCTCTCTAGTAATTGAGGCCACTGACTGTAAAACGCTGTATTGCCCCAAGCTGGAATCACTGCAACACTTTTTCCTGCTGGTGGCAGCTCTGCTTTCTAAGTGGAATGAACTGAAGATATATAGAAACTTAAGATAAATAATCATAATACAAAAAATGAAGTTAAGCATAATCTTCTCCCTGCCCAAGCCCTCCCCATCCAAAACACAGTCACCCATTTTGTCAGCACCCCTTCTTCACCATCTTTAAAACTTAAAATACTTTTATTTGATAAGAAAAATTATATTATAGTTTTCTTAATTAAAAAAAAAAAAACAACAAAATAGAACAAAAAAAAAAAAAACTCCAGTCAACAGCAAAGCACATGACAGAAAGGCTCCTCTTCCCACATCGCTGCAGGACATGGTATGAGCACACGCATGGAGCTATGCTTAACAGTGCCGAGAGAAACACAGCACTTGACACGGAAGGAATCCTCTGGGCAGCTGAAATTTTACCATCCCACACAGCACTTATTAGGAGACCACTCTTCCTCGCCTGGCCCCCCACACACACTTCCTTTCACTGTATAAACAAAAGCAGCTAGTGTAGCTGCAGGGGAGGAACCGTGGTGCAAGGAGGTATAGAGGAAACAATGACTGTAGCCACTACTGCAGATACACTGGAGCTTCAATACCTTAAAAACAACTCACTGACTCGGAATGTCAATATTTCTGTCTTTAAAACACAATCAAACAATTCCTTTGTTTATAACATCAAAAAACAAAATTCCACATCCTGTCAAAAATAGCTTATGTCATTATGTGTATATACATCTTAGTTCAGCAAAACACTATTTTGGCAATAGGGTTTTTCTTTTAATAGTAAGAGCTCTAGCAAGTTTCCCCTTTCCCTCTTCCATGTGATTGATTTACAGTTGGTATTTTGCACCTGTTTGGTTTAAGGTGTTCTCAAGTTGGTTTTGCCGTTGAAGCTAAGCTGCAAAAATTTCAGGGGCCAATGCTGCTCAAAACAGGATGGCACAGCACTTCATCTGTTCTGCTGTAGGTGGATCCACCTCCCTGAATATAGGGGATGAGGCTTTTGTTTTTTAAACAACAACAACAAAAAAAATACAAAATACTTCTCTTTTGTTCTGGGGAAAGCCAGAACTTCAAATGTGCTGTTGCATTCACACTGTGACTGAATTAGCTAGGACAATCAGCCAACAATGCTTTTACCAGATGATGTGGTCAGACACACCAGGTGAATTCTCCCACTACTGCTGGAGTCAATCACACTGCCAACCAAGGAGGATTTCTTTTAGACGTCATTTTTTTCCAGAGTTTAGGCTGGGTTTCTCTTCAGTTTCTTTCATTTGCCAATCTGATTCATGAAACCTGTTTTCCTTCAAATAGATTCGTCTACGTATTTTCAGCACTTAGTGCATGAGGAGGGGTGACAGGAAGCCAGCACATAGAAGAATACAGTGCCTAATTGGCATAGTTTTTAGATTTTTGTTTTCCTAAAAAAATAGAGATTATATTGCTACAGCTAATGATACATGTAACAGAGCGAGAGCTCCAACTTTTTTTCTTTGCTTTTTTTCATTTTTCTTTTTTTTTTGTGTGTGTTTTTTCTTTTAATTTTTCCCCTCCCATTTTTTCCCTCTGGTGTGCAAAAGCTCGCTCCCAACGTCATCTGATCAAAATGAGTGGTATCAAAAAAATGGAAAAGGTGATTACAAATTCAGTAAGGTAGCACAGACTTTTTTCTTTTTTTTTTTTTTTCCTTTTCTTTTTAAGTGTTCCAAGTGCTAAAATTTGCATGAAAACAGGCACTAATTTCATTGTCATCATCATGATCTGGTAAGAGTTAGTGTCCAAAGGAAGATCAGCCACAAGTAAGGGAGAGGGGAGAATAAGGAAGGGATAACGTGCTCAGGGATCTGTGGCATTGATTATCGTTTTATCTGGAGGTGCCCATCCTCTGTACCAGCTGCAGTAACCTTCCACCCTCTTGATGCAGGCGTAGTGCTTCGCTTGGTATCCCGAGTGGCCGAAGTTGGAGAGCATATCTGTCCAAATACACTCATTCTTCGAGGTGGCAAAGCAGGGCAAATAGTAGCAGGGCCTAATCTGCAATTGGAAAGAGCAATCACGTAAGGCTACATTCAAAATTCCACTCTCTCAGACCTTGCTTACTAACCCAAAATTCTGCCTTGGTTCAGTAAAGCACATAAGAATATGCTTAGCCTCACACACAAATCAGGTAATTCCAGAGTCAAAAGGCTGATTTCCAGTTGCAGAAAAGTTGGGCTGTGTCTATGTTTTTGAGGAGCTCGGGCCACAAACAAAAATCTCACTGTGCCAGGCTGTGAGGTTTTAAGCACTCAAAACACAGGACAAAAAGCTCGGCATATCTTGCCAGGCCTCTGGTACCTGATTTCATTTACCTGCAAATGATTCTGCGTGGATTCTGAAAGCTTTCCCCAACCCCAGTTTACTCCAACAGGGCATTAAAAAGGCATAAACTCTGCATTTTTATTTGATTGTCTCTTCTCTAGTCTCAACACTAAAGATGAGCTTTGCTTTCTCCCTGCAAAACTTGCTGTCCTCCATTTCTCTTCCTGGCTGTTCACAAGCAACATTGGCATACAGGCAAGGGAAACAGAACTGTAGGGTTTCAATGTCTTAAGGCCATCTAATTCAAGACGTACATACCTTGCACCCACAACCCAGGTGATAACGATGATTCAGTCCTTTACGCTGGGACAGAGTCAGCCGGTCCCACTTCTCATACCAGTTGCACAGGCCAGTGTAAACCTTCCCTTCATACACACGGCCTTGAAAACAGAGACATGGTCACAAGTTAGCACTTTTCACAGCTCGAGCACTTTTCATGTTTCCTGAGATTGCTAATGCTCTCAATATGTTTGGCTTCAGTCACTGCTCAGCAACTGCCTTCTTTTTATTAACTGGTTCTGGGATCACTGGCCAGCAAGATTCCCGCACTCCTGTAACAGTGTTGCGCCAGCTGTAAGCACCAGCAACAACGTGCAGGTGAGGAACGCTGTCAAGCTCCCCTCAACAACTGAGCTAAGGGAATCGACACCTCCACTACAAGCAAGACTTGGCAACTGTCTCATCTCTATCTCCTTGCATACCCCCATCTCAGCAGTGTGCATTTCTCCAGCTCATTCCAAAAGATATCTTCCATTTCTGGCGCAGGCAAGTAGCAACCAGTTCCCTGTGACAGATACAGCAGCTCTAGCATGAACCGACAGCTGTGGATTGTCACACAGCGTATTGGTCACAACACCGCTGGGTACAGGAGGTACTTTAGGAAAGAGAGGGAAATCTAGTGAGAGAAGTAACTCTCAACATTAAAGAGTACTGAATACCAAAATGCTGTTGGCCGCCTTAACACTTGGGAAGCTGCATATAGGGAGGTCTACATGGCTGCCCATTGTCCTTAACAGGTGTATGAAGAGAACAGAAGAGGCTTGGATTATGAAGTACACTGTCCTTTACCTGTAATCAGATACTGGTACTTGTTGACTTCCAGCTTGACTCCACAAAGACTCTCAGAGGCTTCTGTGTAGATGTACTGAACATGTGGCATTATCTGGAAGCCCCTGTACATCTAGAGAAAGAATAAAATTCTTTAGATCACCTTAAAATGACAGCTTTTCACTTAGGTTCTTTACAACCTGCGTGCCTAGACTGTGCTGGCAAAACAGGACCTTTTAGCATTTACAAGGGTGAAGGAGCAACGGCACTGTTTGGACTCTGATGGAAGTCTCCCCACCAGATCTGCTGGTGAAACAGAATATCCACCTGCTAACGAGCCATTGCAATTCAGCACAGGGACCAGTTTTCCCCACTCTCATTAGTTCCAGTGGCACTGAGTGAGCAAAGCGCCAACGCTGCAAGCTCTGCCAACATCCTGAACAATTGTTTTTCCCCTATACAGCTCACGATTTTGGAGAAATTAAATTAGTTCAAGCCTAGAATCTTTTTCCTTCATGTGATTTAAACAATTTCTTCCAACCTAAGGGATTTTTCTTTGAAACAATGACCCTATTTTCCAGTGTTGCTGCTGTAAGAGTTTCAAACCTTTGGCACTTGATCTAAGCCATCAAGCCAGACATCCCCTTCTCAAAGGCCTAGCACATGCAACTCCTCCTGACCTCAGCTGATTTCATGTTGCTCTAACTAAATGGATGCAGAAATAGAATCCTACCCCATCACCTAAAATTAGCCCAGTACTGATGAGTGCCATAAAGAAAGTATCACATATACCTAATTCCTCTACACTCCTCCTTTTTCATAATCTTTCTTACAGTTTAGTTTAATTGAAATATGAACCCACAGACATACTGGCAGTTGGATTCAGTCAGAAATTAGCAAGTGTCCCTATCTGACCTGACCTTACCTCTGCAATGCAGGGAGACTCATGCCCACCTGTTAGCAGCATAATAGAGTCAGGGCATAGCAATGAAACAACCACTGCATGTGTACACTGGACCAAATAAAATGTACCCTTAGTTTTGAAACATTGAGGATGATTTTCCTGTAAATTTAATCTTTAAAATTTGGTTATCTGGCATTCAGTCTCTCTTTTCCTTCTCACCAAATGTATGAATGGCCAATGTTTAAAAGTTAAACACTAAGACTCAGAGAGAATAACAGCTTCATAACATACACCAGCCTTTTTCTCTGTTAGCTTTACTGCCAGAGAGCACATTCACGATCAATTTAATTGTAACAATTAAAGTGAGGGAAAAGAGGGAAAAAAGTCCCAAACTGCCCCAGAGCTATAGATCCTTGCCGCTGTGTCACCTAAGCTGTAGTATTCTCCTCCAGGCCATATTCTGTTTCTTGATGTCCTCTATTATCCCAGGGTATTTCACTATTCCCTCATCTCCCCTAAAAACAATAAACCTTTTTCTTTCTGAAAGAACATCTGTTGATTTAACAGATTTTATGCTAGGCCCAGATGCTGCATAAAAACAACCCCTATAAACTATTACTAATTCTGCTTATCTTCGGGGCATCCATGAAATGGCTGCCAGTTGGGTTTTCTCTCCTTAGTTACTTTACCCAAACCAGCATAATCTTATAACAGTATCACAACTCAGTAACAGAACTGTTGTGTTACGGTGAAAGACATTCTAAAGGGTTTGCATTTTCCAGCCTTCTTTCTACACCCAGCAATCATAAAAGTGTGGGTTTTCTTTTAATTAATCACACTGTATCATCAAATTAAAAAAAAATTATGTTTGGGATACACAATTGTCTATGTCTCTAAGTGATCAAAGTCTTTCAATGAATATGAAAGAACTGAACAGTCTCTAATTCTATCCCTACAATTTTCTTGGTATGGGATGACCTACTCAGATTTTCCATTTATGCTCAGTATCTGGAGATCTAGGTTCTGGTGCAAGCACTCTGTCTGTCCTTGAAGGAGTTATTTAGCTCTCAGTATGCTGTTGTTCATCATCTGTGGAGCAGCTCTGCCTTGCTTCCCAAGGGTACTATGAGGAAAGGCACACAGCATACAGGCCACGTTCAGACCCCATTCTAGTGGGCGTCATGCCAGGAAGCTATGATAACAGTATCTAAGCAGATAGGACTAGCTAAGATAACAGCTAGGCTGCTCAGTCTGTCCAGGCATTGCTTTATCTACACTGCAGAGTGCTTTATGCTGTGCATGTGCAGTACAAGTGATCTGTCACTCAGTGCGCTAAACTCCAAGGAGCATTGGGCTAATGAAGTGCGCTATAAAGTCCGCGCATGCACAGGTACACTTTGAGCCCATTCTCCTCTTTGTAGAATGGGCTACAAACTGGAGTAATCCTTTCTCTGAGAAGCTGCTCAGGCCCATCCTACAAGACCCTTACAGTCATCTCTCCTCGCACCTGCTGCGCCATCAAGCTCACTGGGGCTGCCCACAAAGTAATTAGTGACGAAGTTCGTTTTCTAACTCCTGGACCAAATTTCCATCAGGGACACCACTCTCAGCACTGTTGAAGGAAGCATGCTCGAGACTCTCAAAAAGCCCTTTCGTTCACCTCTCAGTGACTCGCATCGATACCAGCAATTGTTACACTCGTTGACCCAGTGCTAGGGGCAGACAAGGCCTACCTCATCCTCTGATGACTAAAGAAAATTCACCATGACCTTGGTTCTCAGAGCAGAAAAAAGAAAGCTTGGCAAGGGGGAACCTTCTACAGATGCCTTCTTTCAAAACAAATAAAACAATACCTTTAGCATTATTTTTGGATCCACAAAACATCCTGGAAATGCTATTAGGCCAGTTAGTAAAAAAACAACCATAAAGCTAGCCTCTCTCCTAACTGCTATGCTTGGAGTCCTCCTGTCGCCACAAATGGGTATTTTTGGAAGCATAATGACAGGGAACAAAGTATTAGCAAATGTCACATGGCAGTGCCTGGTAGTGCTGCTCTATTTCCAGCTGTGTCAGCATTTTCCCTTTGCAGCCCCTGTACTGCCACAGAAATGCACGTGCAAATCCTGCGGTGGTTCCCGCTGCGTGATTAACTTCCCCCTGGGATACGATATTCCTCCCTCTCTACCTCCCATGTGAGGTTGCACCAGATACCCAGGCTTGAAGTCCTCTTGCCTAACCTTCAGCTACCTAAAATTTAGGCCCTTCATATGAACCAGGCATCTTGGCCCATCTTAAAATAGCTGTCTACAACTGGTGGGCTGAATTACACTTTGACAGTTCCTGACTCTCTCCATTGACAATAAAGATAGCAAGAAAGACTCAACACCTCATTTTAGTCTGTCTAAAATTAAACTAAATTAATCCCACCTCACTTCTTTCCTCCTGGGACTATCACGTTTCACCCCTTAGACTCAGTTTACAGATTAGCAACAAATCAAGGACAGCCTTCTTGCTTCTGGCAGCCTGTGCTGAGAGCTGCCATGGTCAGTAAGGACTGTTTGTGCACAAGGAGTAGAAATATCTTATCTCCTTGTTTCCTTTGCAGTTCCCTGAAATAGGTTTGGGCCATTCTCAGAACAAAGTGCAGCATCACAGAACATGCAGGGGTTTGATCAGTCCTGTGCAGATTTCTGACATGTGATCTTGAAATATTCTTCAACTTCAGAAGAACTTCTTCAGAAGGCAGCAGAGGGAGGAAGAGGTTGCTTGAAAAAGCATAATGCCTTTTCAGACAACAAACTTGAATTCTAGAAAGCCTGGCAGTGTTCTGTGCCTGCAGGTTGACCTTGAGCTCTAAGTCCAGGCCTCAAGCTGATTTAGTTGTGAAATTCAGCAACAAGTTCAGGAGTGTTAGTGAGAGTAAGAATCATCACAGGAAACTACTAGGGATGCATGAAAGAAATAAAAAGATTGTTTGTTGCCTTTTAAGGCTCTCAGTGCTTTTTACAGGCAATTCAGCATACACTGATAGACTAAATTTTTCATCTGCAGGTGCAGACGGGTTTATAGGTGGCAAAAAAACACTGACATGTTAGCTTTATCTTCAGAATTGTTCCCACGTAGCTGTGCAGAACCATAGGCCTCCTTAGTTTTCTTTTCAGCAGGAGGACAGTCAGCTTTCATTGGGGTGAGCAAAGGAGAGATTTGCTGCGTCATTCTGAGCTCCCCCACTGTACGGAGCTGAATCTTTCTTTATACTGAAGTCTCTAAGCTCATCAGAAAGACAGCAGGGTTTCAAAGAAAGCACTTGGTTTGTTTGTTTATCAAGAACTATGTCCTCCGGACATTCCAGTTCTACTGAGCATTTCAACTGCTTCAGGTTCCTTACCCCCAAAGGTCACAGTTAAATGTGCAATGCAACATCTCACCAGCCCACCAGCTATGTAGCAGACATAGAGGCAGTTGGACCAACACATGATTTTGCCCTTTAAAATCACTCCTGCTTTTGTTGGACATGTAGCTTACTAACAAAACACTGTGGAACTGCTCCTGCAAAGAGGCAATGGTTCTCCTGTGGTCTCAGCATGAGGACATTGCAGATTATTCCAGTGTCTGCTGTAACACTCTGGACCTGTGCTGCAGAATAACCCAGTGAAAACAGCCAGGGCAGGCTGAGGTGTCTTACTTAAAGACTGACATGATTGTATCTATTGACAGCAAAGTGGTTGTGGCTCCACTCAGTGTGCTCACCTTGCCAGGGCTGATGCTCCTTGCCATTCCAGCAGCCACAAAGAAGCCTTTTCTATTTGTAGCAGGGACAGTGCTACAGGCTTCTAGGTCATAGGAGGAATGCATAATGCTGTTCCAGAGCCCTCTCACAGTGCAGCTCACTGTCTGACAATTGAGCAGGCTGCATCATTAGTTAGGAGAGGGCTGGTAAAGTATATTGGTCATTTTGTAGACTACCGTTATTCTAGATCACCATTGGACCCTGTTCATAGTCATATGTTTGACAGGAAGCACCAAAGTCTTTGAATTGAGTAGGAAGAAAAGTAAGGGTCCTGGATAGACTGGGATGAAATTGGGAAAAGTATATTTGATGAAGCCACTGCAGCACGTAGATGTTGAATAGTTTTATGCAGTGAGGTACACTTGCTGAGCTGGACACAGAGTGCTGCAAACCTGATGGGGCCAGGGACAGCCTTAAAAAAAGAGCAGCAGCATTGTCTCCCTCTTGCCAACATAACCAGTCACTTTTTTTTTTTTTTCTTTACAAATACAAGTTAATCGACAGATATATATTTCCTTTTGAAGGTTAAAAAGAAATTTTTAGGATTAAGGAAATGAGTAAGCCTAGCACCACACACCCTCTGATTCAAAGTGCAAGCATTCCACTCCAGTGGAAGAGCCATGCCAGGACCAGATTTGGCTACGTGTGCGGTTTTGCGACAGCTTATGAAACAGGCTTTGCATCTCCTCCTCCCAGCTTTCGTGCTTAGCTATAAACTGCCTTATAAAGAGAGTTACTGTTACGAGGCAGGCAAGTGACTGGTTTTTTCTCTACTTTGTCTAATATGTTTCAGATTTCTGCAGTCTCTGCCAAGCTTTTCCATTCCCTTTCTTTCTTTCTTTCTTTTTTTTTTAAGACATAAACCAGTCTTATGACTGAAATGGCGTAGCCAAGAAAAACAATCTAGGGCTGATTTTTAGCATTACATAACAAGGGGTCAGTTTAAGAAAAAAAAAAAAAAAAACAAGTCCAAAGCAGCAGGTTGAGTGCAGTCTGTGCAGCAAAGAATTTGAGCTCTGCAGAAAGGAACTAGAGAAACCAAGAAACTGGGGTAGCAGATCTACCTCTCTTAATCGACGAGTCAATAGTTGCAGCTTTTCTGAGCTGCTGCTATTTCAAAGCTATATATAAAGCTAAACCAAGAACTAAAGACATCATCTAAGAGTTGCATCCATTCTGTACGTGGAAAAAATGCCCTCATCCTAACTGGTGGTCACAAAGAACGCAAGAAAAGATGAAACATCACTCTCTCCCAAGGCTGGCAGACACAGACCCCCTAACACCACCACATCTTGAATTTAATGGAAGTGCTGCATAGAAAATCTTGCATTTCCACAGTCTAACACTGAACACACGCAGGTCTCCAGTATCTAGAGAAGCCTATCTGGCATCTTTCACTGTCAAAAATTATTTTAACATAAAGGAAGAATTTGGGTATTCAGCATTGTATGTCAGGAATGACCTCTTCCTGCCTTTTTCCCCTCTCTTGGGCAAATTTCTACCAATTTCTGGTTACTTTCCATTCTGGCTGACAAACATGAACAGTTGAGGTGTTATTTTAAGTATGCAAACTCTGTTTGTTGTTAATGTCAATTAGAATAATTGTCAAGCCTATTTGAAATGTTTACAAGCATACCTTCATCTGCTTGACTGTGTATCTCATTGTTCCAAATGGTCCATCTTTCATGAGCTTCTTCCCCACAACTTTAGCTCGGATCACTGTCATAAGAGAGGAAAAATACACCAAATTATAAACAACTTTACACAACATTCAGGCTAGACCCTCCAATTCAAAAAAAGCCACTTAGATAAATTATTCTGTAAAATAAAACAAAATCCCAGGCCAACCTTTCTCTCCATTCATTCTAAATATTACATACAATGGAGGCATGTAAAACGGGGTGCTAAAGCAAGTATTTATTTAGAGGAAATCCAGTTCTGTGTGAAGAGTAAGAACAAGCACTATTTATGTTGAAAACTCACTGAAATCTGCAAAGCAAGACTATAGCTGGGACCAAGACAGCTTAAAATTTTTGCACAGAGCCATTGGGACAAAGTTCCTATTTAATGCTTTAACTCCTAACATATGGAATGATGTTCAACAAGATTCTATTTTTAAATTGTTCTTTAGGTGCCCAATGCAGTTCCTGTTTCCCAATAACCACAACAATACAGTACAGGGCACTGAAATATCCTGTATCTAGGGATTTCACTTCAGCTGCCACCTTTCAGATACCACAAAATTTCCAAGAAATGGCTCCCTTGAACAAATGGCTACTGTGCAAAACCAGAATGTTTAGCAATCATCAGGTCCACAGTGAAAGCTGCCAGGCCAGCGAGAAGCCACCTGGAAGACAAACTAAAGCTGACCCAACAGACCTTACAAACACTACACTTCATTTCCTCATGGATACTAAGGGGCAGTGTGAGTGCATGCATGCATCCACCACCCAGCCTGACACAGATGCTTCTGTTGTACCACAGACACACCAATGCCAACTGAGGCCAAACCATCATAGATAAGGATTTCGAGGTTCCTCAGATTGATCTAGTGGGTAGCTTACGGTCAGAACGTAATGAAGCACTGCTCATCTCATTCTGCTGCTCATCTGGTTTTGGGGCATTATGCAAACAAATCCTACTGTTTCATCAATCCTCTTTGAAAAAGTTCTGCAATCATCTGCTTATCTCAGAGAAGCAAAGCTTTGTGACAGGGTAGGCATTATAGTCCACCCCCTAGAACAATCATATCACATAATACAAGCACCAGAAGCAGTTTAATTCCTTACAAGAGCTGCAGAAAAAGAGATTGCTGAAGACTAGTCCCAGGAAGGATAAGGACTACTATTAGAAAACCCTGTACCACAAATGTCACGCATACAAACAGCAGGACAAAAAGAAAAGAACCAAATAAACAAGGAACTAAAAATTCCATAAATCTAGAGAAACGTCAAAACTACAATAGAACTGTACAAATCTTACCCAAAATGTATTCATCAAGCTTCTTATTACAAGGGCTATGAAAGTTATTCCAGTAGAATAATCCAAAGAATGCAACATACTCAGAACACAGTTGGTAAGGTATAGTCAATCTTTGTTTTGTTGAAGAGGAGATAGCAGCCACTTTTGCATAAGGTTTAGATCACCACACCTTTGCAAACAAAGCACCTCTGCTGAATATATGCCCCAATGGTTCCAGACTACTAAAATCCAGTACTAAAAGGAACCACATACCTGGTTTGCTCTGAGCCTATGAAGGTCCTGATGTTAACTGCCTGCATAGGTACTGCTTTCACAGCAGTATTTTGCAGCATTCCTTCTGTATTTTGCTCAATGTATCATATTAACTCATCACAGAAAACAATTCATTAAAAATCAGGAAGGCATGTAAGGGAAAGAAAGAGGTGGAAGCACTATTTTTGCAAGCAGTAAAACCCAACAAGTTATTAATTGTATTACAGCGCAATCTAAACCAGCAACAAAGTTCAGGGGTTCATTTTGCTATCTATATAGGACATTAAGCAAGCACCTTGTTGCTTCTTAGCTTATTTAGGTTCCAAACAACTGTAGAGACCCACTAAAAGAAATGGGAAAAAAGGGGAGGCTAAGTTTTTGTTCACTGCCTAGACTGAAGTAATGAGGCAAAAAAGCTTGTCCCAGCTTTCTGAATAATCTGAAGAACAGATTTAAAGGAAGAGATGGGTCTGGTTATACACATCAGTTCCTGGAACTTGTTCCATGAGGATGGTGTGAAATGAAGAAAAACTCACTCTGCTCTGATTTACATCCTGTGCTTCAGCCAGACTTGTCAAATAAATTTTAAACTAGGTAAGACAGTCCTGCTGGCTTTGATTCAAAGAACCAACAAAACCTGCATTCATTGAGTGTAAAACTTCATTCTCATTCTCTTTTTCAAACTTCTATTATTCAATGGCAGTAAAAGCCAGTACAATTTTATTGATTGTTCCATTTAACAAGTGGTTCAGACTTTGATGTACTCTCTTCTTCAAAATCTAGTAGCTGTACTGAAGCTTGAAGTCCTTGAAGACTCCAAATATCTTTAAAGAACAAGGTTTTTTCCATTTGTTGCCCTCAGCCACCATAACCATCAGGGAAGCTACAAAAACCAGACTGTCTAAGGATCTATAAGAAAGAACACTATGTTTTTAAAGCTTTGTGAATTCCAGGGCACTTCACTAATGCTGGAGTCTATAGCAAAAGGTGTTAAAAGTCTGATCTTCACCTATGTCTTATCTGATATACTGAAACTGAAAAACCTAGTGTTTGCCCCAGACATATGAAGTCAATGATGAACTCTCCTGTCTTGTTGACAATGGTAAGAAATATACTAAAAATTAGTACTGCAAAACACTAGCCTTTTGTAAATGGATCAAGCCCTCTATCTATTGCCTTTGCTACTCAAGTGGTAACTTTCATTGGTAAGTTGCTTCCTTTACCAAAAAAAACTAGGAACAGAGAACCCACCTGATTTTTCCTATATTAATGGAAAAGTCCAGCTGTTAGCCAAGGAGCAGAGGATACTCCAACTTAAGTCTACCCCCAGTATTTTGAGAGGCTAAATTCCCACCCCATGGGGATTAGATGCATCTATGTAACTGGAGAGAGATGCTGGATAGACAGGACTGCTCAGAGGTTGCTCTTGCATGTCCCTCAGCCTTCACACATGACAGCGACTTGTCAATCTGCCCAGAACAGAGCTCTAAGCTGCACATCTGCAGCCACATGTTTCTCAGTTCCCCCTTCAAACTGCTGCTCCCTAGTTATACTGCTGGGCCACTCTTCACACCTGGTCTGCAAGCTATCAGAAATTTACAATATTTCTGCCACAAATTCAATCAGTGTTATGTCAACAAAATAACCTTTACTTCTGGGGACTCCTCCTGCTTGAGCAGAATAAGGAAAAAGGTGCTATGACTGCTCCTGTGAACTCCTTCTTTCTCCCTGAAGCTCTATTACAGTCCTGCTATTACTGATGGGAAACTTTATCCCACACAAGTGGTCACCAAAATAGCTGCATATTTTTAAACCACAATTCCTTTGAAGTACTGCCTATGAAAATACTCCGAGATGAATGTTTCTCAGTACTTTGGGGTTTCAGGTCAGGTCACTTTGTGGGACTGAAGCAGTTGGCAAGGTCTCATGAGTGATTTGTAATTATTTACGAAAAGTTAAATTAGATGAGGATATAAATCTTGATAAGATAAGCATGGCAGCCATACCACAATTCAAAGAGGAGAAAACACATGCACTGCTTCTCAACATCTGACATGATTTTAAAAATGATGGAGGGAACAGAGGGAAAGATGGATATTCAGTTAAGTAAAAGAAAATATTAAGAAAATAACAACCTTCTGTGTTTGAGGAATTAAGAAATGCATCTAACTATGTATCACAAGTGATTAATGTATTTAACTCTTTCCTCTTGCCTTTTCAAAAAAAGGTTACATGTAAACTAGCATAGTGTTTAGGAAAACAGAGATGGCTCAGATTTGCCACAGGACTAGTATAGTGCAAGCAGCTAATGGCTTGCATTTCACTGTTAACACGCTGTCTGTATGTTCATGTATACACACAAAAACCATATATTTTCCAAACATCACTAGATGAGGTCTTGTAAAGGCAAATATATCAAAATGGGCATAGGAACAAAAGGTCCTGTGCACACTTCTGTTTACTCAAATGCACACACATTTAATTCAAGTACTCTTTAAGTTTATCCCTTACTCTGTGGCATTTTCTCAAGGGGTCACAGGAAGAATAGGCCTAAAGGTAAGATAGGGAACAGAAGACGACTCTGGCTTTCCAGCTGACATAACAGAGGGCATTCTTTTCAAGACACAAGGAGTAGATATGCAGGCAATGACCAAAGTCAAGGAAGTGGCCATGTGAGATCAAGACAAGCATTTGCCAACCTGAGGACACAGCACAGTGGGAAGACTTGTAGCTACTTACAAAGTCATTTCATCTCGGCACACACCAGCTACTTAGATGTGTAGTACTATTTTTTCCCCCGACTGAAAAGCAAAGGCCTGAGTCCATGCTGTGGTCTTTATCGGGGAGAGCCACTAGATGGTGACACTGCCACAAATCTCCCGGTCCCTTAAGGAGAGGGCAGTGGTACAGGCACAGCCCAAGGCCACCAGCCACAGCTGCCAGCCCGACTGCACCCTGAGAAACAGATGCTTTCCTGCAAGTAGGATGGGTGTCATAAACAGCTTATTAAGTGGAGGCATACACCCATGAGAGACCAGGATTTCCTCCAAACCCATTTCCCTTCTGACCAATTACCATGAGCAGCTCTGAAGAGTAACAAATGCTACATTCTTCATGATTGTTTAAAGGATATATTTTACTGGTTTGCAACACGAGTATTTTTAAGTGAGAGGTCTGAGATGCATGCTCATTGCATTTAAGTGAAGGAAGCAGAAGATTTATGTTGTTCACTAAGGGAGACATGGGGGACAATTTATTGTCAGTCCATTTTTTGACATCCAAATAATGGCAAAATGAAATGTATGTGGAGCAGCAACATGACTAGGAGGCTAAAGAAAGGCTTCTTCTGTCCTGACACCACTGACTGCACCACATCAGCAAAACCAATCCCCAAAAGAATGGTGCACTTGGAAATGCTGCCTTTACACTAGACATAGGACATGCCAAGGAGGATGGCTGCCATTTTATTAATCCAAAGGGCTCACTTCTGAGGGCAATTTACTGAGAACTTTTTACCAGCTTTGCTAGAAGCTCTCTCATTCAGCCTATCTCACATCATACAGGGCTAAGGCAGCTGGTATGTTTAAGGCTCCTGAGTGTACCTATCACACCAATGAAGGTATTAGTTTATTCAGACCTTTATGGATGTGTCTTCTAATCTGATCAAAGCAGGATGCTTTTACACAGAGATTTTCTAGCATTGGTGCTGCTGGTACTGCTAACAAGACTGAATTGCTGTGTCTGTCTTGCTCATTCTCTCTAATGACCTGCATTCCTTTTACCACTCCCCTGGTTGACCTGTTGGCAATTATTACCAACACTCTTGGCATCCCTAAAAAACAGAAGACCATAACAACAAGCGATTGTGGCCATTAGTCTGAAAGTCTGGCCCAGCTATACTGCAGGCTCTTGGGAAGTTCTATTTAAGTGCCTGGTGGATGTAGGCTTGTATAAGCAACAAGTGGATGTGGCCTGCTTTGGAAAGGGGAGAAAAGTGCAGACTCTCCCATTCCTCCACTTCCACAGCAGAGCAGAATAGAAATGGAAATGCCGATGACAGTAGGGAATTCACAAAGACGGGAAAAGCCAGGTAATAAGACTCCCGTCTGTTTGATGATCTGTCTGTACTAAATGACACCTCCTCTTACATAACCTAAATAGGATTCTTTTACAAAATGGAGTGTTGAATTTGAAGGCCTCTTGCAAAGCACAAGAAGGCTGAAAAAATACAATAGAGGAGCTTTCTCTTGCCTCATTCCATCATGACTTTCAGCCATCATGACTTCTTTCTTCTGTTTTGTGTTGAAAGAAGCCAAATACAGCTGTACTGATGCACAGTATCACCATAGAACCTTATCAAGAAAGAAAAAAGAGGTAGCAAAGTAAAGTGGTAAAAGAGGCAGCAAAGAGGTTCATTGCCAGCTCCCTTCATCACATACCCTTGACCAACAAGCTAGTTTCCATTACTGGCAGTCCAAATCTTGACCTCTCACTTTTTCAAAGTGCTCTGAGGAACACTGACTGGGAAAAAGCACCTTCTTGACACCAATCACCTTTACCAGTCACACACTTGCCACATAAATACCACATTGGAAAGGACTTGTGCATGCTTCAGCAAGCCTGTTGGAACATTATGATCAACAATAAAAGTCTATAAACAAAAATACGAAGGCAAGACACAGAGATTATCTTTCCTTCCTATTTTCTAACCATAACTATGACATCTACCTTTGGCCTTTGTTTTAGAGATCCAAAAAAACCTTCTTTGTCTGTGGCATAGTAAGGCTGCTTGAAGGCCACATGAAAGTGTGGCAGGTAATTAAATGGCTTCACCCAGGCCAAAGCTCTGTCTGAAACAACCCATCATGATTGCATTTACTAAATACTAACCAGGTCTCCCATCCCTAGAGATTACCTTGCCACTGAGTTTGTTTGCACAACACACTGACTGTATTGCTTAATTTCCAATACAGCAAAATAAGGAGTTATACAACTCTTTCATATAAGACTATGATTGTGTAAGACCTTCCATCACTTCAAAAAGTAAAAACTGCTCTAGAAGGGCTTTACTTGGTAGAAAGTTAATCCCTCCAACAAGACCATAAATTAAAGATGCAAGGTTGCATAAAACAAGCAGAACTTGGTTTCTGCTTGGCATTTCACCTGTAGCTTATTAACTGGATATATTTTTTTTCTGATGGCAGCAGTAGCAAGCCTTTTTCTCCCTCCCCATAAAACGCATCTCACTCTATGGAAGTCCAAACTCCCTTTGAAGTACATTAGAATCATGAGAGAAAGAAGAGGTCTCTATTACATAAGAAACTGCAAATTATCTTCTAGATGTTTCATTGAGGTTCCTATATGCAATTTGGTTTCCCATTGCTTTCCCATCATGCACAGATAGTCTTCTGGGAGAATAGAAGAAAGACTGAAAGGAGGAGGAAGAAAGGAGTGATCTACAATGCATTTCCATTTACAAGTAGAATTTTTTAGATCTATGTGTAGATGGTATGTTTCGTGGCAAGGGAAACTCGCTTCAGGAAACACCTTGTGATAAACACACAAAAGTTAAAGAAAAAAAAAAAGCAAACACCCACAACACAAAACAACCAACAACTGTTATTACTAGCTATTACATCTACTAAACTCAGGGAAGACAGGTAGGCCCAAGAGATTAGCTAGAACAGGCAGAGAATACTTCGAGTCACAGGAGTTACACACATCACTAAGTTAGTCTTGCAGTTTGCATCAACAAAACATTCTTGGTTTGCTACAAATGTAAGCAAACAGAAACACTGCAGACTCCACAATGAGCAAGCCTACAGCTTTGAGAAACCACCGCTAAAATAAAAAGAGAAACCAATGTAATTCCTGCCAACATTTCTCTGTCGCCTTTTTGGCAGGCTTTTGTTTAACTTACCACCTAAATACTTTAAAACTAGTTATTGAAAGCTGAACTCAGGCTGGAGGCAAAAGGCAGTAGGCAAGTTATCAGAGTAAAGGAAGGAAAAGTGATGCAAGTGGAGGGAGGGGAAGGGAGTGTCTTGTGAACAGAGTGCAGTAGAGAAGCACCTTGCATCTCTCTCTAAGGGATGTTTTCAGCAGAGTGCATTTTGCCTCATGTTCTGCCCCTGAAAACTGCCAAAGAACAAACTGCTTTCAGCCAAGGTTAGCGGTGTTGGAAAGATGGTTGTCAAAACCAGCACACAAAAGCACTTCCAAAGCCAGCTTACAGGAGTGGATAAAAATAACAAGAATATGACTCAAAGCTGGTCAGGCAATACTCAGCTCAAAATACCTTTTCCATTTTCTTTTGGTCTACATAAGATTTATGCAGTAAGATTTAACTCAGTCCTCACTTTCAGATCAAGTACTCCTAGACACAGTACATGCAGCACAAGGGGAAACCAGGCTGAGATAGACAAAGCTCTGGTTTCTCATAGCTCTTTGGAATTGGTCGAAGGAGCCGCAGGTCTAAGCGTTCCACTCTGAGAATACGGCAGAGCTGAAGTGAGACCAATTAGGGGCAAATGGAAACCACATGCGATTTTAATGAAACGAGGAGCTGATGCAGATGACTTACTGCTGCAGGAGCATTTACTGCTTGAAAGGAATGTGCATCTGGCATTGATCACTTCCCAACCCATCAAGTGAGCAGTAATAGGGAAAACAAATTGGAGCATATGATGAGAGATGAATTGCCTAAAGAAGTACAGTTAGGGGAGCAGCCTCTGCAAGGAGAAAACACGTCCTTTGCTTGTGATTTAGTGATACAGTTTCAAGTGAGACTGATCTTCCATTTCCACAGATCATGATAATAAACTACAAGAACGAGTGCTAGAATGATTGAAATGGAGCAAGTGGTGTGTTAAAGTACCTGCTACAATCACAGAAACCCCGTCTGATTCACAAGGGGCGGACTTTTATTCCCTTAAGGTCATAGGCACTGTTTAAAGAATAAAGTACTGTTGATCCTAAACAAGGGTAATAACACAGCCCTCGAATGTGATGACTGTTGCTACAAGTATTCAGATCACATTGCTTTTACATGTACATCAAAATGGGTACGTGGTGAGGAGATTTGCAGCCAAAGAAGCAGTGTAGGTGCATCTTTTTGTTCCTTTTTTGGTTTTTTGTCCTGACAAAAATTTCCCAAGACATTTCAGTTTTGCTGGGAAAGAAAAGCCCTTAGAAAAGCCATAGGTAAGTTGCTCTATTATGGACATTCCTTCTGCAAGCTATTGTGTAGCAGCTTGATATCTGATTTTCAGAACAAAACCACAATCTTCACCAAGCAATCAAGAGACTGCTTGCGTGTATCACAAGAGGAAGGGGCGAATGATGCTCTGATCCAGCACCAACCACTGAGAATGTCCAGGGCTTGAACCTGGTAGACCCTACCTCACATTTCACTGAACAGTGAGACATCTGCAACACCCAATAGATACAACTGGCAGGTCTTTGCTCCTCAGTACTACATTTCCTCTGTGGGATAACCAGAGTTAACAAGCATAATACATTCTGTATGATTGTTTTTTTTCAAGGAGGCAGTAGAAAATTTTTGAACCAAATCTACCTATTTAATATTAGTCTTTCTTAATGAACTATGTAGTCTGTGAGCACACTGGGAACCCACATCCAAACGGTCAAACAGGATGAGGAGAAGGAAGGAGAGTCCTGCTAAAAAGAACATCTGAAAGCAGTTTTCTTCTGCACATTAGAAATAGGGCAGCTCTGACAGCCCATGTAAACCTTTCAAAAACAGGGAGTATCAAAAGCCACAGGCCGGACACTCCCTGCTTCAGCAACTTACTTCAGAGGACTCTCCTTGCTTCAGCACCTCGCCCAGCTGGGCTGGGTGCCAGCATTCTGCAAGGAGGCTGCACTCCACTATCACATGGTTTACACTCAATTTTGCACGTAGGAGCAAGAGAGAAAAAACTGTTTGGGAACATGTATAGATTTCAAGGGTATTGGGTGGGCCTGCGAATTCCTTCCTGCATAAGAAAACTTGCATTAAACTGATAGGCTAAGCAGCTGTCCACGCCAAAGAGGTACTCATATTTAACCAGGTCAGGCCTCTATGTGTTGCTGTGCTGTTCTTATTTACACTGGACCTGATAGGACATAGTATTAGCCCTGCCAGACCTTGGAATTAAACCTGGATTCAAACAATTTCTCCAGTGGATTCAAACAATTCTTCTCCAGTGGTACCTTTGCCCACCATTCTTGAGGCACTGTAAATCGTTCAGAAGCTGACACTCTCTGAAGACTGCTCATGTACACTGGATGTGTCCATCACATAGCTCTGATTTCTCACAATGCTTAAGGAATTTACTAATTGCCTATTTTATTAATGACTATTATGTAATCACAGTCATTAATACTATGTAGCTGAGCTTACTTACATGAAGAATTTTATCCTGGAGACTGGGCACCATGTGAAGACTTATGGGTAGCACTTGGATCCTGATTCAATGTTTTCTAAAGCAAAAAGAATCCTTCCCCAAGCCTCATGTACTACAGTTCAAAGTCAGATTACAGCCTGAGGCCTGGACAGTATCAGAGCAAACTTCACGCTAACTGATTTGCCCACTATTCAGAACTTCATAGGATCTCATGTAGGCCCTGTCATAACCGTGTTCCAAAACATCATCCTTCATGTTGGACCTTCAAAGGGATGCTGAAGGCCAGAACTCAGCATTGATTTCTCATGGGAGTACAGTTTAAAAGAAAAAAAGATAGTGATATGAGACACCTCATGAAAGAGGTAATGAGAAGACTTGGAAGTCTAACATCTACATGCAACAACTCTTTATTTACACAAATACTGCACACTACATGTCCTTGGGCTCTGAAGACACAGGATTTTCTCTGTGAAGTGACACAGAGCACCAACAGCAGAAAAAGTAGGGAACACTTGCCAGTTACTTTTGTTCTTCAAACAGTTTTCTCAGAAACTCGCTGAACTGGCCAAAGTTGTTCCATAGAAACTGCAGTGGAGTGAGAAATGGGATAACCATCATGTTCTTTTATTACCCTAACTTCCTTCATACAAACTTTTCATCAAAATTTCATGTTCATGAACAGCCCAATGTGCCATAATCAGAATAGATTTCCAGAAGTTGTGTGTCATTAGTTGGACACTCATAGGCATCCTGGTGCTCCCAATGAAATAATAATGAGGCATGACTCTTAGCTAGACATCTTTAAGTATAGAGAACACAGTGAATGATTAACAGTGCCAGTGCCTGTCTACCACCAATTATTGACTTTCTTTTTGCACAACATTGATGCAAATCCATGACTAACCCACAGTGTTTTATTCCTAGTCTGTATTGCTGAGAATTTTCATATTAAAAAAAAAAAAAAAATCACCTAAGTCTGACCATATGAATCTGATGGAAATTTACTTAAAGTAAACGTACCCGTCAGCTCATCCATGCTACCAGAGTTGATAGTGTCAGAAAGTATTCTTACCAAAAACTTTCAGACAGTTTCAGGGGAGGTAAGCCTGCATGCTGGTATCACTTTTTAGAAAAACAAAAAAGCAAGAGGTTATAAGATATGGTTGGGTAGTCATTCCACAGCCACTCTGGCAGAGTGACTGCTATTTCTGAATGCTTTAAGGCCCATTAACTGTTTGAGGAGGCAGAAGTTCTCTGGACACTGCACTGCTGAATGTTTACAGATAAGGGTAATCATTTCCAGGGCATACACCGAGCCCAAATGCTTCCTGCCGGTCTAGGTCTCCTGAGACATTACTGTAACAGGACTATTTTGGCAAAGTGAGCCACCTTTGCAAGAACCAGCTTTGGAGGGCTCCAGTTCAGCTCACACCTGCATCACAGGTGCTTGCATGTTTAAACATTGACAGGGAGGAAACTAACAGAAACACAAGGGGAAATACCTTGTCTCAGTCCACTGGCAAGCAGCACAGCCATAAACTTGTTTGTTCATTAATACAGCAAACCCAAGGAGAACTGGCCATTGCCAAAGACTGGAGCAAGCAAAGGGTACGCAGATTTGTGTTTTAAAGGGAATGCCAAGCATTCAGAAAAAAGTAACTATAAACCCCAGGGGTCTAATGAACTGGAATCTCTCCCAGCTTGAGAGGTAGCATGTAACCAACCTCCAGAATTTCCAGAAGGGGAGGCTGTTAGTGTTAAACCATGAGGGACAGGACTGGTGGAAATGTGTCTGAAAATGCTTTTTCCTTTCAGGAAATGTGGTTTTACTTTAGTCACAAATTTCAAAGGAAAGCATCAGCTTCAGCAAAATTGTTTCTTCTTTTTCTTCTCAGAAAAACTTAGACCTGTTTTCATCATGAAACAGCATTTCCCTTCAACTGCACTTGAAGTCTAAATGCTAATGTGAAATGATGCCATTGTTCAAAGTGGATATTTTGAATTAACCTTTCAAAACAATAGATGCATCTGATTCAGATCCATCAGAATCACTCTGATATTTTCCTTCTTCCAAACATTTCCAAATTCTCTGCGGAACAGAAATTCTCACCCTATCTAGCTAGTTTCTAGACTTTTTTTAACTGCGTAAATCAGGGGTGACCACAACAAACTCTAATGACAGAGGCAAGAGTAAATTCCAATTTTCCCCTCATTTTTGGGACCAGCAAGTAAATTCATACCAATGAGAGCCACAGGTGCTGAGAGCTGGCATCAATTAAACTAAGCTGTTACCCTCTATGATCTCAAAGAATATCTAAACTAAACTAAGTGTTCAACATCAGAGATCAGTACTTTAATTCACTGTCCCAATAGAAGTTTGTCAACACTGCAGACTGTAAATGACCATAGACATACTACAGCTACCTTTAAAAAGCAACTTAGGATACCATGAACACACTATTTTAACCTGTTCATGTAAAACATAAGTCTACTGAGTGTTTGTACTTTGAGACTGCAGGCAAGTCAGCAAGTCAACTCCATGACAAATGCCTTCCTACTCTCTTTTTTCCTTTCTAGCTGTTTCCAACATTTTGAAGCTGTATTGTTTGATTGCAGGCTGCTTCCTGGAGCTGCTTCCTTCAACTGCCTGTTGAATCCAATGGGAATCTTTCCAGTGATTTTAACTGGAGCGGGATCAGGCCCTAAATAAGTAGTGGCGGATTCCCTAAACTTACAAACTGAACAGCTGTCTCTGCTTTTCTGAAAGAAAAGAGGGAAAGTTATTCCTGCAGCTGTTTTCCCCTAAGTGTCTTCGCTCCAAACTGTAACAGGACTGGAGGGAAGGGGAGAAGGTGGAATTTTAAAAATCCATTAAAAAGGAGTATGAGCCGTTGCGCAGCAGCTCTTTCAGTTTTACTCATGCAGGGTCATTGCTGCCAGGCTCAGACAGCCCTAAGGGCACGGGAAAAGTCATCTTCTTGTTTTCACATCTCATTCACAGAATGGATAACGAGGGGGAGGGAGGAATCAGCTTTTGGGTTAATTAGCACCATGAACAGACAGCTGCATTGTCATTAAAAGTTCAAGAAGTCATCAGGGTCATCACTGAACTGCAAGATGTACACACAAGCACACGAGGCACACGTCTAAGCCTGGGTTTTTAACAGCCTTGCTCGGCGCTGATTTTCCACCACTCCAAGGGAACCACTTTGAGTCAAGAACACTGAACTGTTGTAGCTCTGAAGAGAGGATAGAAGCACAAAGGCACTCCTTCTGAATAGCGGTTGTTCATCCCCTTGGAACTGCTTAATTTCACACTTAATATACCAAGTAAGAATAGTTACACAGGGTTTTTTTCCTCTGAGAAAAATCAGAGGCGTGGCTTACTAATGTACAGTTTCACATCCGCTTCTAATATTCTGTGGGATAAGCAGAATCCCAGTTAACAAAACCAGGCTGTGCGTGTACACAGTTTCCTTCCCCTGCTTCCTTCCACAAGCAAGGAAAGTGAGGAAGTGCAAGTGTGTATTAGCAAAGCCAGAAATGAGCATGTATGAATAACAATGAAAAAAAGAAAAACCTCTAAAATGACAAGGACTGCTCTTAATATGGTTTGGAGCAGTACTAGGCTCAGAGAGTCACGAAATGGCTTAGGAACAAAACCAACAAATTATCCAACTATGCAAAACAGCCACAGATTACATTCTCATTGCCACAGATTGCAGTAACATTTTCTGGTAAGGGATTTTAGTGAAAATGCACCAAGACAAATAAGGATTCCCCTGCCACCTTCCAAACAACAGGGCAGGGAAGAAGTACAATCTTCAATAGCTGAAGCATTACTGCTTCTACAGAAAGCAGACTAGTATTGCCTGGTCCCATCTGCTGTAGCTTTGCTGCCATCACATTCTAAAATCAAAATGGGGATGAAACCACTAGCATTACAGTGAAATCTTACCAAAATGTAGTTTTCCTTTTCTGGGTGAAATACACATAAATCCTGCTTACACTTGCTATTCAATTGGCAGACAAACATATAGCTAGCACATGAGCGTATAGTTCCATTCCATGCTTGATCTTTGCCAAAGGAGATTACTCTGGGAATATAGAAATAAGATTTTTTTAAATTTTATTTTAACCATTATAGATCTGTTAATTCCAGTGTACACTGGTCATCCACATTACTGCATTTCAGTACGTTTATGAAAATACAGCTGTTGCAGCAACCCTAGCAGAGATGTATTCATGAGGAAAAACTAGAATAAAGAGATATAGTACAAAATTCAGTAGGGAAACAACATGCATCAGCATTTTGCTTCTAATTGCCCAAGTTAAGATGGCTGCGGTGTGCTCTGATGGATTTCATCAGAGAATAAGGTCCAACCTGGCCAAGAAACTCCTCTTTTAAAACTCTGAATTCTTTCTCTCTCATTCAGGACTCTGGGTAATTTTTTGAACAAAACCTTTCCCTTTTCTATATTTTTCCACAATGTAACCTGGTGGTTCTACCTCAAAGCACCATCACAATATTTCTGTAACAACTTTGGTTGATCGTCTCTTCTTGGTCCATGTACATATATTGAGGAATACACACTGGAAGGAATTCTGGCTTGTGCTGACCTCATAATGGCTTGATGAATAAATATACAGTCTGCACAAAAATGTGAACCCCTAGGTGTGCCAAGACTTTAAGATCCTGTTCTGCTGACTCTCCTGTCTTTCCATCAAAAAGGCAGCCTAGTCAGGATATGTGTAGGCAAAGTTGTCAAATTCAGGAGAGGGAAGCTTTAAACAGCACAAAGGACAAAGTTTACGTCAAGGGCCTGAACTGCCATACTGCATAAAAGACAAACAGGAAAACAGTTTGAGACAGAAGGGAAAGAAAAACTCAGCGCTTTCCTTTACCCTACCTCTTCCAATAGGCATTAGTACTGAAGGAAATCAGTATAAGAAGGCTGTTCAGAAACAAAAAAGATGTTGCACTGACAGGAAGGAACCTATTGGCTTGAAAACTTTCCGGTACTAGTGAAAGCTTTGTTTCCCATCCAGCCGAATACACAGGTGCAGTCTGCTTCTTTAAATATGGCACTAGAATAAAGGCCAGTAAAGACCTGCTTCCCAGTTTGCTTGCTGTTTTTTCTCAAAATGTCAGTCTTTTGGAAAGGACAAGTGTTCTTGGGATCATGCTGGCAGTGCTACTCCAGCAGGCTCCTGCTAAATCACACAACACAGGGAGATGTAGGGCTCTGTAAGAACAGGATTTATTAGTCCTAGCTTTATAGTCCCATAATTAGTTGGCGTTGAGAGAATCCTCAGAACAAAATATGAGTGAATACATGATTCCCATCCTGTGGGCCTCCCAATCAAACAGAAAAAGAGCAAACCAGAACAAACTGGGAAACTCAAGAGATAGCTGCAATTTAGAATGCATGTGGGAGGTAGATTACACATTCATACTGATAACAAAAATAGACTCCAGAGTTAAAATAACAAATGCCTTTAAAGAGTTTGGAAGGAACTTAAAACTGCAGGGCTTGAATCAGTCTCTTAACTGCAAGGAATTAGGATGACAGCCACAGATGGGGGGCTATGGGAAAGTCAGACTATCCCACACCAGGCTTCTAAGGGGGGTTTTATCAGCATCAGAACTCCAGCCCAGCTGCATGATGCATATGACTATCACAGGTTCTGATGCAGGGTTCTTGTTCCAAAGAAAAGGTGTTAAAGTCAACATACTGATAAGGGGCAGTGGCTATTTGCCACCATGTCTAGCTAAGCTTTTCTCTGAATGGATATATTCCATGAAAACCTTACTGTGATAATTTCAGGTCTGTTGAACTGTCACCTAGGAGTTGTCTGATATTGCAGAATCCTCTGTTTCTGTGCTTCTCTGGAAAGCTGCAAACTGTTACACAGTGGGGGAAAAGCAGGACAGCTGTTTAATTCTGTTGAAAATATACTGTCTTTAGAAAAGATGGAAACAGAGTTATTGAAATCTCCTCTTTCTCTTGATCCTCTAGAGGAAATAACCAACTAAATCCTTAATCCTCCTCCCCCTTGGGAAAAAACAAAGATGAAAAAAAAGGGAAAAGAATAAACATGAAAAAAGGGACAGGTGCTATTCTTCATATTTGGAGAAGTAAAACAAAAGGCTTAAGAACTCATCCTGCCCTTACCCCCAGCACAATCCTTTGCAATACTGAGGCTCTTGCACAGGAACTGCTACTCTTGCTTCCCACGCTTCACTGGGTTTGTGATTTCTGCCCTGCAGGATGCTAAGAGAAGACCCTATATTTTGTGACTATGGAAGTACTGTACACAATGGCTACTTAAGTGCCTCAGGAGTCACTTTGCTGTTTTATTTCCTCTTGGACTGATCTTCTTCACCAATGCATTTAAGGTATTCATATATAGAGCGCTATACGTTGCCATGCAGTGTAGTCCCTAGACTAGTGTCTCCTATCTCTTCTTAAACATTTTTGCCCACCCTCACTTCACCAAAATACCTGAAATTTTTCAGCTTCTACCTCTGTACCATATGTAGTACATTATTTATTGGAGGAAACTGTTTACTAGAAATAGGCCCATGTATCCCAGTTCAGAGGTAATATAATAAACAGTGAGGTTGTTTCACTACTTTTAAGAGACTCTAAATTTTCCCAGAGTACCCAGCAATGCCACAACACTTCACAAGAGCTGGTCTAAAGACTGTTTCATACTGTCACCTCAGTCCCCCTTAATGTGCAATGTGCATTTCTCCAGACCTAAGGAAGGCAGGCGGGTATTTATAGCAGTGTCAGAAGAGGCAGGAAGTAGGAAACCGGGGTGGATGTTTGGAAAGTGTATAAAAGGCTTGGAACAGTGGGGCCAGCCTAGAACTCTTTCCCCTAAAAGAACACAAAGCTGAAGGACAAGTGTCTGGGGAATAGCTGGTTTTCTACAGATATCCTCTGGCTCTCTCCTCTACCTGTTGCCTTTCCAGCACCAACCATGTCCTGTCTTTCAAAGTCAAGTGGAAGTTTTCAATTCTGTGGTTTTCCTGCCTTGGTACAAGCAAGCACTTTATTTTCCTTTATATTTTAACTGTTTAGAAACCAACAACAAAACCTGCTCACTAGGGGGAGAGCTTCCCATTTACAGTTGATCTGAGAAATTTGAGAGGGCTGATTAAACGTCAGAGGAGCGAGATCTTTGCTTGTTCATGTGTTCACTGAGCATGAGAGACTGAACTGATTGTCTGAACAAATGCTTCAGTGCTCTTCCACAGACGATTAACCAACTACCATCATGCCAGCAGGCCTCCCTGCAGGCTGCACTGCAGTAACACCCTGTACTGAGGGAAACATAGAGGAAAGGAAACAGCTGTTGAAGTCCCCATACTGTAATTACAGTACAGCATGAGGGAGTTAAAATTCATGTCCTTCAGTCTAGGCCAGCAGGAGCTTGGGTCATTTTGAACATGGCCTTATATAACAGAAGCACTCCTGTTTCCTATGTACTGTTATGGGATTTAATTTTTTTAATGAACCACCAGAGAATAAGAAGTAATAATGTGTTACCTTCATGCTGTTGCACCTGGTGTAGCCGTTACTATGTGTATTGTGCAAATTTGATGCGATTCGTAGCTCCTCTGCTGAAACACTAGTGATCATGCAGGCCAGCAGAAACTTGAGACTTTTTCATGTCCAAGTCAAGCAATTAAGGAGGGAAAATATATGGGGTCTATTTTTATCCATGAGCCCTTTTACATACCTGTCTTTACCTCCCCAATAAACTAGTTCTAAGCTTTTTAAGAACTAGTAAGATTAAAGTGTTCTGACTAGAGTACTAGAATAGAGTATTGGATTGTTTTACGTGAGTTCTCCTACTTACGTGTTCCCTGAAGCCACAGTACTCATTCACTCTTCTGGTTGGATTAGATCCATTCTGGGCATGCCCCACAGTTTCACATGGGGTAGTCTATCATGTGTCACAGCTAATAATTCATCTTAACTTGACTGGCCTATGTCTAGTTCTTCAGCAATGCTTCCACACAGCATTTCTCTCTACTCCAGCAATCTTTTAAAGGCCTTTGCCACTCCTACAGCTCCTAAATACCTTCTCCCATTACAGGTTTCCCATTGAGCATAGCTATTGCTGCGATCATTTTCTTCCCCGACTCATAACAAAGACTCATAACAAAGTTTTCAGAGCTGAGCCCACTGACATAGACCACTAGTTCCCCACTAGCCCAATCCATAACCTTATCCCCGAGCTGACAATGGTCTTCCTGACATTCTTCCCAAGCACTGCTGGTTCGTGGTGCATTTCTGTCCCAGGAGGGATACCTCAAATCACTTGCTTTCTCCCTAAAATAAAAATGAGACTCTACATCTCAGGCAAACCATAGCTGATAATTGATGAGATTTGATGTTATTTTTTGCATACTCATCCCTCTGCTATTTACCTCCAGTTCTATTGTCTGTATACTGTTTCTAAGGGCTAAAATTGCCCTTCAGAAGATCTTATATAAACACTAGCAGGAATTTGGACTATTCATAGCCAACGTTTATTTCACCAGCACACAACTCAAGAGACTTCTATCTTGTTTCCAAAAGGCTCCCAGAATCTTTTTCTGGCTGGCAACAACACTGAATAAATAAAATAATCAGGGCTGTGTAAAACTACTTGCATTTTTACCTTATTAGACACTAGCAGTTAATGCACTAAATCTTCACTCTGGTCACTCGAGGGAGCTACTTCACATTGCAGTAGAAGGTTATTTTTTTTTTAATAATAGTTTTAAGCTCTCCAGTGTTTGTAACATTTCTCTTAGAAACCTGAAACCATCAAGTCAAATCCAACTCTGATACAAGATGGTGAAATACTGCTGAGACCAGTGGCACTGCACCTGCTTTAGGCAAGTTAAGAGGCTGGTCTGGTATTTCCTTTCCGTACTGACAACTGGGCCAGATTTTAGACCTAGTATAGGAGGGCGTAAATCCATCTAACCCATCTTGGTCCCATTTATTTCAGACCCAGCACCAGCCTAATACTTTCAAATAGCAAAAATTTGAATCTCACTGGTTAGCATTATTTTCTCAAATTATTCCAAAGCAAATCCAGTTTAACCCTAGTTTTAAATAAGGACCTAGCCCACTATGGGCAAACAACGTTGGTAGCTGAGTCACCAGTGGGCAGAGCACCATTGATTTTGGCATCCTCTGTCAAGTATCTGCTCTAGAAGAAGTGTGCTGGGTTTTAATAAAGCTGCAGCAGTGCGCCTTCCTCCTCTGGGCCCCAAGTACTTAGGTTACCAAAGAGGTTGACCTGCACCTCTGCTATTTGCAGCAAGTGTTCAGTGCCACTAAGCTGAGGAAAAGTTAAGACAGTCTTGCAACAGTTGCAAATTTAGTCAGCTGCTCTGATTAGCCTCCTTTCACAGAAGTCTATGGAAGGTGTAGTTAGCTTGAATAGTAACAGTCCCATAAGGTTACACCAGTAAAGTTTCAGTTGTCACAGGTGGAGGCCCTTCAGCGTTTAGGTGAGCTACAGGAGCCCTTTAAGTTTAATGAACTCTGTATTTGTTTAATTAATTGGCATTTGAAGGGCCAGTTTTCCTTTCTTATCTTTTACACCACTATCATTTCACCAGTGGCATTTAAAGTGTGAAAGTGTAGAGCAATAAGTAGAGCATCAGAACAAAGGCTTCTTCATCTTGAACTGAAAAAAAAAAAAACAAACCTCATCATTGCAAGGAAACACAACCATATGCACTGCAGACATTTTTAGTCCCTCAGCTTAGTCCGATTCAGAGCCAGAAAGCCTAGCATGCCTGCCCTGGCCTGCTGACCCAAACCAAGCTGTCCTCTCAGGCTTCCTAGCTAATATGAACTTCTAGAGAGCATCCAGTGCAAGTTTTACTTAATGACAAGACCTCCTACCCAGATCAAACAGGTAAATGACAAGATCTGCCCAGACCACACAGGTAAATAACAAGATCTGCTGCCTAGACCAAACAGGCTCCTGTCTTCAGTGATTCAGACATGGTTGGGCTACATAAGAGCATCACATGGTATTAGAGCTGGGACGAAAAAGAAATATGGCCTCAGACAATGTTGTTATGTTGAAAAAATAAGTTTTCATCTTAATAGCTTTAACATCCAATTGAGGCCAAAGTGACTCATTAAGTGCTCCTGCTAAAGGTCCCACCCATTATGAATGTCAGTGGGATTATGCATGAGTACAGAGACCTATTTCATCAGATGCCAATCTAGTTGCCATATCTAAGACTCTGAAAGGGCAGGACTAACTGTATCTAGCGTTTTGGGAAATGGTGAGGACCATCGATGAAGCTGATGAGTGTGTCATCTTTTGCCTACATCTCTTATGGTCAATCAAATCTGCTCATCCTGAAAAACAGACATGGACAAAGCGGGCTATTCCAAACCCACGATGACAATTTTTTCTAAGCTAAAAAAATGCTAGTACTGCATAGGGCCGTACATAACTATGTTCTCATCAGCTCACTTCTTCCTGGAAACATTAAAGGAGCAGTTACAGGTGGCAAGTTCTCAAGAACAGGTGGGACATCAGGGAAAATACGAATGGAAGTAATGTCTACATCAAACAAGGCACTCTAAGGCTCGAGGTTAGAACATCTGGCTCTCCTATGGCTCAGAGGTCTTGCTGCAGTTACTTCCTGCAGGAAATCTGAAGTAAGCATATGCAATAGCAACAAAATACCAAAGGAGCCCTACGTAACATTTTGCACTACATCTTCCAAACAGTAATTTCAAACATGTGTTGTTTTGGGGTTTTATTTATTACATACATTTGGAGAAGAGACAAACTCCAGATCCCACAAGATGCTCTCTCTGCTATGGCCTTTAATTGCAAATAACCGATAAATCAACAAATAAGAAACTTCTATTTCTACCTCTATTAGATAGGGCAATGCAGTTTTGAATGTTTACTTTTCTGTCAGAAGACATGACCAGGCACAAGGAATACCCTCTTTCACCACTGTTTTTACCATGGACTTTGGAATTCCATAAAAGTTAAACAAATCCCCCTCAGTTTCTTCTCAATGGAATTCAAAGTACTTTTTGGGCTTTTTATGGGACACTTCTCAGATTTTGCACCTTGAGAATGCCTCAAAGGGAATTCCAGTCTAAAAAGGAAACCATACTGTTATTTCCTCAATCAAAGTCTGATTCCAAAGTGGCTAGAACACTTTTGCAACCATTGTGATAGCATATAACTCAAAAATTTTATTCAATTTCATCTCATAAGATCAGCATAATTGATTTGAGATGGTTTATGTTCACTTCTTCATTAATTTGGCAGACCTTACTTGTCTGCCATAAAAGATAAGATGGCACATATGACCTCACTACAGAGTCTATGTCAAGGCAAAGACTGCCCACTCAGAATCCCATGATGAAATCAAGTTGTTGTACATATCTCTTTTAGCTTATTAGTGTGAAAGTGCAATGATCAATTTAAGAAAGCCAGTGAAAGAAACAGGGCAGGTTTTCAATTAGGTGCTTAGACACTGGGCCAAAAAAAAAAAAAAAAATCATGAGAGCAAGTGTTATGGGTATGGCAGCAGGAAGGACTGAATGGCTTCCTTAGCACCAAGGGACTTTAAGAGTTCACCTTCCCTTCCCCAAACCTTGCCAATTCCAACTTACCAAGAGTGAAGTTATTCAGAAGAGAGAGGGGCACTACCCATGTGCATCCTTGCTGAAAACAGGTATTTCTTCCCCCAACAGAAACTACAGAAAGGAATGTTACTTTAAACTCCTTTGAACTTAGGTAAGACACAGATATTAGTGCCATAGCTCTTCTCTGAAGTATATGCACAAGATGAAAGTAAGATAAGTGTGGAGTGGACAAAGTGCTCTATTTATCGCTTGCACATTGGTTTGTCAAAACCTAGCCTGCAATTTCACATGTTTTTATCTTTTGGGGGGCATTTTTGTGGTTTTTTTTAAGGGAAGGTGAAGCAGAGGGGCCACGCAGGAGGTGTTTTTCCAAACCTGTGAATGCAACATTCAGCAGCCAAGCTCAAAAGTTCTTGCTGCTCCGGCAAAAAAAAGGACAAACAAGCCCTTTTCATGTCAACTATGTCCAGCTGGAAATGTCACAGCTTTGTCACAATGGAACAAAGCATGCCTGATGTCTGTTCTTTCAAAAGCTCTCTTAATTCAAACAAAAGAAAAATATTCGCATCTGGAAGGGGTCATAGGCAGGGGGCAAGAGTGGAGGAAGCAAAGTTCAGATGGCAAGTCATAGCAGTTGCTGCTTGCTAATTATTGTACTGCCAGTTCTAGCACGTATCGATCCAGATAAAGAAAGCAAGCCAAGAGTTACACCAGCAATTTTATTATTGATTGTCCTCAGAGCGCCAGATGAGACACACCTCTTCACTTCTGCTCCATTCATCATACTGGAACACTCAAGCTGAGTGAAAAGACCCCATGTGACCAGTCTGGCAGTAGTTCTTTTTTTTTTCCTCTTTCCCCCCACCTTCTTTTTTAATAATAATTCAAAAAAATGTTGTGTATGGAGGCCAAGCTTCCTTTAAAAAAACCACAACCTTCACTTTCAAAGTATGTACATATTGAAATCCTGCCCTATGCAATGGGTTTATTTGACCATCTGTTTCTGTAAAGATTAAAACCTTTTAATGAGTGCAGAGTTGGAAGGCTATATCAGAACTGAGGCACAGGACAATCAAAAATTACATGTCTAGCGAGATCAGATTAAAGGAGACGAGAATAAACTTGAGAGCAGGACTTCACTGGCTAGGCATGAAAGACCAACAGTAAGAGTTTGCATTGCACTCTTAAACTGAAAGCTTTCTCCTTCTTCAAAATTCCATGCTTCTCAATTTGAAAATCCTCTCTTAGGCTGCCACCTAGCTAGTTAATTTTATGTATTGTTTTAGGAGCTATTTTAAAAAGTCCTTTTGCTCCAGCCCTTACTGCGTTGACTCCTCCTTTTCGAGCTGGTATTTTTTTAGGAGTTTCGAGAGCGATAAAAACTTGCTGCCAAGTCCCTTTCTTCCCCACAATGTGTTTTATAACCCAGCGTGTAGTTTAGTCTGTCTAAACACTGCACTAGTACACTGCCATCGGTTTCCATGGAGATGATTAACTCCTCCAGAGCCAGAAAGCTTTAGTGTGCTTTTTGCCCTTTCAGCACATAGAGAACATGACAGCATTTACTAAAACCAGCCTGCACAAACATCACATTTTCCAGACAGTTCTAGCAAATATAAGGATTTACTTTTGCTTCAACTCATCACACAGAGCTGAGGTCTTAACTAAATTTGTGTTTAAGTCAACCACTAGAATGAGTTGCTCTTTCCCCCTTATGCTTCTCGTCCTTTGCATGGCCATGATGTCAGAAGGTAAGTCAGCCCCACTGACTTCGACTTTTTGAACCACTGTATCTTGAAGCAAAGCCAAGGCATAAGATATAATGAAAAGCTGAGACAAGAGAAAGGAGTGATGAAGGAGATTATGTTGATGGCTCTGAACTCAACGAGAAATCAGAGTAGAAACCAGAAACTTTGTGCCTCCAAGTTTAGGAGCACTGTTACATGAAACATCATAGTTAATCACACTCCTAGTCGCTTTTGCATCTAGAAAAAAATAAACTGTCAGTGTGTATTCATAACAAAAAATTATTTAACATCATTTTAAGAAGTTAAATTATATGACATTAAGGGTAGTTTTCAAGTTTAACATAACCTAATCTGAGCAAGAAAATATACCTCCTCCCAAAAGGCAGCTAATGAAGGCCACATGTTGTCATCAACTTTAGCTGTGGGGAAAATGGTTTCCCAGTCTCGCTTTTACAGAAAGGACAATCTCCTTGGCAGTTGCCACTTAGGTGGCATGCTTGTTGATCCAAACTCTGAAAACGGCAACAGAACGGTGAATACTGCAGTTTCCTGGAAGAATTCCCCCAGTATAAAACTACTTTATAAATATTTTCCAGGCTATCATGACTGAAGCAAACTGTAACCTTCCTTTTAGCACGTAATGGTTTTTTTGGCATTCAAGAGCAGATACACTATATAAACTAGACATGAATAACCAAGCGTAACTTCACTTTCTGTATAAGAGTTGAAGGCAAGACAGAGGGGTTTTTTGCCAGTAAGCTTGGCTAACTTGAAAGAGTCCCTGCCAGGGTTCACAGCAAAGAGTATTCTGCTGCAGTGAGAATTACCTTCTATTTGACTTCCATGGCAGTTGCCAGGATTTCTTTGCAGGCTCTGCTTGGAATCAGTACCATGTGGGTACCAGCAGCACAAAGTCCACCAGCCCCTTTTGCACTGTGCTACTGAGACAACCTATAGAGTTGCAAGAAGACTTCAGTCACACAGTCCACTCACGATTGCTGAAGTGACAGTCTGTATTTACTGTTACGTGTGCAGGTGTCTGCTATTAACTCAAAGGACACTACTAATTGATTTCATATACTTTGCCACAGGACACTTACCAAGCAGCAACCATATTTGGTTAACCACCCTTGACTACAAACAAACCAAACAACTTGAGACCAGAGCCTCCATTACCTTATCCTCAGGGATTTTGGGTATTCCCCTTGTCTCCTATCTAAAGTTAGCATTGTAAAGACCTCAAGGGATGCTAAAACCTGTAGCAGAGAACATTAGCCAGGATCTAATAAAAGTATTTCAACTTTTGAAAGAGCATGCACATTTCCACAGCTCCCAGAGCTGCAAAGATCATAATGCAGCATGCAGAAGGCATGGAGACACTTGTTACCAGCTTCTCCAGCCCTTCCCCAAGTTACTGGTGCAGCACCAGAAGCCCACATGAGCTGCACTTTCCAACGCCAGTTGCCACGGGCAGCTGCCTGACTTGAGAGAACTCACCCTAACCCTGCCTCCTATAATTTGTCAACAGGTTGTGGCGGAAATTTTGGCAGCCCACACCTCCAATTGTGTTTTTTTCTTGCTGTAGGAGACAAGCCGCTCTTACAACTACTGATTTCTTTTAAGTATTTATGGGAGAGGCTGGTGCTGCAGCCACGGTGCATCGCTCCCTGCCACCCCTCAGGAGGGCTGCAGGGAGACCACCACCACACACCCCTCCTCTTACCAATCCAGGCAGACGCATGTGGCAGCTATGGAACCATACCCTATCTTGAAAGGTCAGACCGGTTTAACCCGCCCCGCCTCTGTTTTCACCGAGTGACTCGTAGGATGGAGGCTTTGAGTTGCGGTGACAGCCCGACTGCCGCCCGCGCCCTCTCAGGGTCCCGCAGAACTTTCTCAGCAGGCGGGTTTCGCAGCCGTGGGGCAGGTGCCGCCTCCCCACGCGAGCAGCCCCGTCCGCCCCTCCGGGAGCCCTCCGGGCCCCAGAAGGGGCCGCCTGACCCCGGACGACGAGGGGAGAGGAGGCTCCGCCTGCCCGCGGCACTTACCGATGTCAGAGTTGCAGAAAGCGTCCTGCGGGTGGATGGGGACGCAAGTGCAAGCCTCCACCACCAAGTCCCGCAGACTCCAGCTGCAGAGGAACACGACGAGGAAGCTCAGCCACGCCGTCATGTTGCCCTCCGGGTGCCTCCTCGCTTCTGCGGAGCAGGAGGGCAGCCGCTCTTCCCTTCGCCTAACTTTGCTGTCGCTCGCACACCGCGCGGCCGCCCGCCTCCGTCCTCGCACCGCTCCTCTCGCCGGCCTCGGCAGCGCAGCCTTCACTCAGCGGGACGGCGCAAGCCTGAGGGAGGGGAGGACAGGACAGGTCTTCGGCTCCCGGCAGCTGAGAGCGTACGGTACGACACGGGACACAACTGCGCGGCGGCAGGGCTGAAGCTCCGAGTTATAATCCGCATCGCGCCCTCTCGGGCTCCGGGGGCGCCGCCGGCCTCGGCCAATGGGAGCCCCGCATTACCTCATCGGCGGGAGAGGCCAGCGGGACGGGGCGGTGCCGCGCCCGCCGCGCCTTATACGGAATGGTGCGGGCAGCGCCGCGCGCGGGCGGCCGCTGGCGCAGGTAACCGGCCCCGCGCTGAGCCGCCGGCGGCGGCGGCGGCGGGGGGGGTGCGAGTGCGAGTGCGAGTGCGAGTGCGAGTGCGAGTGCGAGTGCGGAAGGAGGCCAAGTCAGACGGAGGCTTTCTCCTGCCGCTGGTGCACTTTAAACAGCAAACCCAAGCTGTACCTCCGCGAGGTATCTGCGAGTATCCGTCCCGCTGGTGCCGTGGAGGTCCCCCCCCCCGCCACTCCCCCTCCCCACTCGGGGCTTGTCTCCCCTCACCNGAGCCCTCCGGGCCCCAGACGGGGCCGCCTGACCCCGAACGACGAGGGGAGAGGAGGCTCCGCCTGCCCGCGGCACTTACCGATGTCAGAGTTGCAGAAAGCGTCCTGCGGGTGGATGGGGACGCAAGTGCAAGCCTCCACCACCAAGTCCCGCAGACTCCAGCTGCAGAGGAACACGACGAGGAAGCTCAGCCACGCCGTCATGTTGCCCTCCGGGTGCCTCCTCGCTTCTGCGGAGCAGGAGGGCAGCCGCTCTTCCCTTCGCCTAACTTTGCTGTCGCTCGCACACCGCGCGGCCGCCCGCCTCCGTCCTCGCACCGCTCCTCTCGCCGGCCTCGGCAGCGCAGCCTTCACTCAGCGGGACGGCGCAAGCCTGAGGGAGGGGAGGACAGGACAGGTCTTCGGCTCCCGGCAGCTGAGAGCGTACGGTACGACACGGGACACAACTGCGCGGCGGCAGGGCTGAAGCTCCGAGTTATAATCCGCATCGCGCCCTCTCGGGCTCCGGGGGCGCCGCCGGCCTCGGCCAATGGGAGCCCCGCATTACCTCATCGGCGGGAGAGGCCAGCGGGACGGGGCGGTGCCGCGCCCGCCGCGCCTTATACGGAATGGTGCGGGCAGCGCCGCGCGCGGGCGGCCGCTGGCGCAGGTAACCGGCCCCGCGCTGAGCCNCCCCCCCCGCCACTCCCCCTCCCCAGTCGGGGCTTGTCTCCCCTCAGCCTCCCCGCGTCTCAGGCACCTGGCAAACACACGCGGGGTTTGCCGTTGGCTTTGGAAAGCTTGGTCCGTTTCCCTCGAAACTCCCTCGGCCGTCTGCAAGCTGGTTGTAAACCGGGGGAGGAGAAACAGTATTCTACAGGGCTTTGAGAAAGCGATCGGAAAATGAAAGGGGAGCGCGGTGTATCGCTTCTTTTCCTCTCTCAGCAGGCAACAAAAAGAGGATAGAGAAAAAGAAGGACAAGACCTAGCTGAACCGTAAACCAGGGTTTCATCCTGTGTTTTTTTTAATCCCGTCCGAATGCTGCTGCTTCTGTCACCACGCCACCACCACCCATCACTTCCACTTCTTGGGGCTTTGGGTCAGAAAGGGGTCATAAACTGCTAAAACCGAGCAGGAAAAAAAAGCAGTGTCCTGCCTACCCAGGCACTCCCAACATCTAATCTCAAAGTATATTTTAGCAGACCAGCTTTAGTGGAATTTATAGAAAAGTCGTGTTTGTTTTGTTTTCCCTTATCCGCTTTTGGAACTGTAAATTTCTATCAGCTGTAGAAATGTAAATGTTATAGAAGAGCTGGGACTGTAAAGAAGGAGATTGCCAGCTGCAAGATGCAGGCCGTCTTATTATCCTGCAAAAGGGACTGAGGGGTGATTAATCACGGTATCAAACCAGTGTATATAATGTCAGAGTACTTTCCATGGGGTTTACAAGACTTAAGCATGTCTAGTTATAAATTATGCTGGTATTAAAGGCCAGAGACCAGCTGTCCTAAATTTCTAAATAGTCAGCTAAGTCTTTAGATTTACAATTCTGCTCCATCTGGGTGAAGCACAGCCTGCCCACACCTTTTCTTTAGTCACACCATCCATATAACATTAAAACCTCTGGTCTTACAGAAACATGGGCTTTTATTTGCAGCATCAGTACACAAATCTTCAAGATGGGTGTTGCTAATAGAGATCAAGGTTATGATGCTAACAATGGGACACGGAGGTTCCTACCCTTGCTGTGACAGAGAGGAACTTTGCCTTACTGTGCTTCAAATCCCAATCTGTTTAATGGGGATAATGGCAATGGGAGCTTCTCGGGAATGTGTGTTTGTGAGCTCACTGAAAAAACTAGATGGTGTTGAGGTGCTAACGGGTCATATAAGTACGTGTGAATCAGGGTACTAAACGGGACATTAGATTTGGACGCATCTGAATTGTTGGACTCCAAATTGCAGTACGTGAAACGCTGTGCAAAAAAACTTCCTAGGTACTTGGGCTGTCTGCTTAAGGTACTACAGCCAAAGTTGAAACCATAAGATTGGACTGTCATTTCAGTCTCAGTGGGTATAAACAAGGAACAACTCCACTGACCTCAGCAGCGTAACACAGAAGAAAAATGAGGTGTGTCTGGCACTTTCATTTTTCCTTTGTTGTTGTAAAAAGTTTGATATCACCAACAGCATGATACACCTGGTCTATCAATATCTCGAATCAGTATCTGAGAGAAACAGAGTTATTCCATAACCTGACGCTGGTGTAAATAAGAAAGAGTTTGGCCCACATACAACTAGATGGTAATCACAGCTTCAGCACCACCTCCCTTTGCTCTCTCTGGCCAAGTAACTCCTCTGAGTATGTTTCTTCATTTCTATAATTACACCTTTCTTGCATGTTCTAAGGACTATGAAGCTGATTGCTTTGTCATAGGCTTTAAAGATGTTGGGTGCTGTGTGAATGCTAAGAGTGACTTTAATACACAGAGGCAGGAGGCATTGAGAGGAGACTGGAAAACAAACCCTTCAGTCGTCTTCTCGATTTCTGAAAAGGGAGAGGAAGGGAGTTAGATGAAGTTACACAGGGCCCTCTGAGGCATAGAAGTGGCCCATTTACAGTGAGATTGACCAAGCTTGTTAAAGTAACACCAAGTCTGCACTGATTACAGGAACTAGTTCACTTTTCAGCAGGATGAAAAGGAGTGCCACAGCTTGATCCAGTAGCAGGGCACATCTGTTTGGAAGGGATGATGTGTAGGCTGGCTGTCTTCTATGCCACTATTTGGGAGGTTATCCAGAATTTTTTTAATGCATGTATTAGCATTGCCAAGAATGACGGTACCTGGGTTCGGTCAGCTAGGACTTGGCTGACTCATCTGCTTTTTTGACAGATATTTTTCAAAGAGATGGATTTCTCCATAGTAGTAGGGCTGCAGGTTTTTGAACCGGCACTGGATCCTGTACAATAATACTTATTTGCCACTTAAAGAGTTCACTTCATACACAGAAAACTTTATTTTTTGTAAATCATAGGTAAATAACACTCAGGAAAGCACAATCTGGCCAGTGACCTGCTGGAAGGCCTTGGTTAAATCATTTAACCTGCCTGTACATTCATTTTACCATCTGTAAATAGTGATATTGTATATTGTGCTCTGAGAATATCTATTAGATATTTGATATTAGCCTCTCTTCTTTGAGACCTACCAGTAAAGTGCACTCTGGAAGAGCCAGGCAGGGGGGTTCTGAGTGTTTATTTATATGAGAAAACATTGATAACGATGTCAAAGTCAAGGAAGGACCTGAAAGGAGAACTGTGTCTGAATTCCCACTCTATGCCCTGTCCGTGTGGGAGAAACTGCAAAGGGGAAAAATAAAATGAAAACTAGCATTCAGCTCCTTTGCCCAGATAAAATTGTAAGCCTTATATGGCCATTAAAAAAAAAAAAAAAAAGGGTAGCAGAGAAAGGAGAAAATAAAGACCTTGATCTTCATATGAGAAAATTAGAGCTCATGTTTGGTGAATGTCACCAAATAAAGAAATCTGTTATTCCAGTCGTCCACCAAGAACACACTGTTCAACACAGTGAAGGACCTCTCTCCTTTACTGGGCAGCCACGCCGTTTCATGCTGTGATCTTGTCGGATCCCACAAGCTAAGCATGACTGGGTTTGGGTCAGGAGTTTGTGTGAAACTTCCCCGCGAAAGCCATGCCGTGCAGGTGCTGTTGGCTGAGCAGAGCGACCTTCTCCGCTGCGTCCCGCGTGGATGTGCGGAGGCAGTGCTAGGGGGCACTGCGCGGCAAGAGATGGTCGCCCTAGAGGTTATTTTTTTCGCGGATGAGGCTGGATTCCTTGCAGTATCTAAATAAACGAGTATTTTGGAAAAGGAAAGGATATTAGGCTAGGTGTGTAGTGAAATTTCAGGAGAGAGAACTGCCTTCTGCCTTCAGTTTACATCTCAGCATATTAACAATATCGTTTTCTTTCTGTAAGTCCTGCTTGTGGCTGGAAAGGACCATCCTAGCTAGCAGCAGGGACTGAGATAAAAGCACTTTGGGATATTCCTTCAGGAGGCATAAAGTGTTGCTGTAAATGAGCTAAAGGCATATTCACTTCCCTTCTGATCACGTTTCATTGTGAGGGACTTTGGCTGCTTCTGAACTGACAAAACCATCTGAATACAAGTAGTACAGAAGGGCTTCATCAAACTACAGAAACTGCTGGCCCAAAAAACCAAAGGGGGGTGGAGAGAGAGAGAGCAAAGAAAGGTAGGAAGAATGAAATGACAGAAGGAAGGGAACAAAGGAGAGAAGGGGGAAAAGATAAGTCTCCCCAACTACCACCACCATCAGAAGGAAAAAAAAAAACCCTGTCACATGTAGTATCTGAAAAGAGCTCATCACTAGACTTTAACTGGCTTAAAACCGAGCATGGCATGAATGCAATCAGGAGACTTCTGCAATGCAAACAGTCCTGCCACCTCCTTAACAATATATTAATTTTAAAAGCTTCCGGAATATGGGCATTTTTCCATTTTAACTTTTCCACAGTAACTTGACTCTATTTGTGAGTGTGGAGTCCTGCCATAAGCATTCTAAACTGTCCGGCTGCCAAGTTGCTCAAAAGCCTCCTCTTATCCTAAAAACTTCTCTTTTTTTGTTTCTGAAGTCGTCAATTCCGATATCTTTTACACCAGCTCAGCGTCACACCCTCTAGGAGATACCACTGCTTTTATGCAGCAGGTGGGAAATGATAGGTGCTTTCCTAGGAGCCATCTGATGTCCCTTTTTTACAGCACACTCACCCCGTGTCTCGTAGGGCAGTACTGAGTGGTTGTGCATTGCATTAGTAAAAGACACTTGTATTTCTTGATTACCTGTTTCTTTTTCAGAATGTCTGGGGTTGTTTGGGTTTTTTTTCTGACACTGCCCTTTGAGAAGACGGGTTTGTTTTAAATGTTTGTGTTTGCTACGATTTACAAGTGCGAAAAAGGCTGAAAAAAACTCCTCTATTATTTCCTCCATTGTATCAGTGAACTTCATCAGCTACTTAAAATAAGAAGACTCTTTCTTAAAAATAAATGTCCCTGACTCTATAAATACATATGAAAAAAAAAATTCATTTGATCTCTTTCTCAGAGATTGCAAAGGAATTATGTCACCTTCCTGTCTGCAAGCCAGACATAGGTAACACTCTGTTCCATTCCCAAGCTTTTCATTAGAGGGACACCATTAAACCTTCAGCAGCTCTAACGGTTCTATACTGTGCTCAATCTTCAAGGATCCTTTACAGATGGTGCTTACAGAGAGCGCCCAGCCTGGGAGCAGACCATAGAGACCACGTGTCGCCAGGAGTATTACATTATAAAGGACTGTAGAATGTGAAATCACCTTCTTGGTAGTGCAAAGATCCTCCAATCAGGCTGTGATGTGGCATCAGCTGCAGAAGGGCAACCAGGAAATATCTTTTAACAGCCTTATCAAGCTGAAAATGTTTCCTGCACATGACTGTGCTCTTTGGCCCCGATCCAACAAAACACTAAGGCACATGTTCAACTTTAAGCACACAAAATGCTCTGCTGAAGTCAACAGGACCATTTACATGCACAAAGTTAAATATAAGCTTAAGTGCATTTCTGGATCAGGGCCAAAGGGCTCTGTACCATGCAGAGTTCAAGCCAGGAGGCTGTGATCAGATGGTCTGATGGAGTCTGGTGGGGGGAGGACACGACGTGATTTGCTTGGCTCTACCTGCCTGTGCCTTATTCCAAGCAATTAATTTTCTCGCATTTCTGTTTATAATAAGGTGGGTTTTTTCCATTTCTCTTGCTTTGCTTTCATGCTGCTGTAGCCATTTCGAAATTGAAGTTTTTGTTTTTCTTTTTTAAGCCCTTCTAAACTGCATCAATAGCTTTAAGTGACTGAACAAAGAGATTTCAAATAGATGAAGTGCTTCAAATGGTAATAAGAGCTGGTGTTCCCAGAGCTTTGGAGGCTTGCACTAAGCAGAGAAGAGAGTGAGAGCGATTGAAAATCACTATTCTGTTGTTCCTTTGTATGAACTGGTTTCTGGCTTATGCAATGCACAGTAATTAAAATGACTGGAATGCCTCACATTTTTAAGAGAGCTTTAAGGCAGCTCTGTGGCATTGTGGCCAGCAGAGTTCATGAGCAGATTCATGGCTGCAACTGAGGTTTGACATACCTATCAGCATAACTTGAAGAAGACAATATCTCTGTAGAGGCCTTGGAGGGGAATTTGATGACTAACGGGTAGACGCAGAAAAGCCATAACATATGCTCCCTGCATCTGCCCCATGAGCAGCTTCATTTCAGCGAGATGAGAGCCTGAAGGTTGGTGTGGTCATCAGAGATCTCATTGCTTTCTTTCACTGGAGCCTTCGTGTCACTGGAGCATAGTGCTGCCTCCTAGTTACTGTCTCTTTTTGCAAGAGAGGATTTGCATTTGAGTACAGGCCACTGCAGTCACTGAGTGTATTTGTGGGAATCCAAGAAACAATAATCCTGTATCTCCCTGACCATCCTGAAGCTAGTAGAGCTGCAATCCCTCCATATGCAGTAGGCCAGCCAGTCCTTAGGATATGCCTTTGATTTCAAAGCATGTTGGAATTCTCTGAAATCACCATACTTGTGAAAAGCAGAAACAGCAGCACCAGAGGCCTGTCATTCCTCTTTTTGTTGCACTAATGAGCCTGGAGATGGTGTCATGCTGTTAGGTCTGGAGGAATAGTCTTCTCTTCACCTGAAGAACAGGTGCAGTTGCAGGAAAAGTTCTCTCTTGCTTGTCCCTGCACAACTTGAAAGATTTCCTGCAAGAATAAGCCAGTCACTTAATCCCCATAGTCCAGCTGTTACTAGGTTCTCACCTGAAACAGCAAATAAAGGTGTTACTTACAAAAACGGTCTCTAATGATGAGAGTAGTGTTCCAGCAGGGAACAAAGTCAGCAATTCCTGTCATACACATCAGCATATAGGTGTCAAAAGTGAGAAGCAGTTCCTCTGTGTGGAGATCCCAACAGAGATCATTGCCTTGGCCCAGGATTTTTAAAATCCAAATTGAGTTTTTCAATGCTTTTGTTCCTGTGTTCTAAACAGCAGCTGACTGCTCACAATAATGGCAGGGCCTTCCCACACAGACTTACGGTCCCAGCCAGTAGAAGCTGGAGGATTTCTGATGTGAGGTTTCAAGGACAGATCTCTTTCTTCTCTGAAGTAAAAGGCAGCACTTCTGTTTCCTCACTCCTTTGGAATTTTTCTCCATAAATTTTGTCTCACAGTGTGAGAAAAGAGATGACGAGATGGTAGATCTGCAGCCTGGAGTGAAGACTCAGTCATTGTTCATTGTCTTGCTCTTCCTGAGTGAAGAGTAATATATTCATCAAAGGACCTTTTCAGGTTGGCAGTGTGAGTTCCACACCTAATGTATTAACGTCAGGAGTGAAAAGATCGGTGTTTGATTTAGCACAGATGTGTGAAAATGGTATTCTTTCTCCACTGAACAGAGTGAACAATCTACAGGGCCTGTTCCCCTTTAATCTGAAGGCCCTGGGCTATCCCTTAGTGGTGACTTTATATGTGCTCCTTAGGGGCAATTCAATGAGGGACACAGAAGTATGGAAAGACATTACAGTGTAATTATAGAACCTTTCTGTTCGTTTAGCCCAGGTCTCCGTTTCATTGTGAGTGATAACGGGCAGCAAGAGTTAATCTGTAACCAGATGCAGCAAGGCTGGAGGTGATGCCAAGAAAAAGGAACAGAGCGAACTTCCTCTGTTTTTCCTTTGCATTGAATGAAAGCATCTCTACCAACGACTGTAGGGCTAGGATTATGACCACATGCTTTACTAGCAGAAGCTTAAAAAAACAACATCCTATACTGACAGATTTCAACTTCTTTTTATTTTAACTCAGATGGTAGCAAGAGCAACATGGTAGCTCTTAGTGGGACTGCTTTTTGGAAGGGGAGGCCCTCTGTGTGAGTAAATGTGCTCACATTCCACTGGTACTACCCAGAATCGTCTTCCAATACATAGCAGAGGCAGCAATGAAAACAACCCAGAGACAGCGTGAACCAGGAAGGTGTCCAATGTATGTACAGATTATGTACCAGGAGTTGATCTATTAAACTACCAAAGCTTAAACATGTTCCGTGAGGGAAAAAAAATCACCTCTCTGTAGCTCTGCTCTTAGTGCCAGTGAATCTCAGACAGGGGTTTGGCATTAGCCCATGTGCCCTGCTGTGGGAGCCTGGAGTGCTCCAGTACAGTGGTTCATCACAAGTGTTAAGAAGCTGGAAAGGTACTGAACATTTTTAGTGGTAGCAGGTGTCACAGCACTAGCTTAATACAGCACTAGCTTAATACAGCACATTCTCCTTTCTCCTCTCCTTTGGCGACTATTGTGCCTACAGCTGACATTTGGCTGAGGGGTTGCTCCACAGCATAGCTCCCATTCTTGCAATCTGCCAGTACCCACTGTAGTGATTTTAAGCAGTGCTTAAGAAGAGGTTGAACTCTCACCACACAAGCTAGGGAGACAGGAGAGCTCTCCCTGGCCACAAGTGCTCTCAGTGTAAAATTTCTACAGTACATGAGAGAGATCTACAGTTTTACTCATGGGATAATTCATGGAAAACAACCAACAAAGAGTTGGAGCAACAGCAGTTTCTACCAACAGAGAAGTAGCTCTCCAGCAGACTTTCTGCACCACTCAACAGTATGAAAGACAGCAAATTAGCATTGAATGTATTTTCATTTAAGCCATGTCTTCATGTTGTGTAGGTTACAATTGAGCATTTTTTAAACAAAAGCTCTCCATTCAAGTTCACCAGAACACCCACAACCCCAGAGAGAGAGAGGAAAGGGAAGGGAGGGGTGGAGGTCTGCTCAATGCCCACAAATCCTTAGTGCATCTAGAATAGAAGGTCTGGTCTCCCTTATCTCACAGAATAGCTATTAGTATACCTTCCAAAAGCATTTCAATTCTCTCTCCCATTGTTCAGATTAAATGATCTATTGCTGGAGAAAACCTTCTCCAGCTAACAGTTACATGATGTCACTTTTGTTTCAAGGAATTTATTGTGCCAAAGAAGCAGGATCATCAAAAAGAGCACAGCTTGCCTCATGGAAGGAGAAGGGAGGGGCTAGGAAGAGAAATTTTTACTTCATTCGAAATTGCTTTCCCCATCCAGAATAAACCTTCACCTCTGAACATCATATATAATGGCAACTTAGCCTAGAGGGGCTAGTGTAGCATTAGCTGTGCATGGCTGTAAGCAAATAGCACTGCAGAGAGCTGGCTGGGGGAAGCAAAGGAAGCAAAACCTTATTCCCAGTGAATGCGAGAGCATTTCCTTCTCCTTGTAGAGACAAAACCCAGCTCCTTAACTTAGACAATGCCTCCAACATCCCTAAGGTGTTCCCACAAGTATCAGTGCAATTCTTAATTCTTTTACCCCCCTGAAACTATACTCTGAAGGAGAGGAAGATACAACCATTCAGTTTTATTTTGAGGAAAAAGGCCTTTGAGAATAGGAGGGAGAAAAGAAGAGAAGCTGATGCCACAAAAAAAAAAAAAAAACCACAACAACACTCCAACTATTCCATCAGGTATTTCTGGGAAGGAGGAGGGAGAGCAACTTTTAAAGCCATGTCTATGGCTGCATGTAAGGGAGAGTTCTCAAAGGATTCCCTTAATCAGATTCTGCAGAAGATAGGCTGTCTCCCTGTAATTCACTCCATGTCTTTTTCTAAGGCCATATGCTCTGGTCATATGAAGATTTACAGCCTCAAATTTACTGGCCTCAGAGAATATGAAAGAATTATGTAAGAAATCATGTTCTGTGATAACTGAGGCCTCACACAGCCGTGCTTTCTAAAGACTGCTTCTGACTCGATATATGGCCCTTCCAGGGCTTTGTAAGCCCTTCTGGGGAAGAGAGAAGGGGAGAAAAAGGGGGAGCTGCTGATCATTGCCATATGTGAGAAGCATCCCTGTCTACACGTGGGTGTGACGTCCATGTTGTCACAGAGGCTGAGCTCTGCACAGCCCCCCTGTTTCCTGTTTCCAGTCAGCAACTTGCTGCTGAAGCAGGAATCCCGTATCACTCTGTACTGCAGTTGCAAAAGAGGAAAATGATGGCCATTGGAGGGGGAAGGGGTGGGGGAAATCCTCTTAAATAGCCATGTAGGATGTCTGGGCAGGGATGTAAGCCAAGAGTCCTCAGAGGCAGTAGAATAAGTAGGAGTTTAGCAAACAAGCATTTTCTTTCTTTGACTAGTGTTCCTCAGAGACCTCAGCTCTCCAGTTCTCAGAGCTAATTTTAGCTATTTGCGGTTGGCCTGTTCCTAATGTCCCTTTCCTATCTCTCACATACACTGAACCTTGGAATACTCTCTGTGGGCTGACAGATGACGTGAAAACCTCTAATCTGCAGGTCAAATATAAAAAATGAAGTGGTATCAGGAAACTGGAAGCAGGATTTACTTTTTTTTTTTTCCAAATAAGGGAGATATATTCATATTAGAAGTTCTTAGCATACCAAGTTTGTGGGTTTGGGTTTTTTTAAGTATATGAGGGGAATGACTTATTCTTGAAAATTTTATGGTAACCACCAGAGATGTTATCATCCCATGGACACTGCCTTTCCTGTGCAGATTATGACTGATCTGCTTTCATTATTTATTGGCACTGCTCTTCTGTAGGTAAACCAAAACCACATTGTCCCAAACACTGTACTGATATATAACAGGCAGAACGAGTCGCTGCTAAAGGGCATAGAGTACGTGCTAGACAGGGATTGAAATGAAAACAGTGGCAATAAAGCCAAGTGATGCCAAGAGTGAAAGAGATTGTAGTATGTGGCATTCACACTGCAGAGACCATGTTCATGGAAGTCGGAGTCTTACCTGCTTCACATTCCTGTGATGATTTGATGTCAATGCTTTATCTTCCTCAAAATCTGCTATACAGTCTGTGATGAATTTGGTGTCCAGAGGCACCACAGGATACAAAAGGAAGTTAAAAGGTTTAGCATGACCCCTCCCATTTAACCCAATTTTCCTAGAAACGTGAGCAACAGATAGCACTTTTCTTCCCCTAAATTTCTTGTGGATTCCTTCTCCTGGTATCCTTTCCTCCCCACATATAAATCTGTAGAGGATGCTCTGCAGTCCCAAAGCATATGCTTAGAGTGATGTATGTGTAGGACGGGGGACAGCAAAAGGACAGATGTACCCTTAAGGGATCTGAAAGAGATGCTGGCTCCCCTTTGTAAGAAAACCAAATCCAAGGGCTGGGAATCAGGTCAGTAACCTTATTTTCAGTTAATAGATTTAAGAAGGCTTTGAGTCAGGTGAGGAATCCTGGGAAGCCATTTCAGAGGAGAAAAGGTAGTTAGTACGTCTCTCAAGGACAGGAGAGCACTATTCCTTGAGCTGACAGAGGTCAGATTTATGTTACTAATTGGTCAGAAAGCCCTGTTTTTTATGTTGGACCAGAAATAAGAGAATGTCTAGGATACCTTGGACAAGACTGTCTGCTCTGGCTAGCAGGAAGCAGTCAGTCTGCATATAAAATAGACCCAATGAGCTGCCCACCACTCTTCTTTGCACCCTTCTGAGGCTATGCTGCACAAAGAGCTATTTTCAACTCCACAGAGATCCAGCCAGGACACTGAAGTAAACATCACTGTCAGCAGAGGCAGATAGTCTGCTTGCAGTGAGCAGAGCACATGTGGGGACACAGGGGCTATCTCATGTTGTCTCTGGCTTCCCACAGATTCCTGTGAGCTCTGCAGATTGCTGAAGATCCTCTTGATTTTTGAGAGTAGTGTTAGCACTGTCCAAGTTCTTTCCAAATTGAAGGAGTGGATGGGAGAGACCTCCCCGCCACACACACCGTATACAGACTTTCCTAATAATCCCTGGACAGATGGACACAGTCATGTGAGCCCTTGAAGCTATCTGTTTTGGAGGAGTAATGGGTGTGGTACCGTGAACGTGGCCAAATGTATGTGTTGCCCTTCACAGAGAAGCTCACTGTCCTCCGAAGTCTGAGTATCAACAAAATCCTTCCTGTGGGGACTTCCAGCTCTGCCCAAGCCAGCTGTAAATTCCTTTGAGGCTGAGACTAAGAAAACTGGAATCCTGGGAGGACCTTGGTACAGTCCCAAAACCGTTTCCACTGAACCTTCCCAAAAATATGGTTTCTCTGACCCAGGAATGTGAGCTCTGTAACAATGGCAAAGCTGAAGTCCCAGACCATTGGCATTAACTAGTATTAGCTCATTACCTCTTTGTGCTCCGTCTGTCTCATCTAATATGACAATCATTGTCCTTTTGGGAGACAGACTGTCTTTTTGTTCCATTCTTGTGTAGCACCTGGCACAATGGGTATTCTAGTATTTGAGTGGGTATCTGCCTCCCAAATAAAACAAAACAAAACAAACTAGTGAGGCTCCTAGTTTCTCTGTCTGCTGCTTTCTTTTTTAGTTAATTATCTCGGAGTGAATAATCATAAAGCATCTGAGTTAGCATGGCAGAGCTAATGGCCTTCGGCCAGGAAATGGCTGAGAAGCCAGGAAACAAAGACCGAGGTATAAATTGCTGTAGCTCAGCGGAACAGAAGCCATGGACAGGTACAGAGTGGCTGAAACAGATAGTGGCTGAGATAGCAGAAAGTTAGCTATGTACACAGAGAGACCCTCAGCCAGTCCCAAGCTGGAAGAAAACTACATTTGCTCAAAGGCAGGTGAAGGTACAGCCCTTCAAATCCAGGATGGTTGGCCACCTTGACCTCAGGACCTACCTGTTGCCTCCTTGCTTGCCAGTCACATTGGTTTTGCACTCTGTCCATCACCATCTGTCTTTTTTTATGGGAGTGGTGCTTACCAGTTGTCACTCAGCACCAACCAGTTGAAAAGTTTGGCTCCCCTATTGTGACAAGTTTCGCATGCATTTTTTTTGTGCTTCTTTGCATGATACAGTTTCTTTTCTGAACATTTGCAGAATTCCCCTTTTAAATGCAGTGGTTCTGGAGGGATGTAACACCTCTTGTAGCAAATACATTCCCCAAAAGATTTCTTCATGATGCTGTGGCCCCAACTGTCAACAGTCTTTCCTCCAAGGATGGAGAATCCCATCCAGGTCTCCCTCCTCTGCCTGTGATGTCTCTGAAGCAGTAAAGTCTCCAGCAAGCAGCCAGCCAGAATAGCCACCAGGGAAGGGCATGTCAAGAGTGGAAAGGAAGAGTGGCTGCACCACCTCGTGTTCCAGGCACATTTAATTGGCAGATGGTCCCTAAGGGGTGTCAGATACTGATGTATGTTTAGGGTAAATTCTAGGCTATTTGCATTCACACTGATAGAGATAAGGCAAAATTATGCAGCTACAGCTAGCTTCAAGAGACTTTCTTTCTTCCCACTGACTGAATGGAACCAAGGACTTAGCCCCACATTACACCACTTATACATACTGACTTTTCTGCCTCTTCCTACCTGTCAATGAGAGTGGGTGTTTCAGTGAAATCACCTTAGGGTGATTTTTCCTCACCTCCAGGGTGAGGAAAAAGGCAGATAAAGAACAGCCAAGTTGTGTGCTTGCTTTGCTCACACTCTTCCTTGCGTCATAAACTGGACCCACAAACTGACATCAGTGATCTTATTCCCTTCTGCTCCCATGGAATACACACAGGCACTGAAGAAGGGAAGGCTGTCAGGGCTGCTCCCAGTTCTAAAGCAGCCCTCTGGCAGGACTAGACTTTTTTTTTACTTTTTTTTTTTCCCTTTTTTTCCCCCTCTTCTTTGTTTTTTCTTTCTCTTTTTTTCTTCTTTTTTTTTCTCTTGTGTTTTTTTTTTCTTTTCCCAGATGAGAAGCTGGTCAACACCACCCCTAAACTCACCTCCACCCCCAAACAGCTGTTTTGCCAAAGGGTGGAGAAGCAGGCCTCCTGATTGAGGGTGGAGCAGTTTGAAGGGGAGGAAAGCAGTGACTTCACTTTTTATTAAGTAATAGCAGAGCAGGGTGTGCGTCACTCTGAAAAACAAGGCTTTGGGTGGGGGCAAAGGCTTTCTGCAGCATGTTATGGATGGAGCCTTCTCCTTTGTGGGAAATGAGCAGTACACACCATCCTGAAGAGGGAATTCATAAAGTCAAAAATGTTGTAGATTAGACTACATTCTCATTTAAGGGGACTCAAGAAGAGCGCTGAGGTGAAAGGGCACGTAATGGCAAAGGTGGTTTGGGATAGGCTTTAGGAAACACTTTCCTCTGGCAGGGATAGAGGAGCAGGGGAATAGATCACGTTCATGTGAATAAAATGTGTGTGAGAGTGGGCTGGAGAGCCACATCCAGCCCTTGGCCAAGGCACAGAAGGTCAGGGCAGCATCAGGAAAAGAACTGCTGCCTGCTTACCCTGGAACATGGTCAGCCTTGTCTGGACCATCATTGCCACCACACCTCAAAAGGGCCCTGCAGTCTTCTCTTACTCGTGTCATTGGCCCAGTCTCTGTAAGGGATCTGAAGTTCAGAATGTATCTGGCTTGTCCCTTCCATGGTGTCAACACACTATTTACTATGCGAACAGGGCAACTCTGGCAACTTTTATACCAGGGAGGATTCTTGCTCTGGCAAGGAAATTTGTTGTAGACAGAATGGACTTGCTCAAGCAGTACATGGAGGTCAGCTTCCATGGGAGCAAACAGTGCTAGGATCTATGTTCAAATACCTTGGGGAGTGATGGCAGAATAGCCAAAGCTGTCTCACAGAGAATTAGATGCAAGGGAATGGCTGTTCTTAGGTTGGCAACAAACTCTTCTGAGTCCTGTACTAGTGAACCAAGCGTCACAAAATCTGGAGCTATCTCCCCAAATTAAACTTTCCCTGCAGATGACTCCTTGCAGAGCTGTATGGGCAGCCTTGGACCAGTCTGTAGCTGCACTGACTTCTCCCTGATTCAGTTGGCTTTTGCCAGTCTTGACTACTTCTGAATGAGCCTCTCAGGCTCAAGAGCAGTCTGGTATGTTAGAGATCATTCCAGGCTGTTCTCACCATCATAAGAGTTGAAAGCAGTCTTAGACTCCAAAGGCTGCAATAGTAACAAATATTTTCATACTGCTTATACTATTTATATTGCTCTGAAAGCACTGTCTCAAGAGTGGCCATTAGAACAGAAATTGTTTCACAGGTGGCCATGAGCTGGCTGTAAAAAGCCTTCCCGATGGCTCTGGGCAATGCTGAAGGCATGATCTCTCCTAGTTCTCACAGGTGAAACTCTGAACACCTTGACATCATCTTTCAGAGACATGACACTGTAGGGGCACACCTACTTAGCATTCCTCTTGCTAGCACAGGTACTGAACTGTGGTACACTGGTGCTTGCATGTGCTTCACATGTTGCATAATTACCCAAGACCTTGCTGGTATGTGCTTCACTTGTTGGATAATTACAGAGGATCTTGCCTGGGCACATTTGACCTGTCTCGAAGTCCAGGCTGTTGCACTGAGACTTAAAAGAGATATTTTATATGTTTCCCACATACCTTTGCATACTGCAACTGCATATAGTGAACATGTCTCAGATGCAGCCAAGAATGCAGGCTCTGCTTAGCAGAGGTGTTAAAAAACTTCTAATCTGTCAAGTGTTCAGAAGCTTTATCTTTTTCCTATATGTAAACTGAAACCCCAGTTTTGTGGTACCAAGCTCACATCAGCTTCTCATGCAGACATTACCTAGAGATTCATCAAGTCTGCAAAGAATCCAAGCACAAGTAATAATATGCTTTCCTCACTCCTGCCTCAAGTATATGAGAGGAGAAAGACAAAAAAATGAAGGATGCAATAAATGTACCCTTTCTTCCAGACTGATTGACAGCTGCAAGAGCAGTTCAATTTCTAAGGGTCACTAATGAACAGAATTTTGTGTTCACACTCCTAACCTGAGAAAATTAAATGGACTGAGTGTTCAGTGCTTCTTTGCCCACAAATCATAAATGGCTTAGCAGAACAGCACCCTTTTGGAGATAAATAAGAAAAGGACAAAGTAACATAAACAAAATAACAGGCGTCCAGCAACTCCCCCAGTGATGCTTGCCAAAACATTCTCTCATTACTTGCTGATGCAACTGCTACAGCAGACCTTTGCTTCCCCCTGCTCTAGCTCCCTCACAGCTGACAGCTTAGGGATGGTGCCACTCACCTGTTGGGTAGCAAAGGCTGCTGCAGAGCTGGAGGTGAGCTGGAGGTGGGAACCCCAGACCCGTCCCTCTGGCTTCCTGCTTCTTGTAGCCATTCTACCTCTTTTAGCAGCTCCTCTCACTGGCTCCAGTTAAGCATTCTCCATTCCCCTGTGGTTCCTGCAAACAACTCCTAGTCCTTAGTGGGTCTTGGCTTTTTGTTACTCAATGACAACTTCTTCAGCAAACTTTCCTAGCCCTTTAGTTTGCTGTATTTTTATCTCCTGAGACTGCAAATGGTTACATGAAGAGAAGGGTGATCATCTATTATAGGTACAGCTAGTCTCAACCTTTCACTCTTACTAAAATTCATATTATCCTCATTTTTATGAAGAGATTATTGCTATTTTCTTACACAAATCCTTCCATGTGCGCTACCACATGAAAAACCGAATGTATAGGTATCCCAACATCTTTTTCCTTCAACTGAGGCCAGCAGAGCAGTCTTGTCTTTCTAGTTCTCCATCCTTCTGGGCCTGGCAGGCCAACAAAACACAAAGCAAGACACAGTGTCTGAGTTAATTCTTTGTGTCTTGAGGTCAGCTTGAGCATCTCATCGAGATTCATTAAAAAATGATAGTTGTCCTATATAGGCCCCAAGACAATCCTCTGTTTATAACATTTTAAGATCCTGCTGGTATATCTGTGCCACAGACAAAAGATCTCAGAAAGACTAAGAGATGCTAATGAGTTTGTGACCATTTCCAATATTTTTCCACCCCTTCTCTGTTTTCTTAAGAGTAGGCAATATTTCCTTCTCAAACCAGAGAATTAGTAACACTAATGACTGGGATGCATCACCCCTGCATGCTGAGCATGACTGACAAAGTCAGTATGACTCTAGCAGCTGAGAAGAACAATATGTTGTATTCCCAATTATTATTTTTGGCTATGACATTACTGGAGCCCAGAACAAGAGCAATGACATCATGGCCATAGGCTTAACATGTGACTAACATATACAATGCTACAAGATCTCTGTGATCTGTTACTTCCACATTAATGTAACTTAGGGTATATATCTATATATATCTATATCTATATACATATATATATACACACAGTTGCCAGAGCCAAGAATAAGTCAGTTGGAACAGATTATTTTATTTCAGGCTTTTAAAAAGAATACTTTTCAGTCCCGACAGGCTAGTTTTGGAGAGGTAGTGCCTAGCTCAACCTCGAGCTGTATAATTTAGTCAAGAGCTCGACTATAAAGACAGAAGTTTGGAATGTAGAAATGGGCAGACAAGTATCCCACTAAGAAATAGTTTACATTTTTCTGACAATTAGCCATTGTTGCAAGTATTTACATTTTTTTTTTAAATGAGTAAGAAAAAGCTCTGAGGCAAAGAAAGAAATTATTCCCAGCCATTTTCAAGAAAATGACTTTGAAGCCTTTTGTGCACTTGTATTTGAACAGAGCTTTTCTGCATTAACCTCTAAGTGGAGGGGGAGGTGTGCCTTCCTTTCAAAACTGTGTTATGTGTATGAAGTGGTCCGTCAAAGGAGGCAGCACAGGGGGGAGCACAGAGGTTGAGCATACAGAGGCTTTCAGCAGCCAGTCAGTGGGTCACACAGACAAGCTGGTACTAGCTTTAAACTGTCTTGTGTGCGTGCTGATAACCATAGCCAAGGAGTTCATGGTAAAGCTGTTAGCAAGCACACTCCCCCAGGGAAGAGGGCAGGTTGTGCAGCCTGCACTGGACTCTGAGCTGCTACAGCTATACTGCTGTTAGCAACCAGCTCAGGTAGCCTGACAAGTGTGAGCTACTGCCTGCTTCCTGCATGGATGACTCTACCAAGGGTGACAGTTCCTTGCCTTATAAAACTCCTCCCTAACGTACTGCCAGATGGCTTGCTGGTACCTCAGGTGACAAGCACTGCCTGTGTCCTATATGATGGGCCACTTTCATCATTTGCTGGGTTAAGCCAGGATTCCTCTGCCCAGCAAAGCAGGGGAAGCCCTGAGAATTCATAACATGAAATCTTATCTCAAGGGATAAAAACAGAGACTTGTGTGTAGAGGCTTATTGAACTACACATTCTTGTAATAGTTTCCCAACCTTGAGTACGAATGGGACAGTCATCCACTTTGCTGCATGTTCTCAACAGGCTGGAACCTTTATCTGCTGGGCAGGCTCAGGCTGGAGCGCTGCCAGTCTCCCTGGAGACCAGCTGTGGCCCCCTATGTTCCCGTGCCTCTGCACTGGGCAGTAGCTTGGCAGAAGCTGGTGCAAAGCTGCCTGCCCAATTAAATTTATTATTTTGCAAAATAATTTATCTTTGTTTGGTGGTTATTAGTTAGGAAAAAAAAAACAAACCCTAAGTTGCTACTTTAACCTGTGTTAAATCTTTTGTAAAGTGAAAGAATTTGGCTCCTTTTCTTCCAAGTTGTAAACTAGAAGCAGAAAATTAAGGGAAGGCAGAGCAAACAAAGTTTTTAAATATTATTTTTATTACAGTCTTTTTGTTTTCTTGTCAAAAATATTTTTAATTTCCTGTGCTAAAAGACTGCCACATCAGAAGGGTTGCTGAACTTAGCTTCTGAAAAAGATCTGATAACATGTCATCAGCCACCATCTCAGACATATTCCAGCTTCCACACATACCTGCTGTCTCTTCAGGAATGCACTAGTAAGCCCATCCAAAAGAGTTTGTAGAATATAAAGTTAATGAGAGATGTTCACATATTTCTTTTTTTTTTTTTTGTACAAACAAATCAAAGAGAGCCAAATCAAATAAACCATTTATTCAAAAACAAGCTTTCTATATAAAAGATTTGCTCTAGTTGAACTGAGCTTGTGGCTGACTATTAGTTATAACAATAGAATGATATCTGTTGAGAAAGTTTTAGGTCAATAGGGACTGATAGGTTACAAAAGATGGCTGTAAATGTACAGCTTGAGAAAAAAAAAAACTATGCTCAAATACTATTTACAGTTGCAAAGCCAGGAAGTACCTACAGGAAGTGGCCTTACAAGGATAGCCAAGTTTTAATTTCCCTTCTCTGAGCCCTGCAATGTAGATAATTTCTTTTACAAGTTCCTACAACAGAGTTTCTGCAATTAATAAAATAGTATTTCGTATTTAGCTTTATCCTTCTGCTCAGTGGTTGGACCTAGATCTTCTCTAGTACACAGAATTTGAAGTGTGCTCTGAGAGCAGAATGACTAAAACCCACTTTGAGTTCATGGCATTTGGCAAGATACCATATCTAACTACTTCAGAAACATCAACAAATTTGTTTTCACAGCACTACAGTGGATATTATGTATTTTGTAAATGAGAGGCTCCCTGCTGAAAGTGCAGAGTCAAAAGATTTTGTGTACCTGATACAGAATGTCAAGGACTTGGTTTTTCACAGTTTTTTTTGCACACTGTAGCAGTTTCTATTCAAAACACAACGCTCAGATGTAGTTGCAACTGTTCAGTCCCTTTTGCAAGTCAGCTGTGGTTCAACCATTCGGGGGCTCTGGCTGTAACGCCAGCTTCAATAACTTGCATCCCTGTCACTAGAGCCCCTCTCCTCCCAGCCTTGCCTTACAGTGAATCTCTCACACACACACAATTCCTATTACATATAAACCTTCTGGGCCTCAGAGAACAGTCTAGGACTGGAGGGTATGTCAGGCATCCAGAAAGCAAGGGATAGCCATGTCTCAATCACCCATGGGAAATCTGACATCAAGTGACTTGCTCAGCATCATGCTAGAGCTGCATGGTAGTGTCAGGGGCACCAGCTGGCTCTGCAGAGCAGCAGTCCATTACTTCAGTCCCATGACAACTCTTGGTCTCTCTGTAGTCCTCTGCCTCCTCCAATGACCACCACCATCTACTTTCCACAGCGTATGAGGGAGGGGGTATTGTGAGTCTTTCGCAGCCATGAGTACCCCTTAGAAGGATTCCCTTCTGCACATGGAGCAAGGGAGTGTTCGGAGACACAGTAGACTGTGCACTGTGAAATGAAGACAGCATTATAACTCATCTACACAAGCGTTGTCTGGGTAACTCTGATCCCAGATTTCTTATCTTTTCAGGCACTTGACTCCATAACCATCACAAAGTTTTTATACAAGCTTTTTTTGCATGTGATATGTGTCATCGTTTAAAATAACCTGGAGTACAATGAGAATGAGTAAGGGACCAGAGAGCTCTCTGAGAAATGCCAGGGATTGAAAGAAATGCTTTCTCCTTGTTCTTTATACTAGATTGTTTGGAGATAAAGGAATTTGGAATGTTTGCCAGCAAAGGCTCCTCACTCTCAGAAGCTGATTGTTGTCATAAGCTGCAGAGTTGTACTAGCTGTTGGTTGCTCACAGAAAAGCTTTACTATGCAAAATGTTGTTTTCTGTTGGGAGTGAGATGGTTGCTGTGATGTTCAGCACAGTCTCCTTCCTAACCCATGACCACTGCGCATACAGGTATCGGTGACTGTTGGACACACAGAGCATGCATGACAGGCTCTTCTCCCTATCACTACCTAGCAAGAAGCAGAAATATATAAAAGATGTGACAGTTCCTCTTTAAATATTTCCATCACTAGGATTGTCTGAGAGATGCTGTTACTGACCTCTACACACGTCTGTCTGCTCTCTCCAGTAGGACCCAGTCCCAGACATGAGCTAGAAAAGTCTCACGGCCTTTCTGACATCTGCAGGATACGTGGAATATCCCCAGGTCTCCTGTTTCCTCACCTGAGACTATTTCAGCAGAGGATGGGACAGTAATGTCATTCACTTTGCTTAGATTCTTGTGCACTGAGATAACTCACTACAAACTCTTTATATTAGCTTTAGTGATGGTTCATGGAATTGGAGTGGCACAGAGACTATCAGACGGTCCAAAATCTGACACAGAAAGACTAGCTGTTGAGAAGTTCAACCAAACAGTAGACTTGAACACCAACTGGGTCATCCTCAAAATCATCTTCTCTGGCTTCCTTCTTTCACTGCATCACATCCAAGCTCCTTGTTCTCAGTTTTTAATACTTCAGAATATCTGTGCCTTCCTGCTCCCAGTACTATCTCAATCTACCTTAGAAGTACCTTAGGAGGCTTACACTTTTCTCCTCCTATCTCTCGCTCCAGAATGCATAGGACAGAGTCAACCGTGGCCAACTAGCTATCCTAAGGGTCTCATTCAGTGGGAAGTCATTGAGGGGCACACTGTATTGAAGCAAACTGACAGCAATGCACTTTCTGGAAGATTATCTGCAGTTAGCAGAGAGGATGCATATCCAGGCTAATACAACAACATACTGATCCTATTTATTCAGAGCCATGCCACTTCTCGGCAAAGAAAATACTATCAGGTGGCAGCTGCATCATTAAAAAAGCATTATCACATATGGGAGATTTTTCATACTTTTTCTGCCTGATACAGGGAGCTCTTATTTGCCACACAAGATGCAGCCTTCTCATTCTCTTTCCAGAAGCTTCTTAAAAGCACTGACCAGCAATTATCCACAGCTTGATGTACCATGACCTTAGCCTAGATTTTCTTATTATTGTACCTGTCATTACAGTCTGCAAGATACTGAAAGATGAGCTTGATATTTGAGTTTTCTGTAATGACCTCTCCATAGTAATTTCTGTGTTAGTGATAATAATAACCATAATGATAATAATGTAAATAGCAGGAATGATGATAACTGTAAGGTGAGTGGTAGAATTACTCTTGAAATTTGAACGAAATGTAGTAATATCCCTGCTGGAGAAGCCAGAAGCACTCTCCTCTTGCAGGATGAAAGGAGCTGAGGAATGTGCTGGCTGGCACTGAATCTCTGTCCTCTTGGGCCTTTAATGGATTTCCTGCTCCTGTAGGTTCAAAGAGCAATTACAGTCTCCAGCAAAAGTACAGCAAATGGAAAACAGATTCTTTGGCTCTCACTAAAATGCCAAGAGAATAAGTAACCAAAAGATGGAGGACTCAAAGGAGCTTCATTGCAGCAGTTTACTGAGCTGAAGGGAAATTTCCCTCCTTTCACTCCCAAGGCCGAGAGGAGTCCCTACCATGGGAGGTAGGTGGTGGGAACCCAGTGGCAAAGCTGTGTTCACACCCATCTCCCCTGAAAGGACTTGTACTAGAGAAGAGAGATTATTCCAGACCACTGGAAACTGCCTCTGAGGTCCAGCTCCTTCACTTCTTTCTTAGGGGTTATTTTTTTTTGCCTTTAATTTGCCATCAGAGAGGAACAAAAGCAGATGGGAGGGAAACAAGGACAGGGCAGCTTCCTTTATAATGACAGCAAGTCATTATAAGGGCATATGGAGGTATATATCTAGTACAAGACTGTTAAATAAACAAGACATAGGGGCTAACTGAGAGACCTGCCTTGGCTGTCACCAGCCTGACAGTGGCCACACTTGCTAGCTCATCCAGGGAAAACAGCCACATACCCTGTGTAGAAGAGGAAAGTTGTGAAGATGAGTGATGGTATGCAGAGAAAAAAGGACCTCAGACCCATGATAATCCTTCCAGAGTGCTGCTGGATGCAAGTAAGCACAAGAGGTTAATACAAGAGAGACAAGTAGGCATGAGTGCTGTGAGCTGCATATTAATCTCTTGTGAAGGTCTCTGTAGGCCACACAAGATAGCTTCCAAGAGGGCAACAATGCCCAAGCATTCCCTCAGTGATCTGCACAGTCAAGCACTTAAGGTTAAGAATGAATTCCAAGGGTACAGCGGAACTAGATTTAGGATCAGAAGAGCACACGTTCTTTTCAGATGAGGGCTTTGGTATAATTTTAAAAAAAAGGTACAGTCTAAGGGTAATTAACAGAAGGCAGTGTGCATTGTCTGAATAAAAGGCAGCCTTGCATAGTTCTTCTCTCTTATGCCTTGCTCTAGGAAAAACATTCCCATGTTAGCACTCACGGTATTAACATACCACGGCACTGGTATGGTGTGAGAAAGGCTTCTCTTCCCTCTCTGAGAAGAGCTATTGCTTTAACAGTAGGTTTCTGATTTGGTATTCAGTAAACCATGCCATACAGGGGAAACTAAAGAAGCCTGTCTGAAGTGAAAAGCCCTTCAGGTTGCTTTGCATCATGTTTCATTTTCACCTCAGATTACTTGAGATTAAATCGTATCGCAGATGGCGGAGAGAAATAACTAATAAGCCTGTACATGGGCAAGAATACCAACTTTGTGCTCAAACAAGGGTGCTTAGTATCCAGTGACAGCAGAAGTAGGTCACCCATCCGGCTTAGCAACCAGAGGAACTTCTCTGTTAGAACTTACTTCTGGCACTGTTCAGTCATACTGCACACGTATGGGATGTAGCTCAGCCCTCAGTTTCTCAGGTATAGAGAGGAAATTGTGTCTTCATAATTACACAGTTGTGATGTAATAATTGCAAAGGATTTCTTTGGTCATCTTATATTACAAATTGATGCTTCCTCTAGTTTTCCTTAGTGTCTACAGAGGAAGAAGGGATCCATTCTCTCCTTACCATCTGGTGGTGTAATTTCCCCTTAACCTAACAGGAACTAAAAAGAAATTGAACCCTAAAGAGGACTGGTGAGGAAGAGATGAATGAATAAAAGGCCCCCTTATAAAAGCCCTGACCTGGATGTGTGAGGTGGTTTTCATCTCTGACCTCCTGCTAACAGACATGGACTTCAGGCATAGAGTTTGTATAGGAAACACATGAATCCAGAGCCATGCACATTTGGACAGGGAATGTTTTTAGTTTGTCCCCATCTTTTTACACCAGAAAAAAGGATCTGCAGCCAAAGCAAAATTAAAGATGGATTGATTTAATTTGTTCACCTTTTGAAATTCTTCCAGTCTACCTGGGGTGGGGAGAGAAGGCTGTTGTTATTAAATATTATCATGGAATGCCAAGCAATTTTTTCCTAGAGGAGAATGTTTTAAGTTAACAGGTTTGCACAATATTGCAGTTTGTTTGCATCTGTAGACACTCACTACTAGTATCAACTTAGTTGTTTTTTTACCCCAGACACCATCTCTTCCCCTTAAACTGCACAATCAGCCTAAATTTCAGTTTCTATAGATAAGGACAGAAGCAAAGTCAGAATGGGAAGTAACAGTTTTTGAGCTTCCAGTATAACAGAGTCACCCTATCTTCCACGAATGCCTAATTCCAGTTTTAACATGGTCTTTCTTTCATCAGCCCCATACTGTGGCATACAATCTTCTTGGTGAATCAATATTAATTGCTTTAGGAAACAATTTCCTTAGTGCTGTTTTAGAAATGTCTAGGAACGGTAAAGCTCTGCTGCCTTCTGGGCTTTTCAATGCCAAGTTTGGAACAAAGAACTTCTAGGTGTATTGAAAATCATTTGGAATCCAAGACTGAAAGGGCAACAATAATCAAAGGCTTAGCATCTGGTCACAGCCAGTAACAAATGTTGTGTCATAAAGGTTGATCCTGCAGTCCATATACTTCAGTCTTCAAGAACAACCTGGATAACAGAGAAGTATACCTTCAGTATATCTGTGGAAGATGCAAAATTATGACAGCTGACTTACACAACGAATGACATCTTCAACTGAGACAAACCTCAAACATCTAAAGATTGTGCCAACAGAAATCTCTTGACAAAGCTCTGCACCTGAGGCGGAATGACTGCCTGCATCCCTGCGTGCTGGGAGCAAACTGCCTGGGTAACATCACTGTTGAAAAGTATCAGGAGGTTGCTGTAGATGTCAGGCTGAATGAGCTGATAGTTCATTCTCACTGTAAGGTAGCTGTGTTCTGCACTACATTAGGAAGAGTATGGATGGCAGATCTAAGTTATTTTCCCTGCTGCCTGACACTGTTGAGGCTGCATATGTCATACTCTCCATGCTGGAGCCTCTCCATTGCAAAGGGAAGTGAAGAAATTGGAAAGTGTTCAGCAAAAGGCTACCACAGTGGTCAGAAGCCTGGAGTACTTGATCAGCAAGGGTACGTTGAGGCATCTTGACTTGTTTAGGTAGGTGAAGAGAAGGCTAACCTAGTAGCCTACAACAACCTGAAGAATAGTTACCAACATAACAGATCCTCATTCTCCTCAGTAGCATCAGATGATAAAACATGGAACCACAGCCACAAACTGTGGCTTGGGACATTGAGCTGGACATTAAGAAAATATTTCCCATAAGGGTAGTGTAGCATTGGAACAGATGGCCCACAGAATATCCTATTTAGGCAGTTTTCAGGACTCAGCTATTCAAAGTTAGGGCTGACCTAATGATGTGCTGGCACATCATTAACTGGGTGGACTAGATGACTTCTACAGCTGTTTCAAACACAATGTTCATTGTTCTGTGATTCTTTACAGTCACTAGTCAATGGATATGACAAGGGGATTTCCCAAAGTCCATTGCCCAGATAGATTCATTTCCAAACACAGACTTGCATCGTTGCATGTCTGAAAGCGGTTTTTCCTCTAAAATAAATGTTTAGATTTCCTCATGCCCAGAAACATGATTCTCATTTTACCGGCTATAGTTTGGCCATCGGTCGTGCTTAGGTAGAACTCGCATTTTAGAGGTATGCTCATTGGAAATAATATTAGGATCAACTGTACAAGCAAGCTCTTTTCTCAAATTGGTCCTTAGTGAGAGAGTGCTTAACCAGGCAGTAGTATCAGATTTTAAAAACTCACACTTAAGCCAAGTCTTGAGAGGAAGCTCAGACCTCTTTCTGATGGTCAAAGACACCTTCTGGCTTTTCTCCAGGCTCCTGAGAAGCAATAAAGATATTTTTAGAGATAACCAGCCACAGTGAAGAGAAGTTGCCCCGAAAATCCTGGAGCAGAAGGCTAATAGTCTTCAAATAATATTTTATCATCTAAAACATCACTGGAAGACCATGCCTATGTCCCAGATGTGTATACCATACTTGTTAGACAAAATGCGCTTATTCAAGTGACAGGAATACAATAATCATTCCTTTGGTCTGACAGCTCAAATGCTAATGCTGTGTCCTCTTTATTACCGCATAGTATCCTCTGAGAACCCTGGCTATGTACACAGAATGATGACAAACAGCCAAATGTCTCTACATTTGGTAACAGCCAGATCACAGCCCAATTTCAGTTTAATGACCCTTTAGTTGAGAAGGCTGAGTGGTATCAAGGAAAAACCCAAGCCCAAAGTGTTGCATTCTTACAAAGAATGCAATAGTTTTACTCCACTGTTCATGAGTAATGAATCACAAGGGCTCAGAGAACCACTAGTTAATTTGTAATAATATTTGTGAATCAGAAGAAGGACAGTCTTGTGGTTAGGGCTGGACTGACATTCAGGATGTCTGGGTCCAATTTCTAGTCTAGCATAGATTTTCCTTTGTAAGCATTGGCAGGCTGCTTAATCTCTAATCCTCAATTCCTTGCTTATATTATTTTCTTTCTTTGACTTTTTGTCTGTCTATTCTGTTTTACTTCTGAAATATTTGTGTAGTTTCTGACATCCAGGAAAGTACAGAATAACATGTATGATGTAACAAATTGTGCTTTGAGCTGTGACTATCTGAAACAGCCCACAGACTGGACACGTTCACTTCAGCCAGCTAACAAACACATATTTGAAGAAATCAGCCTGGACAAGTGAACAGTTAGCAAACACACTACATTCAAAAGTAATTGTTTATAATGACTTCTGGTAGGTGCTTGCTGCTACTGTTACCACTGAAACCAGTACCAGCACAGACATTTTTACTGCCATTTCATGCAAACCTATTTTAAAAGATGGTACAGTTTTACATTGGTATTTATATCACCAGCACTATAGAAAACCCAAACAAACAACTATTTGGCTTTTTTCTGACCATCAAGTGTGAAACAAGTATGTTACATTTGACATTTTAAAATATTCTTTACAAATTGCAACATTCAAATGCTTCTCAGTGATATCTCCCAGTGCTAGTACCTCCAACTTTCGACATAGAAAATAGTTCTAAATTGAGCCTACTACTGATTAGGTCAAGAAGAAACAAAAATGAATGTGGGCATAATTATCTCTGTCTTACTGACTAATTTCAGAAGATCTCTCTTTGCACTAGTAGGTCCACATTGAAACAGGTAGAATCAAGTATAAGTAAGTAACATTTTGTTCATGTAGCTCTTTGGGTCCTAGGCTGGAAACACATGGATCTCAGGGCATTAGAACTAAAACATTATTTTTCTCTTCCGCCAATAGAGTTCTAAACCCTTACAGGCAGGTTAAAAGCTATCTCAAAAAAGTAAACCACAAATATACAGAGGATATTTAATTCATAAATAGTTGCATAAATGATATGCAAGACAATCCAAGGGAGAAGGTGGATATCTACAGAAGTGGGTACAATGATGCTGAGAGAAAAAGACTGTCAAAAAAGGCCTCTGGTTTCCTATCAGAAATGCAATAGTAAGGGTAAAATCCCCGATACATAGGTTATGAGTTTTCACACTAAGCAAGGAAAGACAGCACCTACTGTTGCGCCACGGGAGGTTCAGGATGGATATGAGGAGGAATTTCTTTACTGAAAAGGTTGTCAGGCATTGGAATGGTGGTGGAGTCTTCATCCCTGGAGGTATTTAAGAGACGGGTAGATGTTGCACTTAGGGAAATGGTCTAGTGGTTGATAGAGTGAGGACAAAGGCTGGACTCGATCTTAAAGGTCTTTTCCAATTGAAATGATCCTATGATTCTATATCTGCTGATGGCGACTTTTTCCCCTGAAGTCTCTGGAAGCCATTAAGGTAGATATCCTTGAAAGTACCATTCTCCTCCCTTTTATTTATATTCAGAAATTAAGCAGATTGTTGGAGCAAAGGATCAGTTTGAAGAGAAGCTAAGGTTGTATAACCTTCCTGAGTGATTCTGGGCTGGCAGCAAAATGGTACAGCTTGATTTCTAGGGCTCTAACAAACACCAGATGAATCTCCCACCTCAAAACATGAGAAAACAAGAACTGATGGGCTCATCTGAGAGCTCAGCCTCCCTGCTGCCATATGGTGAATCTAATGACTTACCAAAACAGCACGTTGTTTAAGAAAGGGAAGACAGTAAAAATAAACAGAATAATTTACTGTAAATGCTAGATTACTCAATTAGCTTTTTACTACAACACAACCATCATTTCAACTCCTCTGAGTTTCTGGTGAAACAGTTGCTACTGCTGCTTTACAGATATTTGCTTGCAGTTTCTGCAGGCATGTGCCTCAAACCATCACAGCTGGATAACAAGGCCTGATCCCATCTTAAGCTGACCGCACAGCACATTCAGGCCACTTCTACCAATTACTCTTAGCCCACTAACCATCCCTACAGGTTACTGCAGCTGGAGACTTGCGTTGACTTAGCCTTGACTTCAGTAACAGCTGCTTAGGGACACATACAAACTCCATTCTGTCCAAAGAAAGGGGTTTTAGACAACATGTTCTAAATAATCTTTTAGACTGGAATTTCACTGCTCAAAAGTACCAGCTACTGCCTGAGGTGAGGGTGTTCCAACTCTTCTCATGCACATTTAGGTATTACTGGTTTGCCCAGCTTATCACACATAAGGAAAAGCTATAATATCCCTCCCCTTTTTATTAGAACCCTTTTTAAAAACTTAACTACACTTATGATAATGTGCCATGAATAGTCTCAAGCCTACCAATCAGTCTCTTTCAGTCACTTTCCAAAATAGAGAGATAGGACGCTGTCCCTACCAGACTTCCCTCTCTGCAGCTGATGGGTCACTATCCCCTTCAAATTTCGGTTATTCAGTTCACAAATGAAAAACTGCTTCAGTAGTTAAAATCAAGCTGTTGTTGATATTACTTACAATGTCTATAAAACAAAGTAAACTTCCTGTTAACCTCCATCATGGAAGATAACATCAGCAGTTAGATTGCATGCCGCTTGCTGGGAAACGGGCAGAGGACATGCAGTGCTTTTCACAAAGCTTGTACATCGTTTCTGTGCTTATATCAGCTTTTGGAAACCACTCACCAAGGCTGGCTTACAGGAGGCCTTACTCTGGTCATTCCCAGGCTGGCCATTTTTCTTCACCTCTTAAGTCTGACTCCTCAGATGTTAGAATGTCATAGGACATAAACAGAGACAATAAAGGGACAAGATGGGAAAGAGCTTCACTCGCTAGTGATCAGCCATCAGAAATTAGCCTCCAAGTCAAAACGATGCTGCTTTGACAGACTCTGAAGTACACTGGCAGTCTGGTCAGGGGCAGACCCTTATTCTGCTTTGAATGCAAATATGCAAGAGGCTTCTTTTACCACATGTTTTGGGAAGCGTCAACTGTTCTTGGCAAGAAAGATGAAAGAGATGACTGAGAGGCTTCTGGCATGCTCCTTGAGCTGATGTCATCTTACAGCCCGACTAGAGCTCTAGAGCACACACTTAGTCACGCATGCACACAGCTACCAGTCACCAAAATTTTATTATGGCTAAAAAATTAAATTAGTTATTTTTGGCTGGAGAGTTCTCCCTCCCTCTCAGACTTGCTACATTGCTCTCTGGCTCCAGCTGGCAGGGCAACCTCTCCCTCCAGAGCACCTGACATCCAAACACCAGGATAAAGCTGTCAGGGAGCAGCAAGAGGGCTGCTACATAAAGAGAGGTGAGCCAGAAGCTGAGAGAGAGCCTTGCCAGCCAGGTCTCAGTCTCACATTGCCAGAGAGAGGTGAGCAGGACAGACCCAGAGGTGAAGACCAGGTCTATCTAAAAGTTCAGGTCAAAATGCAGTATAATGGTGATGAGACAGGTCTGAGGTCAAGCCAGTAAGTCAGTCGGTAGGTCAGGAAGACAATCAAGCCCAGTGATCATCAGGAAGGTCCACAGTGGCAAAAATTGAGCCAGGAAGCCAATTCACAGGTTGAGGTCCAGCCTAATAGGCTTCATAGGCAGACAGGGGCATGGCTGTGGCTGCACAGGAGACCGTCACTCCTCCAGCATAGCTCGAGCGAGAAGTGAACACCCAGGGCTGAGCTTAAATAAAGCTCCTGGGCCCATGGGTGTGGGTCCAAGGTGAGGCATCAGGGTCATTAGGACCATTAATGAGGTCTGACAAAACCAGAGGCTCCATGTAGTCTGGGATCATTTTGTATTTACATACCACCTTCCAGGTGTTGACTCCTTACCCACATGGTAACTGACATCTCTCCTTCAACATGATCCTCCCTTCTTCTAATCATCCCTCCCTCCCATCCTTCACTGGGGTGATTTTCCTCTCCAAATCCAGTTGTAGAGATCCCATCGGCTTCACTATCTGCCATTTTTCAGTCTTTCTTTGACTCACATTAGACTTTCAAATGCTTGTGAACAAGTTGCTGGTTTGTGTAACCAAGACAGATTTCTCCCTAGTGTGGGCTTAAAGGAGATACCCTGAATTTATGTCACACTGAGGTTATATATTTTACCATATTACATATTCTTATGCATGCCCTATGGAGGATGTATCCTCCATAATAAACTGACAAACATAATTAGGCTGAAAGCTCCAAGCTTCTTTGGAAATGCCAGAATCAGGGTTGATTGTACAACTTTATTTTCTTAATTTATGCTTATGCATCTACGTGCCAGTCCTTGAGTATTGGATCACATACTGAGCTTTATTGCACAAGTTTTCTGCATCATTTAATACCTGGTTCTGACTGAATGAGCTGTTGCCTGCTCATAACTTTTTGTCCAGTATTCTCACACTATTCAAATGCTGTCCTGAGGTGAGAATTATTCTTCTACCTGTGGACATTTCAGTGGTTCTCATTGCTGAAGTTTTACAAACTATAATCAGTGCACATTCAAAATGTCTCTTCCAGCTAAGGGGAGTTTATCAGTCCCCTTTTACAGATGTAAAATTGAGCTAGTAAGAGATTAAGTTCGAAAGTATGTACTATATTTGAGTGTCGTAAGTGAGATACCTTAGACCTTGTGTTTTTTCTATCTTTGTAGCACTATATCTCATTTTATACAACCATAGAGAAATTTCCACTGACTTCAGCTGCAATCATGACTGTCTGGCACTTGGGTTACTAAAGATAAGGGCTGTCAGGTCACAGAGTCTGATTTCTTACATTTTATAGACCTATATATACATCTCACCCAGTTTTCCCTGTAACTAGTCCAATAATTCAGGATTATCCAAAGTATGAAGCAAGTCATCTAGGAAGGCAGCTAGTCTCTATTTGAAGCCCTCAAGAGTTAAAGAGCTGATGATTTACTTGGGTTGATTTTTGAGGGGTGGTTAATTACTCTATTAAAGCTTTATGTCAAATTCCTCATCTGAATCTGACTAGCTTCAGTTCACATAGGTTCTTATTTTACTTTTCTCCACTGAATTAAAGATTCTTTTTATAGCTGATATTAACTCCTCAGGAACGTATTTGTAACCTGTGTTCGAGGCACAGATCAGAAAGGTTGGTAGGCAGCTCACTGATAGATATGTTCTTCGTCTCTTAAATAATTTCAGTTGCTCTTTTCCACACCATTTTTTAAGTCTTTCTTCATTTTTCATATATAAACACCAGTCCAAGATGTCATTGTCAAGAGTTAATTGAAGGAGGGTTGAAAAATGTTCTAGTCAGTTTCCAACGTTTCAAAGTAAGGCGGCCAAAATTGAGGGACACATTAATTCCTACAGAGAAGTGTGATTTAAAGGATTTTCTCAGAATTTCATTTGGACTTTTTGGCACAGTTAGGAACAGAATCTGATTCTCTAAGATGCCTTTCAGCTGCCTTAATGATTATGCCCTTTCTTTTTCTGCTACTGCCTGACTCATAATTTATGCTTTTTTCCAATTTTTGGAAGAAATGAAGCAGGGGTCTTGCAAACAACCTCCTCCTTAAGTCTAGATTTAGCCTCAGAGCAGTTCTACCCAGTGGACCCTTCTGAAGGGGACCTGTGGAAAAAATAACTCACAGTCATGTAATTAAAGACTGATTCAAAATGCTTATGTACAAGGAAGGAAAATGAAGGTTGTATTTCCTAAAGTTTGGATGCTTAACTTTTTGACCTTAACAAGGTTCTTTTCACATGATATATGGGCATGGCAATTCCTAGGCTTACCACAAAACAAACTGGAAGAAACAAGAAATCCCTCTGCCAGTGGTATATTGGCACATGAATGACTCACCAAGGTTGGCACTTCGACCTGCACTTCATGAAGAGCAGGCGTGTGTTCACATTCGTCACCTGTGGCCCTACAGATGTCTTTATTTTCAATCAAATCATCAAATATTTTCTATTAGGATAGAGCTGGTAAAGCTCAGGACATTTAAACCTCACTCTGAATTCTGGAGGGAAAATGTTACACTGGATATAGGCTTTTCTCTGTTTCCTTCAGTTCATCTGTATCTTCGTGCTGAGTTTGTTCTATTCTGGCTCCTTAGACAAGTCCCATTCTCCTCATGTCATTTGCTTTATTATCTGTCCTAAACATCTTGTCCATTGAGTCTCAGTGTTTGCCACCAGTGTCACTGGTCTTGGCTGACCTGTCCAGTGCCCTTATCCCTGGCTCTCTGTCCATCCTGTCTTCCCTCCCTATACTCTGACTTCCTGCTTATTGCTTCTCTCACACTCCCTTCCTAGAAATCTAGTTTATTCACAGTGTGCCCTTTTATTTCAGACTCTCTCTCCATCCTAGTCTCTGTTTGCACTTTGATCCCTGGGAGGCACCTGTCTTCCATGAGCTATTTGTCCACACCCTGGTCTTCCTTGATCTGTAGCTCCTTGCCCAGCCACTCCCTGCCGTCCTCATTGCTCCACATCAAATCACATCTGTACTCTCTCCACAGAGACTTTTTGCCCTACTAGTTCCCATATATTCTCCTGTTAGCTCCCATTTTTGTTCTTACTCAGCCAGACCTTTACTTCTAGTTTCTCTCTTCTATGGTGGTATTCAATCCCAGTGTCATCACTTTACTTTCCATCGCTCCTTGTCCAAATACAGTCCTTCTTCCCAGGGATGGTTCATGGTTTTTATGCACTTGAACCATGGGTTTCATGTGCAGTGATGGAGCCCTGGCACTGGTCCAGCATAGGAAGTGTGGTGCACACACAGAAAGGGAATATGCAAAATTGTCACCGCGCAGTAGCACGTTCCATTAGCTTTTAGTGACCATATACAGGTATCTGTCTGTGTGACAACTCTTACCATGCTGTAAATGTAAGTTTATTTGTTTGTTATTGTTATTGTTTATTTATCAAAAGCTAGATTACTACAATTACCATCCCAATCCCCTAGTTTATACTGATTAAGAATGAACAGAAATAATTGCTACATATCAGTTCACACAAAGTAATTTGCTTCCCTATACTTGTTTGTTCATGTTTCCATACCCACAGACTCTATTGTTTCAGTTCAGTACCTACAGCACCTGAGACTTGTAATTGCAGGGCAAGAGCTCACTGAGCTTCTGCACTTCATCAGCCTGCTCAGTGCAGACAAATGCTTTGATAGTTTTCAGGTAGGTCTTTGGCAAGACTGCTTTTAGCAGGTGCTAACTGCACGTAACAGAAGTTTGAAACTTGACCAAATTTTCATAATGATGAAGAAATCCAAGAGCTGCTGCACTTCAATGGTTTGGGTTTTTTTTTTCATAGCTGGAGCTGTCAGTTTCCCAAAGCAGCAGTCACAGATATTCTTCACTGTGGGCAAACCAAGAACTCTCCTTTTGCTTCTGTGTGTGAGTGTTTATGTCTAAGGGTGTTTAACTTAAATTCTCCATATATTCTTTTTAGGAACGGTACTCAGGGTGAAATAGCTGAATAGCCACCAGAAGGCTATTTTCTTCAAAAGGCAAACCAGTATCTTATAACAAGTTACTGACAGATAGAATATCCTCAACTCCTCTGGCAATGTGGCAGTGTTACAAACCAGTATGATCGGTCACAGAGACCTGATGGCATATCTGCATGGAACCTGCTTGTAGAAGATATTGTTAAACACAAGTACCACTCAAAGTATGTACATTCACATAGCACAGTCTGCTGGCAATGAAGAACAGACTGCAATTGCATCTATACAATCTCCACAGAAGTAGTTGTAATCATGATGATGACAATGATGATGATAATAATAATAAATATCCTTGAGCATGAAACATTCTACATATATGGAAGCACATATGCACTTAGACAGGCTTATATATTAGCCTAGCACAAAGTGGGCTGAGTGATAGGAAACACATGTTTCTTGGTACTTTGTGGTTGCACAGTGGTATGAAAAGAGTCCTGACATTCTGTAAGTCTCTGGACAATTCTGCTATTGATGTGTTGTGAGTCACTGCAAGCAGACCATCGTATGTTTCTGAATCACTTCCTGCTCAAGGGGTTCCTCCACTTCTTCCAGAGATTGTACGCTGGGGAAGAATTCAGTGGGCTAAACTCTGGAGACCCATTCTAAACACATTCCCTTTCCCTTCCTTGCTGTGCAGCTGAATGACTCAGAGGGGGGATGACACCTTGAACTGATGTCACTATTCCCTTGTTGGGATGGGAAAACCCTATGGGGAGTCCAGAAGGAAAATTAATTTTATGTTTTATTTTAAGGAGATCTCTTTTATTCCACTTTGATTTATTTTTTGCTCTTGACATTTTTTAAGGTTTACAGGGTTTGGGGGGAGAAGGGGCTTGGAAGTTAGAAACTATGCTCTGGTGTTCTGGTAAAATAAAGGACAGTTCAGCTATTTTCAATACAATCGCAATGCTTTGTCTCTCTGCCTCCAAAGTATTAAGACCGAGACCACAGAAATGGTCATTAGATACATAAACATCTCTGAGGCCTAATTAACTTTGCAGTTATTACTGCTTTCAACTAGCTGCATTGAGATTCCAGGAACATTCACAGGTGCTTCTCTTAGATCTGTGCTGTTGATTTGTTGGTATCCTGAAAACAGAGGAGACCTCAATTGTAAGAGAAGATAGAGGGCAGACCATAACAAAATTAAAAGTCTTGTGTGATTTGGAATGTCCCAAGAACACTGTTTTGCATAAAAAAGAAATGTCAATAGACCATTTTAGTATATTTTCATGGGAGAAAAAACCTGCATTTAAGGGAAATGGAAGTCATCTCCTGCTATTTAAAATACCCTTATTTTCATATGAGGCTTCCACCTGAAAATGCTAGATTAATGGCTTTTTTTTCTCTCTCACACACACACTCACAAAAATATAAGACATTGTGAATTGCATAAACTTTGCATTTCAACTGCTTTTTTGGTTTATTTTTTCTAAGTTATGCTGCACTGATACGTGATCTATTGGCAAATTGTATTGTGATGAAAGTACAATCAGTTTCTGAGTAATTGCAAAATTATTTTGACTTCAAGAGATGCTTATCCTGAATGCGAGCTGACACAGTACTTTCTCATTAAATGGCAGTAAACAGTATTCCTGAATGAGCTGTTGTTCAGAAACCATTTAGAGCGATCATATCTGAAGGAGCTGAGCTTCACTTGGGCCTGATCTTCTTCTGTCCATCAATGCACAACACAGGCTTGTGATCAAAGCAGTTACTGCTGCCACTTGTTTGAAAAATCTCTTAAAAGTACAGTTCTCTCTGTGCAACTTTCAGAGAATCATAGAATCATAGAATGGTAGGGGTTGGAAGGGACCTTTAGAGTTCATCTAGTTCCACCCCCCTGCAGAAGCAGGTCCACCTAGATCAGGTCACACAGGAACACAACTAGGTGGGTGTTGAAGACCTCCAGAGAATGAGACTCCACACCCTCCCTGGGCAGCCTGTGCCAGGGCTCCCTCATCTGAATAGTAAAATAGTTTTTTCTTATGTTTAAATAGAACTTTTAGTGTTCCAGCTTCTTCCCATTACCCCTTGCCCTGTCAGTAAACACAACAGAAAAAAGTGATGCCCCAACCTCCTGACACCCACCATTTAGATATTTGTAAATATTAATGAGATCCCCCAGCAGTCTCCTATTAACTTTGCCAGCAAAAACATCATACAGATACATCTATGCAATATAGTAACTAATATTATCAGTTTCTGAGGTACCCTGTAGAGTTGCTGGAACCCTCTCAGATCTCCCTCAGTGCAAAAACATCAGCAGTTACTGTTGAGCACTTCTGAGTTTGTTCATTTTTATCGTGCCACAATATAGGATGCATTTGCCTCAAACAGCTTTGATTATCTACTGCTTGAGACCTTCCTGAGCAAAGTAACTAACCTTGTGATCTTCACCACTCTGTCAATTCCAAAAATTGGAGGTCACATATGTTTTTAGAGACCAAATGTCCATTTGTTTTCACAACATCATGAACACAAGGATATCATTTCACATCTTTACAACTTTTCTTTTCTTTTCTTTCCTTTCCTTTCCTGTCCTTTCCTTTCCTTTCCTGTCCTTTCCTTTCCTTTCCTGTCCTTTCCTTTCCTTTCCTGTCCTTTCCTTTCCTTTCCTGTCCTTTCCTTTCCTTTCCTGTCCTTTCCTTTCCTTTCCTGTCCTTTCCTTTCCTTTCCTGTCCTTTCCTTTCCTTTCCTGTCCTTTCCTTTCCTTTCCTGTCCTTTCCTTTCCTTTCCTGTCCTTTCCTTTCCTTTCCTGTCCTTTCCTTTCCTTTCCTGTCCTTTCCTTTCCTTTCCTGTCCTTTCCTTTCCTTTCCTGTCCTTTCCTTTCCTTTCCCTTCCTTTCCTTTCCTTTCTTTCCGCATAGATTATCTGCTTTGCTTTCATGTAGGAGTGGATGATTCCAGGACCTCAGTTTGTAAAGGTTTGTTTTATTTCATCTGTTTCTTTGTAGATGTGTCATTCTTTGGTGTCATCAGTTTCTAACACTGTAGGCATTCTTAGCTCTTCAGGTTTTTGCTGAAGGAAATCTTTGGAGCTGACAAACTACTCATCTTCTGTACAATCGTGTGATTTAACAATGCTAAATGCAGGTCACAGTTAATCTCCTCACTCTTTTCCAGTGAGTGGCTGATTGTTTTTGATATTGCTTTGTACTAAACTGTTGTGTGGAGTACAAATCTGGACTAGCAATGGAATGTCTCACACTGTGTTCATCACAGGCTGCTTAAACTCAAATCCGTGTTAGCCATTAGCTATTCCAGGCAACTAGATCTTGGCAAAAATAGATATGATCACCTTTGCAACTATCTACTAAGGCTGTCTCTGAAATAAATACCTCATTTCTCTTACATAAGAGAATTTATGCCAGACTGCACCAGCTGACCAACTGTTCCCACGTCATGGGAGTTTTCACTTGACTGGCCTGTGCTTTCAGTGTATGTGACAAGCCTTAACATGTTTCCTTTCCCTTGGAAGATATCCTCAAACTCTTTTTCAACTGTTTTGATCTTCTGCCTCTTTGGTGAGTTACCTCTTTAATGAGATGAAGGGAGTGGTGTGTTTTCATTTGTGGATAGTTTTTTTTTCCCTTGGTGTGATTTTAAGTGGTATTTCTTCCAATTTGTTAATTGCCCATAAGTTTAGTCAGAGTTCTAATTGGAATTAGCTTGCCACAGTAAGTCCTGAGCTTCACCTGATTATGGTCCATTGCCTATGGTTCTGCTTTCCATGATAACATGCCCATTCCTGGCAAAACTTCAGCTTGCACCAACATCCACATTCAAGGCACAGACATTTCATTTGCTTTTGAGATGATAGTGCTTTAATCCTCTGCAGAACTGCTCACTGGTCCCATGAAGAGTCATCTGAGGACATGGGGCTATTGTCCTCTTTTTCCATGATGGGGAAGCTCTTGGAAAGTAATAGAAATTACCATGGTTCTTGAAGGTTTTTCCAAATACTAGCCATTGTCCTGACTTGTGTTGTTTGTAGAATCATGTGCTGCTTTCTGAGGATGGCAACTCCATGCCCAATGTACCATTCTGCTGTCAGTCTCTAGTCTTGTAACAACCTACATTTTCTGCAGCATGATAGCACTGTCTGGTTTATACAGGCAACTTCCTCTGGCTTGCAAATTTTAATTGCATTTCCAGAATACAACTCTGGCTCCTCTAGTAGATTCTGACTGCTTTTTCTCAGGTTCCAGACATGTTTGCTGTCTTCCTAGAGACTCAGCTCCTCAAAAGCAAGGAGCTTGGCTCTTGAACCCCAGCAGCCACAGACTCTGCATCTTTGCTTAGTTACTCTACTGTTTATTGACATATGGTTCACACATTTCATTTTCATGTGGAAGCCAGTATTCTTCAAGTTCCTGTGATATAGCATCCTGGTGAGCCTCAGATGTCAAGCTTAACTCAGAAATATCAGAAGCATCTAGTACTTCAGCACCAGCTATTGTCCAAAATAAAACCACCTCTGACTGTAATAGGATCATTCAGCTGAAAAGTCACTTAGGATCATTTCCCCCATTCACTGGGGGCTACATACTGGCAGTGGAGGCCAGAAGGACACAGGCTGTCCACATATCCATGCACAACCACTGCAGACCACTGCCCAGCACGTTAGAGCAAACCAGGCTCCTCCTTTTTCTTGGCTCCAATGTCTGCTGATAGACAACAAAGCCTTGTTCAAACTTTCTACGGTTATCCTCAATACTCCAGAGAGAATCAGCTCCTATAAGGTGAGAGGTTCAGTGACTCCGTTATTCCAGACACGGCTATTTTTACCTGTGGACATCAGGTTGTTGCTCAAAATCTATTTCCTTCAAGGGCTAGGATTCACCTAACCAAATGCAGACATGTATCCTGTAGATGTGTATCGTACAGATGTGTATATTTGACCTGCTCACCAGCACTGTCTTTGTCACCAACGGAGAGAAACCCAGACGTTACTGGGAAGCAGCTGTTCTCAGCCCGAGGTATTTGTCTCAAATAGTTTGGACAAATCAGGCTCTGAAACCTCCAATTTCTATCCACTGATTGTAAAATTTGTCCAGGCTGGCTGCTGCAGATGTAAAAATGAGAATCATAGATGTCTAACATTAGGTGAGAAGTATGTCACTGAAGCAGCATGACAGTGACCTGCTTTGTTCAGTCTCTCTCAACTCTTCAGCAGCAAGTAACACAAACCTGTGCACAGGAGTGAGATCTATCTAGATCTTATAGAAGTTTTCAGGTTTCAGTCATGGAAGAAAAGCAGAGTGCAACAAGAGCAGATTCCCCTGGAAGGGATGCAGTGTCTAGAAGGATGCAGCCGCCAGGTTCCAGATTACCAAGATTCTCCCTTAGATGTAGCACTGGGTGTATCAGACATTACTGACATTTTCCTGACATTCCACACAAACAAAAGAAGTGCATAAAATCACCCAAGTGAAAATAAATGCCAGGTTTGCGTCGTGCTGGTAGCAATGTCACAGGAAGTAAGTGTTGTGCCTTTTCATCTCTGTAGACAAAAGCCAGGGATCTGTCAAATTTTCTAGTTTCATTTTAACTGTGAGAAAAGCATTGCAGAAGAGACTCCAAGATAGTAGAGGCTGATCTACATAAAAAACGTGCACCAGGCAGGCTCACAGTTGTCCAGCATGTGCTCTAAGCTGACAGGGAGACACAGAAACTCTAGCACAGCACCAAGCTCTGGCTGATCTAGTGTATTGTCATCAAAGGGGTAGTTGCCTCAGGCTCCATACTCTGCTGCCAGGGGTGGTGATGTTACTGTGATCTGGGGGGAGTATAGCGTGCAGACATGCAGCTGTGCTGGCATCACACGTTGCAAGACGGGTTACCACAAGAGCCATTGCCTTTTGACCTTCCCCATGAATCTGTGCTGACCAGGGCTATGCGGCCCTTGGCTGGTATGCAGCCCCTGCAAAATAATCTCTTGTTTGCCTGTAAATGCCATCCCCATTGATCAGTTTCCAGCTGGCTTATATTGATTTAGCTTAATTCAATGCAAGTGTTTTGCATGTAGAAAAGGCTCTGTGAATGTTCCCATGAGGTCTAAATCAGTTCCTCTGTCTCTCTTGCTCTTTAAATCCTATTGTCACTCATGTGTAGCTTTCCTACGCTCAGTACATGCCTATTCCTGGGGGGAGCAATCGCCAGGGTCTTAATTTTAGAGAGGAATGCTCACCCTGCGGTCTGGGAATGAAGCCTGGCATAGACAACTTCAAAGACTAGACAGATTTGTTGTTGAGCTTAAAAGATATCTTCCCCTTAGATGGGATTTGCTATTGTGTCTCTTCTGCTCTCATCTTCCTTTTCAGCACATGGGAGGGCTCAGGTGCTTTCCAGACTCCTTCTGTCTTTGGACCCTTTCAAATGCACATATTAGGTGCTAGCAAATTTTCAGCTCTTCCTCTTCCCCACCGAACATCACCAAGCTGACTGAGGATGGGGTGGATTTGACAGGATCTGTGCTTAAAGAATCCCTCATTTGGCTCTTCTGTTTACACAAAGCCCTGGCACACGAACAGCATGGATCCAAAAGAGGGGTTATTTTTAATTCTAATGAACTAGTGCAGAAGGAGAGTGTTTATTGCCTTCTTCCTTCACATCACAATTTTACTCCTAGCAGGGGACTTCACACCAAATATAATAAGGGAATGAACTATTTTTCCTGAGTGTCTGTTGTTTTTCTGAAAGGCATATGTGTTCGTTTATTTTTAGATTATAAAATGCAATTATCATGTTCTCTGAAGTACACATGTGCAATTAAAAACATGTTGAGTCAACTTACTTCTTAATTGATGTTAATTAAACTATTCAATGGGAAGGATGTTCCTGGTTAGGTTGCTTCAGTGGGATCTGGATTTTATTGTTGGCTCTGCCACAGACTGTCTGTTAATGGCGAGTCACTTAATCTCCTGGTGTTTTGGTACTTTATTGCCAAAACGAAGATAATTCTTCATCTTATATGTAAATGCTTGAAGTGGGGTATATTTTGCACAGCGTTCATTACGACATACTTTAATTTATAATTGGATATATTGATGATAGGTCATCTTGCCTCAAAGTAAAAGAAAAAAAAAAAAAAAAGCACGTCTGCAAGTCCTTCCCAATGCATGGGTTTGCAAACAAATATACTTCCCACCACACCCAAACAGGCAATAAATCAGAGCTCTGTCAGATCATGCTCACAACTTTTTCAAATACACTGATCTCAGATTTCCAGACCCTGAGCATTTATTCTGGAAGTCCAGAACCCATCTTCAGGATGAGCTTAGTTCTTTCATTGCCTCCTGAAACATCATCTAAGCTAAGAAGTGTGTGAAATCTCATCAGGAGTTTTACTACAGATCAGGTTCAGGCCTGTGGGTTAGGTAAGACAGAAACTCTGGCCAGCACACCTGGCAAAACCCAGCATCATGTGCACAGCTGAAGGACTTGCTTCGCTATGACAGTTTTTCACATCTCCATCTGTCAAGTGTCAGAATAGGCTACACCAGGCCAGCAGAATCTACCCCTGATTAGCCTGCTAACTCCTTAGGAGCAGTGATGATTTTCTGTCACAACTTAATGTGTACTCATTTGTGCTGTCTTCCTACTACACCCGCACATGTCAGCTTTCCTGTTTATTCACCAGTTGTGTTTTGCTTGGACGTTTGCCTTATGGTTTTGTACAGTGCCTAGTACAGTGAAAACCTCAGCCCTGAGCTGGCATCACCGTAGTAGAAGTTACCAGAGGAGATGCCCTCTGTTTGCAGTCAGTGCTGGCTTTAGCTGAGTTATTTTCTCAAACTGATCAGCTCTGATGAACTCTAGATCTAAGCCCTTATTTCTCCAAATCTGGGAACTCAGGCTATAATTGCAGTAAACACGGTGAGCAGGAGCTAATGCATGGTAAGATTATGTTGTTATTTATTTCCTGACTGCACTCTTTTTTCAGTGTCATCCATGGTCAGTATAAGGCTCTCATTATAACAGACCATGGTATCTGTGGGGTTTCCTCCCCTCCTGCTGCCCATGTCTACCAGAGCTCAGTGTAAACATCAGGTCAGCCCTACAATTTCTCCACTTGCACAAAGTTCCAATTTAGGCATGCATCTGTCAGCCTAAAATTCCTTTTTTCATCTAACATACTTTGTACCATAACTGAGACACATCTAACATGAGGTTCTCTGTGTGAGAGCAGGGTGCCAATCCATGGCCAGCTGAGCTTGGGCTACCATGTCAGAGAAGAGGAAGGGTCCCAGTCTTGCACTGCTGCCAACCCACAAGCCAGTTTTGGGCCCCACACTCCCAATGGACTTCCACTAAATTCCACACTTTTCATAGCCAACCTGGCAGCAAGGCCCATGCCCTAAGCGTAACCCAAAGAGCTGAAGTAATCCAAAGAGCTGGCTTGTCTGATCATGTTCACGGAGAGGAATTGGTGAGGACAGCTACAGTGCTAAGTTTTCTTAATGTCATCTGGAGTCAGTATAAACCCTACTCATTATAAAAATTTTGTGCAGTTTAATGTCTGCTCTACTCATTGCTGGATACATTGGCCCAACAGCATCGTAAGCTGCGTGATGCAATTCACCGTGCTCATGAACAACATGGTCATGCAATAGGCCTCTCTTGCTGCCTATCCCTTGGGAGACAAGTTCTGGCCAAAAGCTGAAACTCTCAAGACAGATCAAGCTAATGAGCCTGAAAGAGAGGTCACTGAAGTTCAGAGCTGGTTCAGTTTGCACCTGGGTATTCAGTTTTTCACATCTCTGCTTCCCATCTGCTTCCCAGCTGTAAGCAAAGGAGAGAGGTAAGAACCAAGGAGCAGGGTGTCCGTGGGCATCTGCCTCCTGTAACACTCACACTGAATTAAAACAAATAGCCTCTGTTTCACTCCATTTAGCCAGCTCACTTTGCAATTCACACCTATCCCATACAGACATTTCCGTTTTCATTTCTTCCTCCCGATTCGCTGAAAAATTCTCCCTCACTCTTTCCGTAAACTCCGCAGTCTGTCTTCTGTTGAAGTTACAGGTCAGATGTTAGTTCAGCCAGTGATTAATACAGCTCTTGAAAAGGTCAGCTTTGAATCTTACTGCCAAGTTCACCCACCTCTCTGGGCAACTCTTTATATCCCTTTTCTTCCCTTCATAACATATTTGCAGTTTAAAATAATTAAAACTGATAGGCTGCTTTATATCTTGAAAGCATATTAACAGTAAACTTGCCCTTGAGTGCTGGGAAATGTTTTTGAGTCTGTGCTTGGGGAAGAAATACCTGTTTAATCCACCTCTCACACAGATTGCTTGCAGCTCTGAAAATCTAATCTCTGGCTGTCTATCTAGTCCTGTGTACCACCTAATCACCTCTCAAAACATCCCAGTGGATATGAGAAGGGTAATTCAAGATAATTATTGTCATCTATTGGTGGGGACACAGAGGAATCACGCCATCTTTTACAAACAAATGAAAGGGTGCTCATTCTCCCCCACTCCCAAGCCAGAGCAGTCTTTATAGGCTTGGAGAAGTAATCTTGCCACATATTAAAGATTAAAGCTGGATTTGTTGCATACTGTTGCTTAGCCTGTCCTGATCTTGTCTGGGCTTCTACATGTACAGCATCATCAAGGAAGAAGCTCTGCTCTGCATCAACAAATGCAAAGTAACACTTTTGATAGGTAATATTTTAGGGAATTTGATCTTGGAGCCTCTCGCGTGGAGAAATACTGTTAGGAGCAGGCAGATTTTACCCACGAGTGTTTTTGTTTTCTTGTTCCTTTTGAAGTAAAAGAGGAAATGTGGGAACCATTTCTAAATTACCCATGCACCAGAGTGACAGAAGAAACCCAGAAACAGATAAAGACCAACAGCTGGAACACATTGTGGTACAAGGAAGCAATTAGCTTATGGCATAAAAGAATGAAATCACATATAGAAATGATTTGTGTCTCTTAGTGTTACCTTGTCAACCTGGAAACTTTGAGGCAAACGAGGCTCGTGGACTCAGGCCAGTGTTGGTGTGGTACGGAGATGTACCACCCTAGAGGGAAGAGTCCCAGCCTTTCCTTAACAGTCTCTGAGACCTTGCAGATGTGTGGGAGGGGATGATAGGAAAGAAGGGGTCAGCTGCTTCCCCTTTCTCCGCACTTTCACAGCACTGCTCCAAATTCCCGGAAGAGCTTGCTTTTCCATGCCATTGGGATGCCTTGAGGCAGCTTTGGCCCATTTGCCCCTGGGATCTTGCATGTCATAAGCTGAGTGACCTACTGCAGCCTCTCAGCTGCCCTTGTGTTCTCAGTTGGCCTCAACATTCAGCACGAAAGGCCATCCTCACAGAATTGCTTAAAAGTTGCATCATCAAGCAATAAAACAGTGAAAATACCTCAGGGTGAGAGAGGAATCTGAGATAAACATTCTTTACCAGACATTGCAAAAGAAACCATAGCCTCACTGAAACGAATGAGCTAACTCCCACATTTCCTTCAGCGTGGCCAGGGCTTCAGTCTTCATGGGTGAGATGCCATGCTGCCACAGTGTTGAGCTAAGGACAGCATTAGCTGCATGAAGTCAAACGGCTGGATTGATGGTTGTATAATCAAATTTCCTGCCCCGGTTACAGTTTTACCATCCAAAGCCTCAATTTAATCACTGGTCATACTTATAGTGGGATTTATTTCAGGAGAGACCCCATTTACCACTCCCAGTTTCTCAGAGCTGGTTAATCATGGGTCAGGGTTCCTATATCATGCCTCATAAACTCCCTACATGAGGACTGAGGAAGAAAGGAAGGAGTTTGTCATAAGCCCTCTGTGAGCGTGTCTTCACAGCAGACACAGACATACTCAGCCAGATTGCTTGACCTCATTAACTTCTCACAGGTGGAGACTAAGGTCCAAAAAATACATAGCAGCCAGATCCATGTATGCCAACCACCCTCTCCCTCCCTAGAAAGGTCTGGGAACAGAAACGTTCAAGCTGTCCCAGAAACACCTGAGATGTCCCTGCATAAGCCACCTACATGTGACTTCTTTTGCCATGTTCATCCAACTCTAAATCGGTGAGCCTTCACCCTGATGTGCTGCATGAGCCTACTGGGGGGTCTCCACACAGCATCCCACCGCATGTAGCGGACATGCCAGCTCCAGTCTCACTGAGGCTATGGAAAAATTCACTGTGTACAAAGGGTCACAGCAGTGTTCGTGCTTTTGGGAACCCCTCCCACCAAGGACTATCACTAGCCCTGTATGGTGCAGGATCAGTTTAAAATAACTTCACTTAGAGCTCTCCATGGAAATCCCCTGCCAGTCATCCTCCTCACGTGCTTTTTGTTCTGAGAATCAACAGGCCTCAAAGAGCGGTCTCAGAAGAGGCCACATCTGTACAGAGTTTGCTTTCATCCCCACAAGGGTTCCCAAACAATGCCAGTGCCAGCCGGAGGTTTGCTGAATGGTATGAGAACCAAAGGCTTTCTTTGCTTTCTGTTCATCCATTAAAACCTTGTGAGTCAAAATTAAGAGGACAGGAGTGGGAGCTTTTGGAGGCTGTGGTTTCTCACAAATGCCTAAAGCTAAGTACTAATGAGAAAGTTAAAGGGGAAAAAAAAAGTCTGCAACCCATCACCAGAGCAATGCCACAATTAGAGACAAATCCAGTGTACGCTGCTTTACATTTATGATGCAGACAAACTAATTTAGCTAATTAGGACTGTCTACAAAATGCATATGAAATGGCACTCCATCCTCAAAGTCCACTATCCGAGAGTCTTGCTACTGAAGTCCAAAAATGCACAAACACACAACCCGGACACCTGCTACTGGATGAAAAACCCATTAGTTAAGAAGCTCACGACAGTAACTGCACACAAAACTCTTTGATTTCAGGTTTTAAGAAACACAAATCAAAAAAAAGCAAAAAGCCCAGTTGGCTTTTACCACCTGAGACTAAGTATTATCTTAAAGGTTTTGAGCAGTCCTAAACAGAAAAAGATAACGATTTTAGCCTCTTTGAAGAGAGCAAAGATTTTTTTATTTTTTTTAACAGTGCGAAGATTTTTGCGGTGGTTGTTGAAATGGAGCATCCAGTCCCCTGAAGTTTTGTCTATATATTTTGATAGCAACTGTTTGTGCAGCACAGAAGCTCAGAGCAGCTCAGCTGCTGTGTCTCTGAGGTGCTGGCACTACCTCCATGAAAAACAAAGCCAGGACCACTCTTGAAGGGTTCAGCAACGAGTTTTGGAAAATGATTTAATGGCATTGAAGTCTGGTGGGAAGAAAAGAAGCAGGATTTTAGTAAAGAAACAAATACCCATCCTCTCTGGACTAGGTTCAGGCTTTGCCTGTGAGCAAGCATTGCACAGCAATGGCTGACAATAGGCAGCATCAACGAGCCATGACTCTGCTCCTGCTACCTCACACTGTATGCCAGGTACTGCCACCAGCCAGAGCACCAGGCATGAGCTCCCCCAGTGAGCTCAATGCCCTTCTTTCAGACACATGCCCATTTACCTCCATGTAGGTTTCTGCTCACATTCCAAAACCCTACCTGGGTCCCATGACAGCCACAGTAATGTGCCTGGGAAAGAAACAAATACCTTCCTGTTTTGGGTGTGGACCAGCCCGTTCACATTTGTCTCATTTATCCCTGAGAAGTGGAGATATTGCCTCACAGATGAAATCAGCTCAGGTCTCCACCTCTTTTTCCAGTAAAGCGTAAACCTTTTCTCTCTAGACAAAACAGTAGGAGTAGGCTCACGGAGACCACAGCATCCTTTGCCATTCCAGGCTTGCACAAACTAAAGAAGAGGGTCTATGTGTTACTCCAAAAGGAATTTCTCTGCTTCCTGCAGCCTGCGGTACCTCAATGTGTGTGCTCAGCAGGAGAAAAATGCCACTGACCGAGGTAGTGGTTGCAAGATGAAAAAGGCTGATCTTCACAGTGATTTCTTCTGTCTTCTCTGAATGTGTTCACTTGAGGAGCCCCTTTCTTATTACAGCTGGAAAAGATGTAAACAGAAGCCTGTCCCAGCTGAAAATAACTCTGCCTATGTCCTGTGTGGAGCCTGCTCAACTCCCCAGCTGGTTTTGACTCCTAATGGCAAACTAGGTTGTCATCCAGGACTGAGGCCACAGACAAAGTTTTCACATAGAATAGTCGCACAAGACACACACTGAATACGTTTTGTTCACTTCGTTGGACATTCCAATGTCTTTAGCAAACGGAGCAGGATTGTATCTTATTTCATGGAGTAAGCCACAATAGGGAGATAAATACCCATGCAGTGCCATTGTGGGCTCATGCCCTTAAAGCCTAGGTAGGAAAAGTTTTCTCAGCTCTTGAGAAGTTTCAAGGTTTCAGATTATTTCCCCAATTCAAAGCAAAAAATCTTTAAAACCCTCAAGGATGAAACACAGTGAAATAAAATGTATGTCAGGAAAAAAAGGAAGAAAAAAAATCCCTTTGAGAGTTTGCAAACATTTCATTTCCCCTTTGGATTGTACAAAATAAATAATTAATTGTTGCTCATTCACAGAAACATTGAAAAAATATGAAGCTTGCAGTTTGGGACTTCGTTCTCTTCCCCAAGCAACCACTGAATTTGGAGAGATGGCGAAATAGAGCCCTTCCTACAGTTTTTGGCTCCTATCAAAAACATGCAATTTGAAAGTTCCTATGAAATCTCAAGAGACACGGAGCTAATTCAATCATTGGATACAATGACTGCCTTTCATGTCCTCAGTGTATCTGACATGAGCAAAATTTAGACTGCATAAACATAGAAGATTTTTATCTGGAGAAAGAATCATAGAATCATAGAATGGTAGGGGTTGGAAGGGACCTTTAGAGATCATCTAGTCCAACCCCCCTGCAGAAGCAGGTTCATCTAGATCAGGAACATGTCCAGGCAGATCTTGAAGACCTCCAAGAAAGGAGACTCCACCCCCTCCCTGGGCATCCTGTGCCAGGACTCCCTCGCCTGAACAGTAAAATAGAGTTTTCTTATATTTAAATGGAACTTTTAGTGTTCCAGCTTCACCCCATTACCCCTTGTCCTGTTGCTAGATATCATAGATGCCCTAACCTCCATAGGGCACCTCCTGACACGCACCATTTAGATATTTGTAAATATTAATGCCACCCCCCCTCAGTCTCCTCTTTTCTATACTAAACAGCCCCACTTCCCGCAGCCTTTCCTCATATGAAAGGTGTTCCGGTCCCCTGATCATCTTGGTGGCCCTGTGCTGGACTCTCTCCAGAAGTTCTCTGTCTCTCTTGAGCTGAGGAGCCCAGAACTGTGAAGCACACAAACAGAATATAGAAAGAACAAGGCTCATAGGTGGTCCCTACCTGCTCTAGGTGCCTATAAAAGATACCACAACAGCTTCAGGGTTTAGAAGAGCTGCTGCCAGTGTTTAACTCCATGTGCAGCTTATGGAAGAGGTAGGTCTGCGGAACAGAGCTTTGGAGACACTCCTCACTCACTGCCCCTAAAGCACAAAAAGCAGGGATTGTGTATCTCAATGTCAAGCCACATTAATGAAGTATTTGAATTGCAGAATGAGCCTAAGGGCTTAAAATGCTGAAAATAAGATCTGGCTGTAAAATAGGACAAACTGAGCCCATAGCATAAACATTTCTCATGTGAGGTAATACCTGACTTTCCAGGCCAGTGGACAAAAGAAACGTGGCGTAAATGTGGCTGTAGGTGAAAAATGCACCCACTATTAATTCAGCCTGAAAAAGGTAGTCAGTGAAAATTATCACATGAGAATGGTATGACATATGGCCACATGTGATAGGCCATTCATCCATCCAATCAAATAAAACACTAATGTGAGAGCATACAAAGATAGGGCATAATGTGAGGTTACAACTATTCTCCTGTTCAACCCTGTGAGACAGACTGCTACATTAATGGTAGCAAATCATGTAGTGCCAGTCGCATTCTCAGGAAACTCTGTCATGGTCAAGCCCAGACATGCTTCTAAACTCCCCTACCCTTCAGAGTGTCCTGTGAGCTATGGCTGCAGACATGCTGGTTTCCCTATTCAGTTTTGCAGTTGTCTGGGAGAAGGCTATTTGGCCTGAGCCAGAATATGTCAGATATCAGTTTAACAAATTAACAGTACAGGCAATGCAGGGCCTGTTCCTGTAATGTCATTGCTCTGTTTGCTAGCACAGATGTAGCCTGAGGTGCCAGCTGCAGGGTGTCACTTCCCGTGTTCCTTGTTCTTCTTTATGTCTGAAGTCCTTTATGCTCTGCAACATTAGTCAAGATTATTAGCTCTGCTTTTTAAAAAGTATGAAAACAAAACACAGATCTTTTGGAAAAACTCCATAACTGTGACTGCCTTGTTCTTTGTGCTGCTATTTCTATATCTCTGAAGAATGGAAAGAGGGATGGAGGCAGTGATCCATTTCCCAACAACCTTCAGGAGCCCAGAGGACATTTCAGATGTTTCAGTGGACCATGGTATCTTGTTCCCTGTACCAGGCAGGATCCATGGCTCATCACTGTGACCTTCTTCCTGCCAGCATCTGACATGGCAATCAGCCAAGGCCACACAGAGTCATGGGCACAGTGACAACTGCGTGAGACTTACCATAAAACATCAGGACCATTTTTGTGTCAGGCATGGTATTTTTTGATGAACGCACTAATAAGCCCAGTTTTTCGACATAAAGAACTGGGGGGAATGTAGTCACTCTCCTAGCAAACCAGGAAAGACAAGAGCCTTCCCTAAAAGCAACATTGCAAAACACTGGCTAAGTGAACACTGAGCATTAAGAAACTAAACTTTTACATGCTCTCAAAAGAACATTAAAAAAAATTGCTTGTCTTTTAAGATGTGATAAGGGGCATTTATTCACCAGGACTGCTAGATATGTGTAGGAATACAAGCACACACATATGCACACACACATGTACTGTATTTTTTGTTTTAATTTGCTGAGCATCTGCTTGTCTGGAAATGTTCATCTAATTCTCACACTTGAAGCCCCAAAGGAATTAGAATAATATCAAATGCTCTCACTCTTATCCTCCAAATGCTGAAGGGGACTACGGGACCCCAAAAGCATCTTGTCTCAAATAAAGGAGAAGTAACATTAGAGGTGAAATTACTGACAAAATGTTCCATTCCATTCTTAACCCTTTTCTACTCACTTCCGTGACCTGTTCCAACCACAGCAAGTGTTAGGAGCCCTGAAACATTGGTTTGTGGTTTGTTTACTCAAGGATGTGGGGATTAAGTCATGTTGCTGTTGAGTTTTCTTTTTTTTTTCTTTGTGTTGTGCTTTTTAAAAGCAATGATAGAATCAAAGGATAATTTTTACCACTCTGAAAGAAGTTCACACCTTAAGGCACTGCTGACCTCAGTAGCACAAGTTGATTTATGCAATACCACTATCTAGTTACTCAATGTGGGCATTCCTATCTGAAGCTGGAGGTCTCAGCTCCAGTGCTAAATTACATGAAAAGTCCATCCATTTAACATGTCAGAAATCTAATATTTTGCTTTACACTCATTCCTGGTCCTCTCACTGCAGTAGTGAGGTTCCTTTCAAATTATTGAATGTTTTCTCTCCCCTAAACCCTTGTAATCAGCAGCCTCATTCTTACATCTTTTTTAATCCACCTCCAAAATTTGCTTGCTTGCTAAAACTTCAGCCTCTGCCCCCACGGTGCTTTGCATCAAGTGTAATGGTTTATTCCTATTTGATTTTACAGACCCCCTCACAAACTACTAAAACTACCATGGACTAAACCATTCACCTTGTCCACAGCACTGATTTCCTCATCCTAGCTCAGTATAGCTCTGTAAAACTTGACCCATCTTAGCATGCTATTCCGTCTCCTCTTTTGCTAGAAGGAGTACTGTTGTATTCCAGTTGCCATCAAATCTATCAATCACCATACTGCTTCAGGTCCAACCGTACACAATACTATCTTGATCCAGCTGTTGTTGAACTGCTATCACAAACACCTCATCGCTTTTCTCATCATAACTCCTCTTTCCTCCTTCCTCTGGAGACCACTGAGGACACCTACTTATTCTCAGGACTTAATTTAGCTGGTTTGGAAGCATAGGTCATCTTTCCTATTGGTTTTTTTTTTTTCTTCATTATGCTATAATTATAAAACAGTAATAAATACACAGAATCAAAGAATCATTTCAGCTGGAAGAGACCTTCAAGACTATCAACTCCAGTCTTTGTCCACCACTAGACTATTTCCCTAGGTGCAACATCCATCCATCTCTTAAACACCCCCAGGGACGGTGACTCCACCACCAACCTGGGCAGCCCATTCCAATGCCTGAAACTTGGCTCTGCCTTTGTTTTTTATCCTCTTTTCCTGTGGAAACTTATGATGTTCATGCTTTCTCCAGTATAAGCCTCTCCTGCGCTCTTCCTATGCCTTAAACTTAATGCATACCCTTAAAGGCATCCATATCATGTGTCTTAATACAGAACAGGTGTTAATTCTGGCAACTTCTGTTGGTCAACATGTTCTCCTATCATTGCTCATTGTTTCTTACATTATTTCTGATCTGGTAAACTGCAAAGGGAGAGAACCTTTCTATCCTAGTCATTGGCTACCACAAACCTCCATGAGTCCACAGCATTAAACCATTAAGTGAGCCACATTGCATGCAGCTGATGATTACATTGACTCATGAGTGAGTAAGTGAATAATGAGCACTACCGCTTCTCCTCCATATTTCACTATATAGCCCTGGCTTTGACAGGCCTGGCAAGACTGGCATGCAACCAGTGATGATGTTCAGCCCAGATTTTCAGTAAGATAGCTCCATAAACACAATGACATTGTGTCATGACATCATTGCTTTCCTGAGGTTTGAATCAGCCTGCTTGCTTTTACGGGAAATCATATATATTCAAAAGCTCTTCGTGCCACACAAATTACTTTCTACATTTAGCTCTCAAGTGCATGAACAGCATGCCTATAATCCATCAGTTACCCACCGAGAACAGACTTTGTCAGCGTGCAAATAAAGGTGGTGAAATAATCAGAAAGGTCAGATTGAGAGTATATAACCTTGACAAATCCACAGTGTTACTTCTGTGGGTAAGGTGAAGCAAAAATTACAATACCTTGTACCATGGGGGCTTCTGACCTTATTGAAAACACTAGACTATCGTAATACAACACTGGTGCCAGGAGACAAAAGTTTTAATGTCTCCATCTCTCCAAATCCTTCCTAATATTATCCATTATGTCACTGAACTATTAATTTTAGCACTGACTGGAAAGGCTTTGCAAAAGAAAGAATAGTATTGTCAACTGAAAGTGACAATAGATGAGATAGATAACATGCACTAATGTACAACACTAAACATGGCAGAAGGAAATCAAAACAGACATTGTGCATTGTTTATTGGTTACAGGACAGTGTACAAAATCATAGGCCTAAGATCAGCACCTGCCTTGAGGGTCGCAGCGAAACAAGAGTGGAAAGCATTGTATTTACGGAATAGTTCAGCTTTCCTCTAAGACTGCTCCCTTCAGATCAATTTAAATGCAACTCTATTCTTCTGCTCCATTAGCAATAAATACAGAAAATATTCACATATTTACAAGACCTATTGAAAACCTTGTTATTTGTTGGAAAGGAGGGGCAGGCGATAAAGAGGAAAGTGTTATAGTTTACAGCCCTATGTTTTCAAACAGACGCTAATGTGTGCATACCTGCACTCACTTTTACACCCTAGTGCTAAAATACTGATTAACTGCAAAGTGATCTTTGCCGTGACACTAAACACATAGCAGAGCCCTTAAAATCAAGGGCTAGAACGATTTGCTTTGGGCCACCAGTGTTACAGGTTGGAAAAAACTTCATCAGACTCCCTTCACTCCTAACAAAGACGGGTTTGCAGAGGTCCTGGTTTGGGATTTAATCTCTTGCTTGGCTCTAAACAGGCATCTTCACATATCAAGTACTAGACACAGACATAAACATTGCTGTCTCAAGGCTTTTGTGTGACAACATCCGAGAATACATTTATAGGACTTTAATTCAAAGGGTTGAGTTATGCATATGAACTAACACACTGAGCCTGCTGCACTGCTACAGTCCCATCCCAAAACCTGTGGACATCACATACACCAGCCCTGTCAACATTTCACACACATTTCAAGAGCATCAAAAAACAAAGCATCATTTTCCCCTATTTTTCCAAGAAAAAAAAGCCTTTCCAACACATAAAGAAACACACAGACGTATTTCTTTGAATGATTTCTGTAAAAAACATGTTTTTTTAATTAAGCTCTGGTGCTATCCTTTGATTACAAGCATCTTCTTTCACAGGAAATCTATGACTAAGTATGAGTAAATACTCATCTCAGGGGTCTGCCCTTGTGGTGCCTGTGGCCACCTCCAAAACTTCTCACCCCATATGTGTGTGAATTGCCTCACAGTCTCATGGATAATACATTTTCCCTTCCTTTGGCTTCCCCATCCATCTGGGTGCTTGCCAGGTATGATGTCTGGCCACCTTATTAGCAACAGAGATGGGATTCGAGTCCCAACAAGACTCTGGTGGAAGCTGGAATCATCCCCATTGACTTCAGTGGAGTTCAGTCCGCTTCCAACACTTCAGCAAGGGCTTTCTAGCTCCATTATCAGGTGGTGGTAAACTCTGGTTGCTTTAGTCCTCTGGACTACTGAAAGCCTTTTGATTCCACTTAATATCAGCATAGACTAAAGGCACTCTATTGTCGCTACATAAACCCATTATAAAATGCAGCTAAAGCGTATATGCCACTCTTTCTCATGGGATTCCTTCATGAGGCTGTTTCACAGTACATGGAAAGCTGGTGGGGTTTCAGTGGCAGAAGAAGATTCTTGGCAAACGATGACGCAACGTTTCCCTGGAGCCAGAGCTTTCCCAGTGAGACTGCCATACATTCAGAGGCTGGATCTGTGTTTCACTCCAAGCCCCACTCTGGCACTCTGGCCAGGCCAAGCAGCTTGTAACTCCAGCATACTCCTGAACCAGCTGGTCAGACCTACGTAGAATGAAGCAAAGCCTTACCAAGAAAGCTGAGTTCATATTTCCAAGCAGCAAAGTGAGAGGTTTGAGCAGAGCATTGTCATTGCTGTTGCTTTCTTCCAGGCTAGCAGTATACTTGGGTTGTTTATTGGATCCCTGACTTTCTTTGCATGTACACAGGAAAACAGATGCTTCCCCCTCCTGGGTCTCATGCTCAAGCCAGGCTCCCTCAGCAAAACCCACAGGCAGGGTACACAAACCAGGCAGCAGAGAGATGGCTTCCGGCCTCTGGCTGCTTTGAGCTGGTGATACAGTATTATCTATCGCGCACACTTTGTGTGCCTCCGTGCCAGGGTGTCAGGCCGGCTCACAGCATGCAGCTTGCCTTCCTGTGCAGGAGGAGCAGCTGCGGCCTCCACTCACAAACAAGGAACAGAGGCCAGGACTTTGTAGGCACTTTGGCTCAAAGTGTGTACATGGGACATGGATGACAGAGCTGGGAAGCAATCCAGTTCTCCCAGAGCCTGAGCAGGTGGGTCCCCTAACTATTAGGTTAGCTTTCATCTTCCAGCATTAAAGGCCTGGCGTGGTCCAGCTCTATTTTTCAGTAAGCCTCAGGTGCAGTCCTCTGCTGGATTCTTTTGTGCCAGCAGCAATTTAAGTTTCATATTCTTACAATGAATTAGAGAGGCGAAGGGGAAATAAAGTACAATCTCACATGCCCGGACATATGCTTACTTGTGAGGCTTCAGGATGGCCACCTATCACAGTGTCTTGCCTCTTCTGCTGGTCCCTGCCTGTGCCAGAACTGTGATTTATTACAGCTGTGTGCCCTTCTGTGGTCTGAAGAATATCCTTCTGCCTGAAGAAGGTCCTCGATAATGAAAAAACTTGTTGAGAACATGATGCACTCACTGTTCTCCTCTCCAGTGACATTTCTTTACATAAGCAGCTGAATAGCAAAACATATCAGCGTTCATTACTAATTTTGTTATTTATAGTGAGCTGCTGCAGATGGAGACGGCAGCACCATTCTATCTTTAGGGCGTAGTGCCTGCCTGTCCATACAGACAATTGGTAATTAGCACAAGAACAATTTGTTTATCTATTCTGAAACTTAAATAAATAGGAGAGCCATTTATCTGTCAAAATTCAACTCCTTCCCACTGCCAGATCTCCAGCTTAACTGCTTAATGAATAGAGCTCATTGCTTCAAGCATTTAGGTAAAGACAAAAGTGTCTTTTAAAAGAATCCCAAATAAGAAAATGAAATATGCAACAAAAAATAACAGGTTACGTACTTAATGGATAGCATTCAGGTCACAAGAATCAGGAGCGTATGACAAGATGAGGTCACAGGAATGTCAAGCAGAGGTGTAGAAATGAATCAACCAGTACACTGGGAAGGTGTGGTGTGTATATCTCAGTTACTCCTAGCCCATGCAGTTCCTATCAGTCCAGCCACCCAGTTCTAAGCCGATGGCTCCAAGTGAATCTTTGCACAAGCATGAAACTGGGGAATAGAAGGCAGAGAGGATACTTGCAGTTCTCCAAGTAAAATCTCACATGTGTGCTAAGATGCATTTGCATGGCTCAGATGGCAGGACCCTGCCCAATGTAAACACCACACAAGCCAGGGAGAAGACATTACATAATTTTTTCTATTTTTATTGCTGATTCCAACCCCTCTTTGTTTTCTTTTATTCCCTGAAATTACACCCTGAAATTAAGAGACGAGAGGAAGAGGCTTTATGAATAGAGGGACTTGTGAGTTGTACCCAAGGGTCGGCCCCTCTTCTCTCTCTCCTTCCCCCATCACTGCTGGTGGGAGGGGAATGGAAGCTGCTGAAGGATTGCTCACACTCACTTTAAAGACCAAACCAGCCTGTGTCAAAAAAACCAACTCTTGTCTTTCTCACAATTCTGATACTTTCAGCATCTGAAAGTTTGCGCTCAGTCAAGTCTGCAGGTGCAGATTTTTTTACATATGAATGTGCACACATCCCTAAGTACGGCGAGGGAAAAGCAACAGGGGGGAAAAAAGGAAGGTTTTAGAGGTTACTGTATCAGGCAGTAAAAGTGTGTCAGATCTGAGGAACTCTGTCTGGCCTCTATTTCCAGTCACATGGGTACCAGTGAAAGCCTATTTCCTTATTGTCCTATCACCTGGACAATCTTTATTTGACTTTTTTATCCTTCTATCAGCATCCAGGAATGGAATACAAGCTACTAAATAAGACTGTTTCGAATACAATGGCTGGAAAGAAATAATAAATGAGGTGCTCCTGCTTTTATCTTTCAGCTCACAACTCCGAATTTCCCTGTGGTGGTCAAGCTGGGACACGCTCATGCTGGAATGGGCAAGGTAAGTAAGAGGAAAAAAAATGTGTGTAACTCAGGAAACATATATATTTGTGACACAGCATTCCTGTGATCCTATACAGTGTGGCTGGCCAGCGAAGGGGTTAAACCTCCCCACAGCCTATCTGGATTGCACTGGCTGTTCCTGTGGGAGAAAAGGCCTTTTTCCACTGTCACGCACTTGGAGACAGACAGTGGTATTGGGTTGGAGGCTGTCTGGGATGCGGGAAGGGGGGTTGTGAAGAGTGGGGGAAAAGCTGGCTGGGCTGAAGTCATTAGGCTTGTCTTTTATATATTTTTCTCCTCTCCTGAAAGAGGTAATGTTGTTTATTCAAGTACCTGTAATGTGCAGCTACACCCCATAGCTCTCACAATGAGGAGCAGTGGCGCTGGTCTTTTTGAGTGCATTATGATTATTCAATAAAATAGGAGCCCTTCAGTTATTTTTTTTCCTCCTTGCAAGGAAGAACAAGACTTTACAAAGCAGAGTGGCTGGTTGCCTGCCAAGGAATCCTGAAAAACAGTTCACTCCCCAGAAGGACCTGTTTGTTTTTCCCAGGCTCTCTGGGATCTTTATTCCCCCAGTGAATTAGCAGCCCCTGTTTCTTTGGGGTGACTGGACTCCCCTTTCAGTGAGGAATCTCCAGAACATTCCCGCTGCACTTTAGCCTCCTCTTTCTCACATATACCTTTTAAAGAAGTGTCCTCTATCTGTCTAAAACTTGATTTGTTCAAATGTAGGAAATTCTGATGTATCATCTCCGAATCCAAACAGGTGGTACATGAACTTCATAACCGATAGCCCTGTCACAGTGCTTTCCTAGAGCAGACAGACCTGCCAGCCTCACACTTTGCCTGAAAATTATTCATAGGTACACCAAACTGGAACTTGGTACACCTTGTTTGCTTGAACTCTGGAAAGAAGCTCTCATAATCTGTCTTGCTTTAGTTGTAATGTTCCCCTGTCTGGATGGTAGCTACCGGAGAGGAAGTGGGCACAGATCCCCTGGCCAGTAGTGGAGCTGGCTTTCAGCATCACAAAGCAGGTATTTAAATAAGCAGGAAATGTTTGTTAAAATTTTGGTGCTGCATATGTTGAACAGGCAGAGGTGTCATTGAATTAGAGTACATGCGGACAGCCTAGAACTGCTTATAGAGCCAGCCACTGAATGTGTCCTTAGGAAGGATTTCATTAGCAGACAAACCAGGAGGAAGAAACCTCTCCCTGAGGAAAGGCTTCAAGTTTCTTGAGACCCTGGAATCCCAGATCTCTCTGACTGCTCTGCAGTTTTACGTGTAATATAGGGAAGGCTTACTCTGTCTCTCTTGTGCACGAAGGACCCTTGGGTGGCTACAGAAATGACAGCCGAACCAAAGAGTAGTACCCCCATCTTTCTAGCATATCCAGACAAAACCCTCAGCAGAATATTTAATTATTGTCTTCTCCACCAGACACCAGATCTTCTTCTACCTTTGACTTTCCCTCCCAATTTATTCTTTAATTAAGCTGAATTTTGCCATCACAAGTTAAAGGGGAAGAGAGATTCTATTAAAACTCCAGACACAACTATATGCAATGGTAAAAGGATGGTATATAGCAAGTCATGCCAGACGAAGATAGGCTGACAGCCAGCATCTTAGAAGAAAGAATTGGGCTGAGGCTGAGTTTACTGTAGTCCATTGTGAAACTAAGGACTACTAGCAAAGTCTGGATGTGGATCTGGGTACACAGTTTCAACACTACACTGTTCAGTAGATGGGAAAGGTACAGGAAGGAAGGGTTATTGACCTTATGGTTTTAGTTTGGGCCCTACTCCAGCCACAGGCAGCCTGAAGGAAAGTTGAGACTGATTGAATTAGTCTTCTTGAAGTATACATTTCATTGCATAGAGCAAAGAGAGAAAAATAAAAAAATAAAAAATAAAAAATAAAAAAAAAAGAGAGGAGAGGAGAGGAGAGGAGAGGAGAGGAGAGGAGAGGAGAGGAGAGGAGAGGAGAGGANGGAAAGGAAAGGAAAGGAAAGGAAAGGAAAGGAAAGGAAAGGAAAGGAAAGGAAAGGAAAGGAAAGGAAAGGAAAGGAAAGGAAAGGAAAGGAAAGGAAAGGAAAGGAAAGGAAAGGAAAGGAAAGGAAAGGAAAGGAAAGGAAAGGAAAGGAAAGGAAAGGAAAGGAAAGGAAATCTCCATTGGTGTTTTTAAGACAGTAGTGTTCAAGCCCGAGTGGGACTGATAGAAAGAAACCACAGAAAATGTCACAAGAAATATAGATAGGCAGAATTATGGGTATGCTGGAAAAGTAACACCTATAGGTAAAACAAAAACAAAAGCATAAAACCAACTCAAATTAAGTATGTCAGAAGAGGAAAATTTCCAGCAAATATGATGGTGATCTTCATCATCATCATCATATAAAAGCAATAAACAGCAATGATAAGGAGATTACAGATACCTAAAGGGTTTCCTTGCGTTAGTCTTCAGAAGTAGAGGTGATAGGAGGAAATAGCAGGTCTTTAGCTGCAAAACATATGCAATATGAGAAAAGAGAGGTTTGCTTTTGGTTTAGGTGAATGTAAGAAAGAAAATTTTTATAAAGCATCTGTGTTAGGTCTTGTTTTGCATAAAAGCAGTGGCTGAAGAAACAAAAGATAAAATAACCAACCTATTAGCCAAAGTATACATGTGAGTATTAGAAATAGTAATTTCTGCAACAATGCCAAGATAGCGAGCCATGTATTTGTACCTGTAATGGATGCTTCAAAGGATGTGAGCATTCAGATTGCAATCTCATTACTAGCAGAAATCACCAAGGAAGTACTTACATTTTTCTTGTTATTAATGATAAAATCACATGTAATGGGACACACTAAGATTTAGGAGAGTGAGAAAAGATGGGAAGTCCAGACACTATTATTCTTTATTTGCACTGAGGCAATGGCTGGGAGCCAGAAAAACTCCGGACACCGAAAAGGCCTCTTCCTCAAAGAGCTCCACCATTGACTTGCAGAGAGATTTGTGTCATTCAGAGTTCTTCTTGTGTTACAGACCAGAGGGATTATAATGATTACCTGATACTTATTGCTATTTCGTGTTCATAAGGCTCTTGGCACTAAAAGAAGGGCTGAGTGTTTATTATTTTGCAATAATGGCTAGAAATAAAACAATTATAATAGTCAGACTTTCATTTTCACATGTTTTGTTTTCATAGAATTCATTCACCACATTTTTTAATCAAAGGGCTGAACAGAGAATTCTCGAAGCTGAAATTAAAAATAACCATGCTGGGGCTTGTAAGATACTCTATTGACTGTCCTGAGCTGGGAAGAGAAACAGTTAGTATTCAAGGTCAGACCCAAAAGGTCTGTTTGTGATAGAAATGCTCTTGCCAAGTGATGCATGGAAGGTGCAGGTGGAGATGAAGAAAACAAATTTGCAATAAAAGGCATCTTTTGACGTTTCCATTGAGAAATCCAGAAACAACAGCCTCCTATTGACTTGAGCAGAGACACCAGGAATAGCCTCCACACACAGAGACAAAGGGGCCCCAGGCAATCTTCTCATCTAAAAATGGGATGCATGTCTCTCAGCCCCTCCCATGGCCATCATTATGCCCCTTCCAAAATTTGGTGTCACTTCATATTTTGCAGGCACTGGAAGATCACAAGAAGTGCTCTGTGTGCTGCGGGTCCAATACAGTAGTATTGATACAAATAAAACATCTGTAGGAATTCCGCTTAGAAAATAATCTACAATGGAGTCAGCAGAGAAAGACTTTTCTCATGTTGTATTTAATTTGCCCAGGCTCATGAGGTCAATAGTGCTCAAGTACTCTTCCAGGCAAAACATGAATGGAGACTGAGAGATGTCCTTCTTGGTGCAGAACTGAACTATTGTTCACTCAGCAGCTACTAAGAGGCCAAGGCATTTTTAAGCATTGTGCAGTTTGAGCCTACCTACCCCAGAAGTGATTGAGGGTCTCTCATAAATGGGGTGAGCACTAGAGTGAGAAAATAATAACACTTCTTCCTGACTCCGGATCTCATAATGCCAGAGCCCATGGAAAAGAATAAAGCCCTGTTTTAATATCTGCCATTTGTGTGCTAACATGACCCGAAAGTGCCCTAGGAACAGAGCCCAGCACTGCAAATTTGCTCAAAGAGGCTCTTCACCTCTTACTGATCAGATCATAAGAAGGAAACAACTGCCAGATCTGCCAAGAGAGGAAAACAGTATCTGTTCATGTGACTTTATATGTACTTATATTAATTTAACAAATATATCTATAATGCTGTTACTACTTTATTTTTAGATCTCTTTAATTAGGACAGTTCAAGAGTCGCCTCCTTTCCCCTCCTGCCCCATAATTATGAAAACACCTCCACAGTACAAATCCTGGCTCTGATGAATTTCTTACATTGTAGAAGAAAAAGTTGTTGTTCATAATAATGTGGTCAGAGTTATTTTCTCTCTTACTGGATGGGAAAGACTTCTCTACTGTTTTTTTTTCACCCTGGTATAAATATAGCACAAACTAAACAGAGCCACTCTGTAATGTAAAAATACTGCAAGCTTTTTATCAGGAAGGACAGCTCGTCACCTTGTCTCTCTCGGGAATGGAAATAGAATGTTCCAAAAGTGAGAGCTTTGAAAATCCAGTGTGATGAAGAGGAAAGGAAGGGGAAAGGGTTGCCTTGGTTTGTCAAGGAACAAATATTTTCTTTTACAGAGGACAAATAATGACCTGATATGTAACACTCACAACAGAGCAGCCCAATCACTGCATTCCCACTGACTCATGAGCAAGGAGGTACCACCCGTCTTGAAAATAGCAAAAGCATCCCTATTTCTTGCACACCACTCTGGAAGCTTTTGCTGGACACAGAAAACGGTGACTGATGCCGGGCACCAGAGATCAAAGCTACCAAGACCTAGGGCTGAAAGAAGCTCTTTGTTAGGCAATCACTAGGGATTTTAAGGTTTAGTGCATTAAAGGCAGTATAGTATCTGGAAAACTTCCGTGTGAATATAAGAAGGAAATGCAGACTCTGTTGTGTCTTTATCATTTTGAGATGAACCAAAGTTAGGCCTAAACTGAATTGAATGTGTGTCAATTAGATTGGGTATTTTCTGAGAAGGGGAGTATAATTTGAGGAAGAGGGAAGGAGAGATTCAGGAAACCCTCTGTGCAGAGCCATTCCTGAAGTCTCACTGTCCCAAAACGGTAAAGTCACTCTAGAAAGGCTAAGCACAGGTCAAGATGGACAAAAAAGCACAAGCTTTGCATGGCCATGCCAGTTCCTCTGGAGGAAAATGCTCAAACTGTGCATTTTCACAAGCCTAACAAGACTCAGTCAAACACCGTGTTGCCAAGTGCCCTGGCTCAGCCTTGGACACTTACCTTCCTGCTGAGCCTGCCTCTAAGCCCGGTTTGGACACAGAAACTGCTTCTGAAAGCCATCTCCAAAGTGGTGTGGGTTTAACCTGTAAGGCAGAGTTAACTCTGGATGACACTCAGAGAGCCAAGGCTTAGGGCAGCTCCAGCAGACTACTATAATTATGCCATTTTGGCTGACTGACTATTTTTTCATGTGGCTACTTAACTAACGAAAGCAAAAGGGGACTGTGAGGTAATAACCTTGCAGTGTTTGAGCTAAAGATGAGAGAGGAGTGCTGTAGCCTTGGAACACTGTTTTCCAGAAACATCTGGGATACACAAGAGACCGTAGATTTGGGAACTACAAGACAGAGGAAGTAGAAATTTCTATCCAGGTACCTCACGGCAGGAACCTGTGCTCACACAGGTCTCAGGAGTAGCTCAGGCTGCCCAGGAAATATCCATGTTGGTTTTTTAACAATGCCAGGACACACTCTCCAAAATTCTGTCCTGCAGGAAGGCCTCAAAATAAGGTTCACAGCAGGGATAGGGCAGAAGTTTTTCTTCCTGATCTGTCCCTTGCATCACTCTCCAGCCAAGGGCAGGAAGATCAGTGCTTTTTATGCAGGCTGAGGTCGGGAATGGGCACCAGCTGCAGGTGGTTACACACTATCAGCTTCTGAGATGCCACCACCGGTCAAAGGGATGTTCACATCTGTCTGAGCATGTTCCCAGGGACCAGAGTCCCCTCTCCAATACAGCAACATCGTGCTAGGGCGCAGCCAGTGCCTGGGTTAGAGAGCCAGAAGGGAAGCAGGGACTATCCCATTGAGCTTTCTTACTCAGAAAAGGCATTTGTTAATGTACTGACCCAAACTATTCCCAACAGGTCACTAAAACGCTACAGCAAACAGCAGCTGATGGCTCCAGAATTAGTCTATTGCTGCTCAAACAGCCAGCACACCTAAGCAAACAGGCTGCCAGGGCAGGGGCTCTGTTTGCACTTGGTGTTTGCACTTCTCTATGCAGCTAATGGGATATTGCATCTATCCTAAGAAGGCTGTAAAAAGAGAGAGAGGCAGAAATGGCTTCCTGTTGCTCTCTTTCCAGCTTCTTTTCTCAGCTTCATGAATAGGCCAGCTTGCCAGTTTAGAAGACGGATCTATCCCTTATTAGGTAAATTGCTAACTGTTTGCTCTAGAATGATTTTTTAATAGTCCTTTCTTAAATAATGCCCTCTGGTGTCACACTACATCCACCTTAGCTTTGGTTATCTCTAGAGTTTTTTTCTCCTGTTAGAAAAATGGCTATTTTATTGACATACAAAAGAGTTACAAGGCAGGAGGAAATGAATTATACAAATTTTAAAAGTAGAAAGCTAATAAAATTGTGGACTTGATAGATAAGACAGGAAAATAAATCTAATTTGACTGTAACTCGAGTGCTTCCTGTTTATGAAGTAGTAATTGTACTCTGGACTAAATCGGCATTAACCCAGGACACGGCAGTTATTTTGTCAAATTTGGCTAGCTCTAACAATTAACAAACGGTGGCTCAGATTTCAGCTTTGGTGTGGTGATTATTTTGATGCCTGGTGGGAAATAAGACTGTGATCTCCTAAAAAGGGACCTCTGTGAGGTTCTTTCTCTGAAAAGTCCATGGGAAGGACTCTGGCACAGGCCGGGGAAGATGGCAGAGCTGTTTCCTGAGGCCTACACAGTAGGGTGGCACCGTGGGAGTCATCTTCTTTGCTTTTCATTTCTCACTTTGTGTCCTCGATGAGTGTCTCCCCTGCTTTATTTACCCAGCCAAAAATCCTGAGGCCCATTGGAGAAAACACCTCCAAGTGCTTTCCCCCTCTTACAATAAGGAGGGGATAGTGGAGAAGAGGAAGATGTAGACCCTTCCTTTCCATAGAATGTTGTGGTTTTGAGGGAAAATACCATTTAATGAGACATAGAGCTCCTTTCTAGCAACAGCGAATACAATCTAATTCCTGTCTGGAGAGGGAAGCAGCATCCTCTCCTCTGCCTCTGGGCCAAATGTTCCTGAGCTGGGGATGCAGATGTTTCAGCAGGAGCCCAAAGACATCTGTTGCACAAGCGCAGCACTTGGTTTCAGATCCCACAAATGTCCTTGTTCCAAGTAGGTCATTATATAATGGTTTTTTTCTTTTCTCCTTGCCAAAGAGGGTCTGGGAGAAGATGTCGTAACGCTGTGCATCTCTTGCCCATAGTCCCTCCTGTGATCATCTCATCTGGGTGGGACTCTCTCGCTTGATGTCATCCAGTCCAGCACAGTTCTTATCTGTGAAACAAAAATACCCAGTCCCAACACAACCTGCATTGCTCCCCCTGGTATTTTGCAAGTTGTGCCCAGACTGGGAGCTCCCAGGATGTTAGATGTCTCCCACTCTCGCTCTCCCTACAGCCTCTGGGGCATTCCTTCCACCTTGCCCTCCAGGAGCAGCCAGCACAGCAGTAGGCACCACTCAAACATAGAGGGGAGCCACGAAGCCCAGAACAAGACTGCTCCTCCTGGATGACGCTCAATGATTGTCTTTACGTTTGTGTTCATTATTTCCTTTTTGTTTTCCATACCCTCCTACCCCACCCCCACAGATGACTGTCTTCTTCCTCTACTCCTTTCCTCAGCAGTCCCTAAATAGGGAGAGCACAGCCCTCCCCACAGCAAAAGGGAGAAGGACTAGGGGTATTTGGCATGCTGCAAAAGGAGAAGCAAAGATCAGGTCTTTTTTCTTATTATTGAAGTGTCTAGAAATAGCCATGGGTCAAAACTAGTTGCAATTTTCACCTTCCTCACAACTTGTCCAGTTCTCAAGAGCTTTTCTGCATACAAATGTGGCTGCATCTTTGGCTTATGTCACGGCTGGTGCTTACAGAAAAACATCTAAGCAGAGTCAAACAGGTTAGCAACAAGCTTGTCCTCTGTTCTTTAGTGAAGATGGCTCCTGCCCTCTCATGGTTGAAGGCAGATACGTAAAAGCACTTGTTTGTTCTTTGCGAAGAAACACCAAATACCATCACACGCGTTTCCTTCAGCTGGCTCCATATAGTCTAGCATCGCCCTCCTTTAACACACAAGCTGACGCAACTGGGAAACTGGCAGAGACTGGCCAGTTGTCAGGAGTGAGTAGACACTTAGCAAAGCAGGGCTGCAATCCCCCACAGTGACCTCAAAGTGTTACCAAACTACAAAGTGTAAGTAATACATAAAGAAAGTCACTCGCTTGCTCATCCTTTTCACACAGTCTTGGTCTTTTTTCCACCACTTAACCCACCCTTCCTGCATCCGTCCAGCTCTATGGAACAAGACTTGCATAGATTTCTCTGATGCACCAAACAAGTTTTTGCCAGTAGACTGAAGGCCAGGGTTGACAGCATGAATTAGGTGAAGCTGTCCACTGCGTTCTCATTACCTGCTTGCTCGATTTTCCTCTCTCAAATCACTGACCTTTTGTAGAGATTTGATCATGAGACCTTCTACTGGTTTGGTCCTTCTTTCTTTCATTTCTTTTTTGGATAAGGTACAGAGCGTTTCTCATAATTGAATACAAATTTGTGAAAAGCCAGTTTCTCAGAATTTTTTCCAGCTCATAGGCCACTGCCCACTCATTTCCAAGTGCAACTCAAGTCTAGCACCCAACCAGCTGTCCCACACACACTACCCATGGCATCACACTCACACAAAACTCCCAGAGAATGATAGCCTCTCCAAGAAATATATTTTTCTTTAAGAGCTTGTTTCCAGATGGGAGACCTGAACCACACCTCAAATAAAGTCTGGAGTGGGGGATAATGTAAAATTCCAGGGAACTGTAGCCTAGAGGTGGCAGACAACCAGCTCTCTTTTGATTTCCTGGAATTGGTGTCTATTTCCTGGCCACTGAAAATACTGTTTTCATCCATCCCAACACAGGAAATAGCAGTTACAATGTATGAATGAAGTAATGTACCTTAAGAGATCAAATATTTATTTTCTGAAGCAGCATCATAGGGCTTGTACATGCAGAAGGAGAAAGGGGTTGATTTTTCTCTGGGTTGGTTTGGTCTGGGGAACTTCTCTCTTCAAATCACATCATCATTGCTCCGTTGGTGTGGGGTTTAACTGGCATTACACTGTTCAGGTGCAGAGATAACTTCTGCTCACAAAGTATTCCTGATCTTTTTGTACTTGTCGCTTTTCCACTGAATTTTGGCAATCAAGGTCAAAGTTGAGAACCAGCATGACTTCCGGGACGTGGCCAGCATAGTAGCCATGGCAAGAACCTACGCCACCACCGAGCCCTTCATTGACTCCAAGTACGACATAAGAATCCAGAAGATCGGCAGCAACTACAAGGCTTACATGTGAGTGTGTGGCTATGCCAGAGTGAGATGGAGGGGAGACAGTGCTGTGGATGTGATTCAGTCAGTGTCTGCTCTGGACAAGAGTAGGAAGTTGACTTAATATCCTCGAAGAATAGTTCTACTGTTCTCCTCCCACCTCTGAACCCAGATCCCTCATCCATCCATCATCTTCTCCATTACTCACCATCAACTCATTGTCTCTAGAAAGTAAATCTCTCTCTACCTGTTTCTGAGAATCAATTAGTTCCTCCTGTAGTAACTGTGCTCTGCCATCACCTATTACTTCTCCCTCCTGTTGTCAAAGGACTCACGTTTCCCAGCAAAATCCTCCAGCTCCCAGTACCCTCTTCCCATCTGGGGGAGATAATAAAACTATAACTGTAAGTCATGGGTCCTACACTGTCCAACACCTCATCCTCTTCTCAGCTGGAGATCACAGTGTTGCAATCACACAAGGATACAAGGAGCACTCAGCACCAGCCATGAACAACCTCAGCCTGGCCACCGTGAGCATCATGTATGTGTGCTCCTCGAAGTATACAAAGGTGGGAAAGTAGAAGGAGAAACATTTCTATGGGTGCCTCAAAGCTCCTCTCTGCCCTGTGGGATAGTGAGGGAGGTGGCCTGAAGGCAACCCTCAATACTGGTATGTTTAAAAACACCAAAAAACATTCAGCCAAACTTCTGTAGCTGTCAAGCTCAATTAAAGATGTAGCCACTTGAGTCAGTAAGACACCTGTTTCTTCTTTCTGCAAACCAGTAGATGAGAAAAGCCAAATATCACTGCTTCTCCAGAAGGTCATTATCCAGACACAAAATTCTAGACAAGTAGACAGCTCCAGCAATACACTCTTCAGGTCACCAGATAAATTTCACATGCAACCTAACACCCACAACACTGTGAGTTTAGAGTTCATGTTTACAAAACCCCAGGCCATAGTTCTGGTAAAAGACAGTTAAATGAAATAACCAAACATACCCAATGGCATATTTTTCACCTCTAGCTGCCTAAAATAATCAGTTGGATCCCTAGCACAAATGTGTTTAAGTAAACCACATAATGACTGAGTCACATTCTTCATGGGAAGAACTTGTGGGACACTCAGCTATTTCATGTGAACTCGGTGAGAGAAAATTTGTTTTAAATCCAGTCAGGTCAACAATAGCACAGTTGCCTAACATTACATTAACATCTCTGGGAGCCTGGCTCAAACTGGACAAAAGAAGGAAGGTTTAAAATATCAATTAAAATTCCCTATTCCTGCCAACCTAACCAGCCTTGGCTCCAGAGCCTATTCCCAGATGGCTTCTGAGTGAAATGAAGGCCCAGTTAACCTGGCCATATCCTCTCCTCGTTTATTATTTGCACTCACCACGGGCTCCTCCAGACAGGGATCAGAAACAACACCAGATGATTGAGGAAAGCAAGCAGTCACACTAGGAGCTAATCCCACTTGGGAATGATGCTGCGCAAACAATTGTTTGCTAAATGAAAACAGCCATGAATGGGAAACACCTTAATGCAAAATGAAGCTTATTAGAAAAGAAAGCAAACAGCAAAATCCATCAAATGTCTTGCTAACCCAGAAAGTTGACAATCTTTCTCAATACTGAGAGAGCCATTTATGGACATCAGCCTAGGAGAGCAGTAGGGTCAGTCCCACTGGGGTCTGTTCCTTCCATCCTAGCACCAGATAGAAGATTATATCGATGGTATAAATAAATCTTTACTATGTCCAAGGACAGTAGTTAAAGCACCTAAAATATCAGAGTTCTCGCTGGTGTCTCAAACAGGAGACTCAGAATCATGAGTCATGCTAACACATTTCAGCTTTAAATGCAATTACAGCATCTGCAGTAGAGCCATGCTAAGTGAGTTGCTTTGATCTATGAGCCATGGAATCTACCCAGTATTTTCATATATTCACCCACATGTATGGACTTTAAAAGCCTCCTTCCTTTTGAGAAAAGGCTGTGTACCAAAATTCTCCAGAATATGTTTACTTACCAGAGGGAGGATGCTGCAGGGTGACTCATGCATTCCTCACAGCCCCAGATGTTCTATGCACTTCCTTCCAGCCCATGACCCAAGGCTCGAGTTCAGTTTCCCATTGACTTCGGTGCAGTGACTCCAGATTCACACTACTAACAAACACCTACTTAGCCCATGTCTCTGGCCAGTCTTAAAACAGCAGATAAGAAACATGTGATACATGCCTAAAATTCCACTAAATGTATTTGACTGTCATTGTAATACTGGTGAAGAGAAAACAAATACTGTTCACATGGCAGGAGAAATGGGGCCAGAAAAATATCCTTGTCCCAAGGAGGGGCAAGCAAAGGGGTCATTTCCAGTTAAGACTGAAGTGTTGTCCCCTTTGAATGAAAGCAGCAGCTGATGACTTTCAGGGGTGGGATATTTCTTGCCACCAGTTCTTAGTAAAGGGTAGTATCCTTTCCTTTCTAGTTTCATAGGTGTGACTTCTGATCTTGTCACCTCAACTGCATTTCAATGTGCCCTGCAGGGAATATAACTTCAGCTGTGTCTAAACCAGAGCTACTGTCAGATTGAAATGGCCCAGCTAGGAGATGGTCAGTGTAGGACACTAAGTGCCCATGATCTGCTAGTCTGCCCCATTTTCCTAAGAAATGCTTAAGGTGACTTGGTCACAAATGTGCTTGATAACTGAACCATAAAAGCCTTGTGTTATTTCCTTTAAGGTACTAACTATACACTGTTTTGCTCACCTGATGTTTAGGATAATTGGAAGCACTTTGACTTTTAATTCCTCAGAGAAATGATCCTTATAGAAAGATTTTTGTTTTCAGTCTCCTCTTCCACTTCAGGTTGAATACAAAAAGGGAAAGAAGAAAGAAGAAGGAGACTCTGGTGACACACTTGACACCTGAACTACTCAGACAGGCGCTATGGTGTAGGAATTTAGTAACTGGTCCAGAGAGCTTAAAATTAAGCTTTTCTGTTTAAAAACAGGACAAAAATCCCTAATTAGTTAGAGATAGAGCTGAGAGAAGAATGTTGTATCTTATGCCCAATATTGGCTGAGATGGATAGGCATGAACAAGTCAAACCAATCAGCTCAACAGCTAGAGCTTATAAAGTTCTTATTTTGGAAGCTTTCCCACGTCAAATTTCCTGGTACAGCTGTGGTTTGGTTTTCTTAGGAGAGTCACAGCTGCTTATATTTGGTATGCCAGATATATTTTCTAAGCACTGATATCCAATCATCTTGTCACTAATCAGACTCCAGGAGTTCTCATCAGTACTAATGGGCTTCTGGATGCTACCTGCCACGGCAGGGCAATTTTCTGAATCCATTGCAGACCTCAAAAACATCTTCCTAAAATCTCGTGTCAAAAGAAAAAGAGAGGCTGAGGGTTGACTTTATAGACCACTAAAGGGTTCATCATAGTCAAAGTTTGAGGAGGAATCCATTGTTTTGCTTACAATGTAGGGCAGGAAGATGAATGTTGGATGAAGGGAAGAAAGGACAAGAGTCAGCTACATGGAAACAGAGTTATTCAACACAATAATCATGCTCATTTGCTCCCCTTTCCCTTTAAATACAGTTACAAAGACCATTTAAATTTCACAGCAGCTGCACATACCACTTCAGAAGAGAAAAGGAAAAAGAACTCCAGGCTGTCCCTCACCAGAGTAAAGGGGAACCAGTAGTCAGCCGTAATGATCCAGGTTTATAGTCTAGCAGGACATCAATATCACCACTGCTTCACACACTTTTGTGAGATCAGAGTGTCTTTTAAACATCATGTTGAAAAGGTGAGAGAACCAGCAGTGAGGGTTCCCAAAAACCTCATTTTGAAGTGTTGGACCACATCTCGTACTGCCCTCATAAATCTCTACCTAAATCTTCTTCAGCATGGAGATGCTCTCTGAATGTCTCCTGTCAAGCTTGCTGACTTGTCCTAGTTTTCACACTATGCCAGCGTTATCTGCACAGCATTGTCACAGCAGGCTGTCCAAGGCCTGCTTTGTGCCTAAGGTCAAGAAAAGGAAGATTTTCACCCCTTAATGGATGATACTGAAAACTAGGATTTGCCAGCAACAGTACCTTTCTCCTTTTTTTTGGAAATTAACCATCAGTTACAGCTAACGAGACTCCAACTGTTCTGTAATTATAAATTCTCCAAGTCCAGACACAGCAAGCCACAGACAGGCCAATGAAAGTCAGTGAAAAGAGAGTATAATCATATATTTCTTTGACACCAATACACTTGAAATCAAAGCCAGAATGTCAGAGCTGACATTTGTGAAGCTGCTCAGGCAGATGGTTGCCTGAAGAATTGCTCTTCCATGGACAGAGGATGCTCCCCATTGCAGAACACAAGGGTGATTGTCCCAGAGATCTTCCAGAGACATTTCAGCTCTCTTGGTCCTGATGTATAAAGAAAGAAAGTACTCACAGATCTTGATGTGTGCTTAAGATTCCTTGGAGATTTCCCTGTCTAACTCCTCATTCAGTTTTTCATGAGTCTGAACAATATCTCCTGTATAGAGCGTTGTTGAGACAAGATTTGGAAAGGCTTCTGTGAGGAAGAACCTCGCCTCATGCCCTCCTGTACAAGCACTGAGTCACAAATGAGAACTATGGTATGAAGGATGATGGGGCAGGAGTGTATTTTCATGTTTGGGTTATGTTTTTGGTTTGTTTTCCTAGGAGGACATCCATCTCTGGAAACTGGAAGGCAAACACGGGTTCTGCCATGCTAGAACAGATCGCAATGACAGAGAGGTAAGGAAGAGGGTTTCAAGACAGTATTAGCTATTCTTGGTTTAGAAGGGAGGAATTGTATTTCAGACTTTGGTTAATTGAGAGAACTGGTAAGTGAGGTCTCCCGGGAGGCTGGATAAAGGAGTTTAAAAGACCAAGTGTTTCCTTAAAAAAATACTAAAGGCACAAAGACAAACTGTCCCATTTTGGAGGACAGACTGGAAGTACAGCTACAGACTGACATTGCTAAATCATTAGACCTTTAGTGAATGCAGCCACGGGAAACGAGACCAGCATGCTAAGGTCAAGCATACGAGTACAAACATGTAGGAATAAAATCAGAAAGGTCACAGCACAAAACAAGAAGTAACAAGAAGTACCATACTAATGAGAGGCCAGCAGAGAGAAATGTTTTCCTTCTTCTGAGCAGAGTGAAAAATCTGTCAGTTGAAGTGTTGAAAGCAATTTCATTGCATTAGTGTCCCAAAAGTGAACAACTGTTTTAGCAAAGGTCTTCTCACTGCTGAACAGAGCAGAAGGAATTGGTTCATGCATCTTACAAATGAAAATTTGCAGTCAATACTTCTATATTTACAAATCACTGTGATATTTGCTGCAGCTGCACAACATTGCTGACTCGTGGTAACTGATGCTTTGCCGCAACTCCCAAACCCTATTCTGCAAAACTGCTGTCAAGTCACTTGTTCTCCATCCTATTTAAGTGGATTATTTGTAGATTCATAGAATCCATAGATTACGTGTAGACACTCATCACTGGTGAATCTATTATTTTTTTCAGGTTATACTTCCTATTTGCCAGGATCACAACTAATTCTGACTGTTCAGATTTGGGCACCACATCTGAAAAGAGATAGCAAGGAGCTGGAGAGAGCCCTAACAATAATAAAGGGAATGCTCATAGAAAACATAATCTATGAGAAATGCATGCAAGAAGTGTTTATGCACTTTTCCACCTTTTCCAGTTATCAGACCACTGATTTTTCTAGTTGAGGTGTAGACCCATGCGTAACAAATCTATGCCTGCAGTGTAGAGGTTTCACTTTCCTTCATTAGCTGTCACAGAGCTGGAAGAAGTTGTTGACAAGCTGAATGCCACGAACTTAAAGGGCACAAGCTCTTCAGATATGTAAAAGGCTGGTAATATTAGTAACTCTTTATATTACTTGTACAATATTGTGAGAAATAATGGGCTCATTTTATAGATTAGGTTCATTTTATAGATGTAGCACCACAGTTCACCACTCTAGCCTTATCCAGCCATAAAGACCACAAATCTGGCTGAAATCTGTGAGTCATCAGTGCATGAAACAAGTCAGGAGTGTGCTGAACTAGTCTCATGAGTAGGAGAAACCTGAAGTACTTACTGTACTGAACGGGAGCTCAGAGGATTTACATAGTCAGGTAATACTAGGAAAAATGGCAGTAAATCCTCTGCAAATGCTATCGCTGATGCTTATGCATAAATATAATCCCCCTTAGCAGCTCTGATCCTTCCCAGCGCTCACCTATGGACAGCAATGCTGAAGACATGCAACTATCAAGGTCTCTGGCATGGGCAACAATTCCCTGAGCCTGACTGCTGAACCCAGACACATAGAGATGTCCCTCAGGAAGAGAGACTGTTCCCACGATGTTCCCCCTGGATGTGGGACCATAGCAGTGCATGAAGGGATTCACTGCGCCTCCTGCCTGGCTCACAGTATCCATAGTTCTTCTCCTTGTGCTACTGTCCTCCTCAGGCACTGTCTTCCTTTGGGGTGCTGGAGTGAACATGTTTGGTCTCTGTTAGGGATAAAGAGAGCATATAAGCCTTATTCTTTCTTCTTCCCACAGACATTGTGTTCTCACAAGTTGGTCATTATATTGTCAAGCTATGGGGACTCTGGCTGGCTTTAAGGATGTAAACTTGTTCCTTGGCCAGAACAGTTCTTTTCCCAGTCCCTGTAGGATCTGCAAAATGTCAGTGTTTTCATGAGATCGTGGCCTTCCCTCGCCTCTCCAAGTCTTGTCATAGTCCTGCTTACAGATCTGCTCTTCTGAGATTATTATTTTTATTGAAATGGTCAGTACTGCGGCGCAGCTGCACAGGAAATAAAACCAGGCCACCTCATTCCTTCCTCGTTTACACAGTGTGGGGATGTAGTCCCCCATAATACCCCTCTTGTCATTCTCTCTCCTCTTCTGACACCAGGACAGCCAAGGGGGCACCAGCTCAAGTTCTGTCCTGGGATAGCTAGAGAAAAGGGCTTGCAGGCTGAACCTTGCCCTCTAACAAAGCAGTGTTAGGTCCATATGATGGGACTGCCTGGCTAGCAGCAACATCCAGGGGATTGGGTGACAGAGCACTGGAATGG
>WBNH01006931.1:330161-344573 GCA_013401255.1 Urocolius indicus | reverse complement strand
CCCTGATCATCTTGATAACCCTCTGCTGGACTCTATCTAGAAGTTCCCTATCACTCTTGAACTACACGTCCGTTTTGCTGTTTCCAACAGGTAGCTTCTGATAGGCTCCATCAGCAAACATTTATTTCTATAACAATTTAAGCTCTGACTATCTGTATTGAATCCATGCACTTTCACTTCAAACTGAGCCAAACTTTTAAGAACTGTGAAATCTTTTGTTTTCTACCTTTCATATAGGAGATGTTGTTATGTGTGAAATCCTAGCCCAACTGGAGTTAACAGGAGTGTGAGCAGAGACTAGGATATCAGGATAGCAACAGGAGCATTCAGATGGTGATGAAAAATAATAAATAAACATTACGTTATTCAAAGTAGGCTATCTAAAAATAATTATTCTGTAATAACTCTTCGCATTAAAAGTTTAGGAGGAAAAAATGCTGATAAAACCATTACCAACAAACAAAACCACTGGAAGTTTAACAAAGTCAAATAAAACCCAACTACACAGAAGTTGAGACTGATTTTACTGGTGCAACTACCCTCTCTAAAACATATGCATAGTGTTGTGTTTTTCTGATTTCCATGGCACGTTGTAATGGAATTATTTCACTAGTTCAACAATTGATTGAATGTTCTCTAAATCACAAATTGTTACTAAAAAGCTGAGAAAATCAACAAGGATTTGCAAGGGCAGAAAATGACTTCTAGCTACAACTTGTACAAGAATCTATGATTGGTCCATACAGTAAGCACATACCTTAAAAACAAAATGTTTGTAGAAAGTCATAGATGGGTCAAATCAGTGTGTGCAGCCCCTCTAACTGTTCTTACTGATATAAGACCACAGTGACCCCTCACATTTTCATTTGAGAAGAAAATTTCCTGGCATCTACAGAGGAAAAAACTCTGCAGAATATCCTGTCCTCTCTTTCTTATCAGGGCCTGTAAATTTATTGTGCATTAATTAACACTCATGGCAGTTTCAAACCATCAGATAAGTCAATTCTTGAAACAGAGGTGGGAAGCTAGTATTGTGTGAGATGTTTCTATCCTGCACTGGTGAATTTAAGGTGGAAACTGCTACCGAAAATAGCGTAATTTTATTCCCTGGTGCTTTTTTCTTTCTGTTTGCTACAGAGAGTCTGAGGTAGAGTACCAGAACAGAATGTGCTGGGACTATGGGTTACACAAGATCTTGAGGATGAAATCTGATTTCACTGAAACTATTTTTCATTTTGATAGTTTTCACTGTAAATTAAAGTCTCAGTATTATGACTGCCCCTTTGCCTTTATAGCCTAAATAGCAAGTGTGAAGTCTTCTGTGTTAGGTCAGCTCAAAATCCTGCAGACATCTAACATTTCAGCTTTACTCAAGTGTTGGTATTCCCTTCCTACAAAGTGGGTTAATATGTTTAGAAGAATTTTCTCACTGATCTATTTTTTGCCAGAAATAGTGAAAGGGAGAGATTCTAACTGTGAAGTTGGGAAGGGGAAAATGCATACTGAAATAACTTAAAGCACACAGAAAAATATATACTCAGTCTACATTAGCTGATACAAGTATAGTGCATGGCTTTTCTGGGAAGTGTTTAGTTGCTGTGTCTCATTCTCATCTTGAACCCAATTTGAAACGAGTATCCAGATTGGTACTTTAAGCATTTGGCAATTTACAAGGTGAAAAGAATAATGATAGTATTACTTTAATTAAAAAAAACCACCAACAACAAAGGAGTTTTCTATTTCTTACCCTTACACACATTCCCATGTCTAATCCAACCTAAACCATCCTGACCTGCTGTACATTATTGCTGGAACATTAGGACTTATTTTGCAAGATTGTTCATACTAACATGAAGGAAAAACACTTCCAAAGAGGCAAAAAATTTAGCAGCTGTTTAAGGCTTGGTCAAAATCCCGCTGAAGTCCCTACCTTATTCTCCACTATTTGTTCCAGCTTTCTTTTCACTTCACAGAAGTATCATGGTACCCTTTCCACTGTCCTCTTGCACTCCTGTCACTGTGCAACTGAAGATCTTCCAATGCAAGTCATAGGTTAATAATATCCACACTACCTAGTGAATATTTTCTAAATACTCTTTTAGTTTCTATTCCATTACAGGCCTTTTCAACGTCTCCATTCTTTCAAAATATCTTTCATGCAGAATATACATGCTCAAAAGTTTTCACTTTATCTTTTTACAATGAAAAGACACTATTAGTAGACTCTCTGCTGATGCTTTCCATAGTATTTTTTTTTTTTAATTTGTACTAGGAGATACTATTTTTCACCTCAATTTATCTTCTAATGCCTAGTCCTCCAGTAAACTTTCTACTCAGTTAACCCCCTACAACTTTTCTATGGATTTGTTAGCATATTGTCTTCTCATTCTCATTCTAAATATGTGTTTGTAAGAATATTTTTGCTAGTATATAATGTAACTTCTCCTTTGGAAGATCACAGACATTTGGAGAAAAACACCCCATTAACCCTGAACAAACCTACAACGTCTCACATGTTAATCTTGACACATGTTCATCTATGAAAAGAGATTATAGACAGTATTTGTGTGCAAGAAATGTTATGACTAGATAAATTCTGAGCAGCATCTATAATTCCTGAGTGCTTAAAGCCTGAAGCAATTTATAGACATCTATTGTATGCACAGGAAATGGAATGAAATCTGGCACTTGTTGCTAGGCAAAGTGCACCTACCAACACAGCACTTAAAAGTAATCTGCAAAGATCTGGCAGTTTAACTAGTGGGAATGTGAAATTGCTTCCAACACAGTTTGCCTGTGATATATTTCTAAAATGAGTGCAAACTTCTTTTCCTAACCAATAATTCATGCCCACAAAATGTAAACCCTGCTGTTTCCGTAGGTTGCTAGCTGCATGTGGGGAAAAAAAAGAAACTTTCTTTGGTTTTGGGTTTTTTTTGGGTTTTTTTTTTGTTTGTTTGTTTGTTTTGTTTTTTGGTTTTTTTTTTTGATGGGTTATACTAAGCACCTCTGAAGACTATCGATTTTAGTAGGAATTCATGAAACTCACAATTGCTCTGGAATAGACACAATTTGGCTTTTGCATCCGTGTCCAAGGAGCATGACACTGAGATAGGTGTGGATGTGACAAAGCAATTTAGCTAGGATTTTGAGATGGTTTAGTGTTTGCTTCTGCTCTGTTCCATGCTGTGGACACTGAAGTGAAAGAGAAAGGATGATGGGTTTTGAGAACTGGAGAGGTCACAGGAAGACAACCCCAGGGGGTCAATCTGTTAGAGAGTAGCTCTGCGGAGAGCAACCTGGGAGTTCTGGTTGGCAGCAAACTCAACATGAGACAGCAATGTGGCCTCATGGCCAATAAGGCCAATAATATCCCAGCCCTTTAAGACTATGTCCAACAGGTTGAAGAAGGTTTTCCTCCCCCTCTACTCTGCCCTGATGAGGCCTCATCTGGAGTCCTGTGTCCGGTTCTGGGCTCCTCAGCTCAAGAGAGACAAGAAACTTCTGGGGAGGGTCCAGTGCAAGATGACCAAGATGATCAGGGGACTAAAGCATCTTTCTTACGATGAAAAGCTGTGAGCTCTGGCACTGTGTAGCCTGGAGAAGACTGAGAGGGGTCCGTATCAGTGCTTATAAATACCTAAGGGGATGTGTCAAGAGGATGAAGTGAGTCATTTTTCTGTAGTGCCCAGTGACAGGACAAGAGGTAAAGGGCACAAGCTGGGACACAGGAAGTTCCTCTTGAACATAAGGAGAAAATTCTTCACTGTGAGAGTGATAGAATACTAGATCAGGCTGTCCAGAGAGGCTGAGGAATCTCCTTCTCTGGAGGTTTTCTAAATCTGCCTGTACACGTTCCTGTGTGACTTGGTCAAGCTGAACTTGCTTTAGCAGTGGTCTTGGACTATATGGTATCCAGAGGTTCTTTATAGCCCCTACCATTCTGTGAATCTGTGGCTCTGTGATTCTGTTTGACTAATTTGTATTCAATTAAAAAATTAAATTACCTTTATTCCACTATGATCTTGCTCAGATTTCTTTTGCAAACTGCTATATTGTAGGTATCGACCAAAGATCCCAGTTGTATACATTTTTTAGCTTTTGTAGCTTTGATTGGCAACTGTAATATAAATGAGATTCTGCTTTGCTCAATGATTGTCATTCAGACATTCTTTGCAGGGAACCTGAATTTGAACCAATGTCAGGAAAATTAAACAGTTCTTCTATTGATTTGTTAATTCTTATTATTATAAAGACATTTCCTTTAGGAAAATTACATTCTGTTTGGGAATATCTTCTACAAGGACAGCACAGATTCTTAATGTGATTGCATCTCATCCTTTTGACTGACAAGGTTGAGTCTTTCTGGCAAGCTTTTTTTTAATTCTTTTTTTTTTACTTCTTTCCTCTTTGCTTTTTCTTTCATGTGCTTTCTTCCTCTTTCATTTGCTTCTCCATTTTGAGTATATATTTTCACAATTGTTTATATTTTCTACCTGTTTTTATTTTAATCCCTTTTGTTCTGAATCTTGTCTGCAGTTCTGTGGTATTTTTCCCTGTATTCTAGCCCAGTCCTTTCTACTCTTCTTTCCTTTGTTTCTTTGCTCACTTTCTCAGACTTGTTAGTTTCTTCTTCATTTGTTTCTAGCTTCCTTACATATGCTGTATTTAATACTGCCCTCCACCTACCCTTACAGCTTACACACTTGCAATTCTTATGTTTTTACCCACTTCCCTCTCTGATATTGCACGTTCCTCTTTCAGCCTGTACTTTTACCTTTGTTTTTTTCCTATGTGATGCATTGACTGAGGTTATTTAAATGAGGAGAAATACTTTCCTCTTAGATTTAAATATTTGAAGTACCATTTGCAAAGTAGTTGTGTTGATCTGTCATTCACTTATATTTGTTGATCTAAGCCATCATTCTGGCATTTATTCATAAGTTTCAGAGTCTTGGCATGAATTTCTTGACCTTGTCTAATCTATCTTTCAACTTGATCTGTTTTTTAGAACAACTAACATATCAATAATAAACAGACATCATTAATTTCTGTGAGAATTGATTTTGCACAGAGTAGGAAAGCTAACCAGGGTTACACACTGGGAAAACTTTGTGAGGCAAAGCTGTGCTGCCAAAAAGAGCAGCGGAAATTGGAGTTGTTTTTATCTTTCGGGACACTATTTAGCGATGATTAAGTGATTAATTCTCATTTTCTGTGACTCTTGTGGGTTCTTTTCCTAAGTTAGTTTCCCTCTTTTAGCTTTTTCTTTAAAATTCTACTAATATTTAATGCTCTGACTAGCCAAGGTCTTATTTTAACTAGATGAGTATGTGATTATGTTACGCTTGAAAAGTCATGGATAACCAGCGTGAACAGAAGAATTGTAAGTATATTGTGTTAGAGTTCCTAGTAATGCATCTCAGTCAGAAGCAGAAATGCTTTTTTATCCTGAATTTCTGAACTTTCTTTATTGACTCTTTTTATTTTTTCTAGACCTTCCACTTCCCCCTCTCCCCCCAAATTATGTTAAATTGAACTATTAAGGCACAGCCTAGGGGAAAAAAAAAAAAAAAACCACAAAACATTTTTTTCTATTTTCAAGACAATTTGGTGAAACTTCTTTAACTGTTTGTCTCCTGTTTCTATTGTGCCCTTTAAAAATTCACCATCTTTATCTCAAACTCAGAACAATAAGAGTCCTATTTATTGAACCTATAATTTAAGAGAGTTTTGGGTTTTTTCTCCTTTTTTCCTTTACTGCTACCAAAAATCTTAAGAATTTTCTCTTTTGAAAACTAACAGCAAATCTTCTTGTGTCTGTGTGAAAGATTAGTTAACAAAAGCTACCCAATACCCTTTGTTAGAATGGCCTTATTATCTGCTGCCATGATGGAGCTTTTGAAGATACCTTGATAATTTTTTTTAGATGAGAAGGCTTCCTTGTCATGAGTAGAATGACTAGACTTGAGATTAAAACCAGACATGAGAAAATCAATGTGAATTTTGCCACAGACTTCATCAGACCAGTCTCTTTCATTTCCTTCTCTGCATTCAGGTTTTGTTCTTTATGTTCTCTTCCATTTCTTCCTGGCTACCTAATCTAAGAAGTGACCATTGCAAACTGTAGAGACATGACCACTGACTCAACATGACCTGAGCATAAAGACAGAACCCGTCTCACTCTGCCATATGAATATCTTTGCAACATTTACTAAACTCACTTCTCTTACATGTTTTTCTGTACATTTTATTCCCTTGCTGTAAAGCATGGGTAATTTTTTTCCCCTCTCACAGTTTTGGGGCATTCTGAATGTAAATGGCTACACAAACACCTAGTAGGAGATTGTGATATGCTAAGATGATATAGTAATAAAAAGACAATAAATATTTAAAATGAAAAGAATTCAGAACTCCACCCCAAATTACTTCACAACTTTGAGATATATTTTTCCCTGTGCTTCATACTTAGACAGGAATGGAAAATGTCATTCAGTTGTTCAGATTGATTTTTTTTTTCCTGAATTCATTACTTATTAGCACTACATTTATATGTGGTCAAGGAGAACAGCAACAGAAAGAGATTGATTAGTTCAATTATACCACCCACACCTAGAAATAATCCTTTTACATTAAGAATCTGAAACATAATGTTTTAAAAGCAAATAAAACAACCTTTTCACCTTTTATCCATTATGTTTCTCGGATTTATTTTAAACCAAGGAACAAAAATAGAGTTAATTTCAGTTTGCCGTGAATTGTGGTCTCCGGTATTTTATGAACGTATAATACTGTGCTGATTACTCTTTGTTTAAAAAATTGTAAGATTGTAATCTGTGCATACTATTGCAGTTGGAGCCCTGTTCCCACCTGCCAGCTATTTTCTCACTGTGACTCTGGGCAAGTAGCTTTTAATTTTGCTCTAAGTTATCTGACGTAAAGAACAAATAATATTAAGATACCTGTTCTGCAAAAGCTGTGCATTACTTTGCCTTTCCCTGTATTGTCTGACTGTGCCTTTATCAGAAATATCTGATAATATTCATCCACCCAGTGTTGTTGATGCACCTGAGACACCAAAGTTAGGAGCCTAACTATCTTGCTAAAATGCTTACATTGTTTTTCAGACTGTGCTGTGCAGATCTGCGAGGGGCCGTGAACTGTATGGAACATTTGCACAAAAGGCAACTGAAGAAATCACATTCTAGTATATATTTGACAAAATAGATAAGTTTTTGGAAAAGAACTGGTTAGCTGGATAATGTCTAGGGGTCTATAAAGCAGGAATAGTGTACATCCTGATATAGATTTTTTTGTTTTTCTTCTCCAGGAGATAAGCAGGTCTACTTACAATCTGAATCAAACCAAGCCAGTTGCTGGAGCCACTTGTCTGTCTCCCTTTGGGTATAGATAAGCTTAAAGTGATCCACCTTTTAACTTAACCAAGGAACTAAGAATTAATAATACTCATATACCAGGCAAATCTAGAGTGCTTTTTTTAATCCTTTCTAAATAAACATGTGGGAAAGAGTAATTTTTTTCTCATGCCCTTCCTCTCCTCTCTGTCAATCTTCCTATTCACAAAGAAGGTGCAAAATCCTGTTTTGGATACCATATTTCTTTACTAGTCCTTCTATTTTTCCAGTTTCTGAGCCCTCATTCTGACTGAAGCAAGTCACTGGATATAGAACGTTTTCAAAAGTCAGAATGATACTGATCTAGACCTAACTTTTTTTGAAGACTGCAATTGCAATATATTTTAGTCTTTCATCTCTGATAGGTTAGGAACAAATTTTCCCAGATACCATACAGCATGATTTGGAAAGTGAAGTCTATTTTAGTTTTATTGAGGAGCCAGCACATAACTTGGTAAACAGGCAAGTTTGTACTTTGGACACAGTGATAACAACAGGAAGTGCTGCAGGAGGTTCAGCTGGACTGTAGAAAAAACTGTCAACCTGAAGCGTGTTCTAGAAAACAAGATCTGTCTGTATTCTACTGAACTTTAGACTTTTCCTAAAGCCCACAAAGAACTCCACAACTCTGAACAGGTTAAAAGTTCGTAAATGTTTATCTTTTCTAAATGCATAGGGAAAAAAATTAGAGATGATTAATGTTCAAAAGGCTAGGGAAGAAAAACTAATACCTAATTGTACAGTGAGGAAAGAGGATAGCCAAAATATATCTCAAGAAGCATTTGTTTAACATTTGACACTGCTGAAAAGAGTAGATAAATGTGAGCACAACTTAATGTGCACAGAATGGTGTTTTACTTTTGACTCATACTCTTCACTGGAATGCCAGAGTCTCCTCTCTTATATGTCCTTGGTGGTTGGATATTCTAAAAGCTTTCTAAAATGAGATTTTAATGCACCTGTGCTTTCCTCTCCCTCCTCTCAATAATGGACTATTGAAATTATATGCCGTGCTCAGTTTGTTTTTAAATGTTACTGCAAGTCAGCACATCCGTGAGTACTCTGGTTTTATACACATTTTCTTTTTGTAATGAATTTTCCCTACATGCTAGCAGAAGTTTTGGACAGGTGAGTGATTCAATTTCAGGGATTACTAGCTGGTAATTAAGAATTTAAATCTATGCTGTGACAAGATACGGAACAGTTGTTTTCCATTTACATTTTTGCTATCAGGTGTGCATCTGCATTGTTTTGGAGAGAGAGAAACTGTGTTTCCTAGCAGACACAAGAAACTCTGTTTCCTAGAGACAGTTAATGATGTTCATGATCTTAGTTTAGGGATTTGTGAATTAGTAGAGAACTTTTCTGCTTAACCAGAAGCTTGAAAAATATGTTTTTGATTTAAATCTGAGAAAGTTAATTAACTCTATTTATGCTTTCTTGTTGAGATGCTGCTGTGCAAAGCACATCCACAAAGAATTGTCTTTAAGATTTTTATTAAAAGCTGTAGGAAGAATGCACAAGTACATCCCTTAATTTGCTACAAATATAGAACCATCATTAAATAAAATTGTTATCCATTCCAATTAGCAAACTATACTTATCATGAAGCTATGGAGAAATTATATTTTGTAAAGCATATGCACAGCTGTGATAAAAATATTAAAAATTAGTATACCATTAATAAATAACACTAAATATAATTATTTCAGATGAGAAAGTACATCTGCTAGGAGATCCTTGGTTTGAAAAAAGTTCTTGGATCACCAGTCAGTCACTCCTCAAGGACAATTACTGAATAATGGTAACTTTTCATGATGCACCTAAATTTCACTTAACTGTAGGCATTGTGGGAGGCTCATAGTTGTTTTATCATCCTTTTTTCTTCTCTCCAACGCACTATGCAAAGGAGATATGGCATAAATTTATTAGTTTCTGACTCAACACTCACTACATAGTCACCAAACAAGACTTGTTGTAGTGAATTTATCACATCGGGCATAGATTTTGCTGTGTGTAGCTCATGTAGAGATTGTACCAGGCTTGTCATTTTGACTTTTTGGGTATTAGGCTTACCGTGCTATGAATAATATCTAAAACTTATTTTTATACACTATGGATATATCTTAACTCAGGTGACTTATTCCATGGAATATGTAACTGGCATGTAACTGCTTTTTTGACCTGTTGCTATCCAGCAAACTGTAAAAGGTGTGGATTTTTTTTTTTTTTTGAGAATGCTACAAAGAATTGTAACACACTTGTACTAGAGTTTGTTATGCATGCCAATAAGAAAGGTACTCAGGCTCCATAAGGTATTGCTATTGGTAATAACACAAGAAGGAAAATGGAGATAGCACAGGTAATCTTACATCTCTTCAGATTCTGGCAACCTTAAGTTGTGCAGCATCAGACGGAACATTAATGAGACCGTGACAGGCTGCCTGGATATCCTGTCTGTGCTGAAGTTCACCACATTACAGCCTTCAGATCTCTTAGAGGATTTTCTTAGAAGTAAATATTATGGAACATTCTGACTGTCAAGCAAAAGGATATTCATAGAAGAACTTGAAAAACAAGATACAGACACAGGTGACATCCTTGCCAGGCATTGCATATAAACCTTGCTACATATTTCATATGTGGCAAATTGAATGTTCCTACAGTTAATCTGAGTTCATCCAGTACTTAATGCCAAATTCATGGTGTCAACCTGTGCTGTACTTAATCTGCAGTACCAGCTGCATTCATTTTGAATGTGTAATGCACATAACGTAGTTTTACCCCTAAATAACTTTCTGGGTTGTTTTTTTTGTTTGGTTTTTTTTGTTGTTGTTGTTGTTGTTTTATGTTTTTTTTCCAGTGATCTGATACACTGGAATTTAGTTTATACTTAACTGGGTATATTTTAGTCACATAATCTTTAGCTAACTCTTCAGTTAAGTGACTAAGCTTTTAGTGCTTAGCTACAAACTTCTCATTAATGCTGCTCTTCTGTCAGTTATCCAGTGTTGAAATAAAGCAACTCTTCCCACAAAATGTGTCCCAGTATCGAGGGTTTAGCAACTCTGATTTCTCTGCAATAAGTGCTTGCTGGTGTTACCATGTCTTGTTTCTTCAGCAGGTAGTTCCCACTCTCTACAGCTCGGGCTGTATCCAGGATAACAGCAGCTGGAGGGCATCAGAGCAGCTCCAGTATCAGGCACCTCCCTGGGCATGAGGATGGGCCAAGGACACACTGGGACATGGGTTCATGGGTGGACCTGGCTCAGTGGGACCCATAGCCAGGCATGGGAGCCTGGGCCATGGGCTAGGAGGGAGCAGCTCTGGAAGGTTGGGCACGTGTAGGGAGGGCTAGCAGTGCCCTCAGAGCCCTGACAGGATCTTAATAACTTCTGACAGATCTAAAAACATTGCAAGAGAAGGAAGCTCAGAGTTTGTTACTATATGCATGGTCACTAATGCTTCATCAGAGCAGAGTCTCAAAGCTCCAGGGGTTATTGCGGGAAGAATGGCATTTGGCTAGGTGGAGAGAGGCAGTAACAGTGGCACCACCACCTTGCTGTAGCTCTGTAGACCAGAGTGTTGGTGCTACTAGCAGCAGAGATAGCAGGAAATTTTTGAATGAAACAGGATTTTACTGGAAACTTCATATTTGTTGATTCCAGAAGGAAAAGAGCTGTCCTCAAATTGCTCTTCAAAGAGTTTTTGAAAGCTTTTCTCTAGCAATGGCCACCAAGTGTTAGATTTTCAGGTGACTACCATGGATATCTGGGACTGGAAGCATTAAGAGTCTTTTGTCTGTCTTTGGGACCAAGATCCACATCTGTAAACCTCAAGAGCTCTAACACAAACATGGTTTCTAAGCTTTGCAGACTTACTGACGGACAGCTTAAGAATTGAAACTGTGGAGGACCTCAGGTTTTCATGGATTCCTTTCTTGTTTCTGTGGGAGGCTAGAAGTCCTTTGATGGTATGGTGTAAATTAAGCAGTTGCTGGGCAGACCTCTGGAGGCACAAACGTGAGCCTGCTGGATTTGTAAATCTGTCTTTCTTCCAAGAAAGTAGATTTTAAAGTGTCTACAAGTTTTAGTGTCATAGAATCATTACAGCTGGAAAGTCTACATAGCTAAATATGTGAAGTTCCTTCTCTGCAAGTTATTTAATGGAAAGGAATTGTTCATGTCTCAGATATATTTCTTTTTCATGTGTACAGTGCCTGTACAAAAGTCTACATCGGGAAAGTAACATACAGAAAAGAAGTCTTCTATAGAAGCCAAAGAATACTTGCTCTGCCTATTAAAAGATATTACTACTTAAAAGTTCGTTATTTTTGTTCTTAAAAAAAATGAAAAACCATTTGATTAAAAATAAGTAAGGAATCTTTCACAGAACTATTGAATTATTAACAGAAACCTTGACTGTAGACTGTTTTGATGGATAAAACTAATTTATCTCTGTCTCCCTGAGATATTTATATCATCTGTCTAAACAGCATGAATCACATTTAAAATGATATCAACTTGTACTTGCTCCAGGGGAAAAAAACTGGAGCTGATTGAACAGAGTTTTGCTGTCCTGCCTATTAATCATTCACAATATCTAATTGATTTTTATTACAATTGAGTCTGTTCACTTTACAGGGAATTTTAATTCATAGTCAAATAGGAAAAAGGGAAATGCCACTGATTAGCATTATATATTTTTTTTCTTATATTTTGTACACTTTCAGTATAGGTAGAGAAAGATCCATATTGTCTTTGATTCTTGAAGTATGTGCATATGTATACATAGATCTAAACTTATTGATAGTAATAATGCACACACTGTAATAAAACACATAGTTTTTTAAGTATATAAATGTGGGACTTAAGTATTCTTCAAGCAAAAGACTCAAGCTATGAAAGACAATCTGATCTCAGAGCACTGTCCAGTACGTAGAAATAATACAACTATATATTACCCTTGCCATGTATTGCAACTGGAAACAGTAAAACCGGAGTGGCAACATTTTGGAAATTTTCATGTCTTGCACATTTTTGCCTTTTAAACAATGACCCAAAAAGATTTCAGAATTTGCCATGAAATGAACTTCCAAAAAAAAAAGTAAACTTAAACTGTATGATATTAAAAAATAAATATTCCTTATTAGGCTGTTTTAATATATATTTGCTGAAAAACTTGATTTCTAATGCCTACTTAGAGGTTTAAGCAGAAGCAGGATGGTGGTGTAGAAAGGGCTACAAAAGGCTGCGCAACCATATTGCTTGAGACACAGAACTGTATGCAGAGAAATTTTAAAAGCACAAGAGACAAACTCACCTATATCTGCCTCTTGCTGTGACTGATCTTCAGTATTTCATAGAACAATGAGAGAGAAAAAATTTTAAAAAGTAACCCAAATGATGGCTTATATAAAAGAATAAATACTCTTCTTGACCTCTTTCACAAATTGTTCTCAAGTTTTCGAATATAGCTTTAAGATAGTGTATATTAAAAACAACCTATGGCCACTGTGCACAATTAAATTATTTTATCATCATTACTATAATTTAAATTGACATTAAGTTTAAAAATTCAAGACCAAATAAAATCATGCATAATGATCTCTTTGGACAAAGATAGTTAACTGTAGTCTCAGTAGCAAAAAGCACTATCCACAGAGTTTCTGCCAACCTCTTCATGCCAATTTAAAGATATTAATTAAAAGTTCAACAAAGTCTGATGCTTTTATCTTGATGAAATAGTATTTTAGCAATATTGTTTAGTTCCTTCTATTGTCTAAAACAATCTCCAGGGAGCAAATTTTTTTTAAATGTCAGTTTAATTTTCTAGTCTATTTATATTTCTAAAGATAACAATTTTAAAGTGTGTTTTGATCTGATCTATATTTTCTTATTAGTGTAATAAATGACAATTCCTATCTAATGAGAGTATTTTACTTGCAGATAATATATGATGCTGAGGCAGACCTTAGGTGGGTTTTGAAAAATATTCTTCTGCAAATGCTAATCCTTTCCATCTCCAAATTAAGTGCTAGTACTTTAAAATAGACTTATTTTATCCCAACTTGTATTGGGGCCTGATTAGAAGCTTTTAGAACTGCATTCACATCATCTCAAGTGATGGAGGACAAACAGAAGTATCAAGCTCTTTAAGTTAACATGAAACAAATGAATTATTTCTATACATAATATGCAGAGTATTCATTATACAAGTATACGTTATACCTATTTTATTTCTAATCTGGAAATTAAATAACATCAGCAGTCATATCCTCACACCCACCTCTGTGAGTTCTGTTTGATTTTCTCTTTTTCAAACATTATAAAATATTTTGCTAAGCAATCCCTGCAACACACAGCACAACAAGTGCAGTAGGAATTTGTTATCTTCTAGAGGACTTTCCTTAAGAAGTATATACTACAGTTTTGCTTTTATCTGTACCTCTGTTGGAGTTATGATTTAACACTATTTATGATCTTTTTGTTGTTAAATTGCATACAGTAATAGCTGAATCAATTTTTCACCCATTTTGTTTTAACTCTGAAAACCTGTTTCGTATGGACATAAAGAAGCATTGACTTAAGATGCTGAGAGACAAAATGTGTTACAGATCCTGTGTGCTCTTGTGACAGTGACCTGTTCACTCTCTCAGGCTACACAACGGCCAGTGCTGAATGTCTATGTCTGTTACTGTGGGCTACTTCAATGTCTGCACACCTGGAACAAACACATTAAAAAAGAGCTTAATGTAAGAACTTTGAAGATTTTTTCATACTTAATAGCCTTTTGAGAAATAAGTGAAGGATTTTTTTTCCTCCCTAAAGGCCTCTGGCCTTGCTGTGTTGCTTTGAAAATCTTCTGCGCAGTTCTTATCAGGGGTGTAGTTTTTTGGTAAAGGGGCTTCAGGAGCAGAATTCACTTGAAATACTCTACTCTCATTAGGCAGCTGTATTCCTTCACATTTCCCTTTTTTTTTTTTTTTTTTTTTTTT
>WBNH01006931.1:263660-330156 GCA_013401255.1 Urocolius indicus | reverse complement strand
TTTTTTTTTTTTTTTAATAATTATTTCTAAATTCAAATAAATTCCCTTAACCGATCTATCACTTAGCCTCATGGTGTCAGCATAGAGAGAGAAACAAGTGACAAAGATACAAAAGAGGAGCCAGTGTTTTTGTGAAAATCCCAGAGCTGATGAATCTCTTCAATAGGAACAAAATCCCTAGGGTTTACTGCAAGAGATCTGGCTTTCATCAATGTTGGCACAACATAAACAACCAAGACCCCAGCCTTACAGAGAGATTTGTTTCAAGCACACTGACATCGAAAAAAAAATAATGATACTATATTTTTTTTTTCAGAAACTACAGCAAGGAAAGTAATCCAGAGGCAAAGAACTCTTTAAAACATCTTCATTGTGTTTGCCCAGGTTGAAACTGCAGAACAATTAAAAAATATTTTCCTAAAATTTTCAATTCTTATAACTCAATCATCCTTCTTATCTAACATCTCACTTTAAAGTGGGAATCCATAACAACAAGTTCTTCATATTTCTTCATCTATTTCATGAAGTGTTTTTTAGATTTGAAAAGCACTTCATGAATCACTCGGTGGTTGCTAAAAATGAATAATAATGAGCCCAATTCAATTATCATGCCAGCTGCTGATTTCCTTCTGATGGCTGACTTTATGCTAAAGAGAGGAACCCTTATGCTAAATCTCACCTGCCTGTAGGAAATTGATTCCATTACAATTTTGAAATGAGAACTGCCCTCAATTATGTTCTTACATAGAGTAATTGGGCTCTAGTTATTAAAAGTAAGTGACAGTGAGGACATCTGAGTGTATTTTAAAGTCTGGTCAAACAGCTTGAATCACTGTATTGCAGTAAGAGACTTCTTTTGTAGTGAGAGTTACTGTGCTGCACAAACATATAAATGGATATTCTATCAAAGGCAGCAATTACAAGAGTGTTCATTTAATGAATCAAGGATTTATTTAAGAGCTTGATCCTTGTGGTTTAACAAGGACATGATTATGGTTTTACAATTGCCTCTGGGCAGGGAGTGCCCTTTTCGCCTTACTGAAAAAAAAAAAGAGTGAATGTAATTTCAAAGTTACCATGTTACCTCATTGTTTGTGTGTTTGTTTGTTTGTTTTTAAACTAACTGTCTCTAATCATACATAACATCTGGAAACTCTCAAACGCCAAGAAACTTCTTGTTACTAAAATTTCTATGACAACGTTAATTGCCATTATCAACTCAATAAAGGAAAGACTTTTAGCTCATCTCTTGGAGCCCTAGTGTTGTCCTGTGCCAAAGGTTATTCAGAAAATGAAATATCTAAGAGTTGAACCCAGCCACCTGTCTTTCAGTTTGAGACCTCAAGATCATTCTTTTCTTGTTTTTCTTTTCTGATAAGTGTTTCTAAGGAGTCTGCATTTTTGTGCTCTACTGTTGCTTGGTAGAAAAGACAATCACGACGCAGTGACATGCATATATTCACACATGCTCTTAGGTGGCAAGAGCATGGTAGGTAACAGAGCAAGTAATTTGTTTTGACTCTTTGCATTGCTTATGGATAGTTTAACAGCTAGGATGTAGCAGAGCTTTAAGCCATAGTGGACATTAGGATGAAATGAAAAAATAAACCAAAACTGGTACGAAGGTGGAAAGAAACTTTTCCAGTGGGAGGTACAGAAATAACAATGCACTGCTGAATGCTATAACTACTGTAGGTGCATAGAAATGGAAGCAATGTTCAAATCCAGTTTCTGATTTACCTGATAATTATGTGGTACAATTGTTTTTGTAACCTGGTGGAGATCAACCTATAATTAAGCTTATATACTTCTCCTTTTTTATTTAAAGTATGTGAGAATATTTTAAACCTGACATAAATTGTCTAGATAAGTGAAGCAAAAGAAAATAAATGAATGAATCTTTGAGTGCATATATGTCTAGTTATGCACCAGACTCCAAATTCCCACCAGCTGTGTATCCTATTCAATCATTATATGCTTCCCAGTAGTTTGGAGAAGAAATATAGTGAACCTTTGAAGGCTATTCAGCCCACACAGAACCTGAGAACTGCCTGTCTCTCATGATGAATTACAGACCAATCCTCCAGAAATCAGGCTTCCAAATTGGTGCCTTGAGTACATACAGTTCAGATGTGGATTTGGAACTTTTTGTAAGAGATTTTACCTTTGTGTCTTTGCTCTTGGACCTATAGGTATGTAAACATGTAGCAGAGAAACATATTTAGAATGCACTTAAAATGAAGTTAAGAGTCTAAGGACAAAAGTATGCAATCAGAGCCAAAGTATTGTGGTTTAAACTACCATTCCTAGCCTATTGCAACTTTGCAAGTGCCTAAAATTCTACAAGTGTTTTCCCTGTAAAAATTGACTCCTTCTTAGGTTTAGAGACTTAATAGTAATTTTTCTGTATAAGCTGGATCCATGTCCATTTTACATACACTGTATGTAGTGTTTCAAATACATATTTTTCTACCATTTTCTGTCCCTACTGATATTTCTCCAAAAGGTACATCTCAGACTTTTTTCAGCTAAAGACTTAGTCACATCATCTTTCAAGGTCTGACAGAGGTATACACTCAGGCTCTTCTTGTTATTTCCAACTGGAGAGACCTTTACCTGTGTCATCTTTTCCTTGTCCCTTCTGTGCAACCTTGTGCTTTTTATTTTTTATTCTCAGTCCACTTTTGTTACTTCAGTCCTTTGGACTGTCAGTTTAGTTCATTCTGATGATTTTCCATCTTCACTTTTCTACTGAGGGCTTACGGGTTTGTGTCATTGGCAAATGTTAACATACTCTGAATTTTTGTATCAATATCAGTAAAACACATTTGTTTCCAAAAACATCCCATGAAATAGTAATCATGTTCTGTCCCAGTAATATCTCTTTTGGTCATAATGTTGTTTCTTTCCCTTAAACTGGGTTGTGATTATTTTACATTTCTAGGGTACCTTATCCAGAATATATTTTTTCCTAAGTTTCCAATATATATGATCACATCAGCTAGATTTTCTTGATTTTTTTTCCTTAAAATATCAGTTATCTTATAAAGAGAGATGTCAGGTTAATTTTTCATATTTAATGTATTAATTTTGTCTATTTGGGGGTAAAGATATTAATCATTATATTCCATTTTTCATTACCTCAGGGTCTCTAGTTATGCAATGCTTCCTAATTTGTTTAAAATCCTTACACAGATCATGAGGTCAGAGCCACTTATGTTTATGTTGTCTGGATCATGTATGTCCCTTTTTCTTATAATAATAATTTTTTAAATTTTTTCAGACATTTAATTTCCAACCTGATAGATTTAGTATAAGTCATTCTAATTAAACTATAATTTCATGTGCAAGTATTCTAAGTACTCTCAACTGGAGATTATGGGGTCTCACATTCCTGCTCTAGATACTTCCTTAAAAACAGTTTTATGTCTTTGTTTTGTTCTCATCTTAGATGAGTAATTTTCATTTCCACAGTCTGTATCATTAGCAACACAGACTTTGCTACTGTAGTCAACATCCCCATATTAATTTTGTTTTGGCCTGTCTGAAAATTGTCTTTAATCTCAACTGCTTTTTTCTTCTTACTAAAGCTGCTCTTTTTGTTTTCTTTTTAATTGGATGATGAAAGTACATTTTAGTACTTGCAATTTTGCAAGACCCTGCCAAACATTTTCTAGTTTTACTTTCTCCATGTATTTTGTGACATCTGACAGTTTTTTATTGCATATTAGTTCCATTTTCCACCCTGCATACTCCAGATACACTCTCTGAGGTGACTGCTCATCTAGGTAGAAATGGAGCCCTTTGTTATAAAAGGTTTTTCCACATGTTTGAAGGTGCAGGTTTTTCACAGCCCACAGCTACAGTCTTTTGCTGAAAATAATTGTAACACTTCATTGGGTCTTCATGGTTTCAATTTTCTTACTTTTTAAAAGTGAAATTCTGAACTATTTTTACTTGGCATTTATTCATGTTATATCCATTTTTTGAAAAATTGAACTAATGTGTCATTATATACTCTGAGATATAGCTTTCTAAACCAACTATTTAGTGAGATCTTGTAGCTCACTTCTCATTTTATGTGTCCCATCCTCAGATACTTGGGCTTACCCCTTATTTGTAGAATATATTTTCTTGAAAGTTACAGTATCACCTCACAGTTTTTACAGTGTTGTTTGTTCCTTATTTAATATTTCATAATATTATTTACTTTCTAAATAATACAGAAGTTTAGATACAACAGAAAAGATCCTACAAAAACCTTTCTGAAAGTAATGTGAAACCAATTAGAAACCTTTTGTACCCTCTCTAACCACAAAAAAAAAAAGGACATTGTAATGCTGGAGCGTGTCCAGAGACAGGCAACCGAGCTGGTGAAGGATCTGGAGCACAAGTCTGATGAGGAGAAGCTGAGGGAGCTGGGAATGTTTAACTTGGATAAAAGGAGGCTGAGGGGAGACAAGAGCACTCTCTATAGCTACCTGAAAGGAAGTAGCAGTGAGGTGAGGGTCAATCCCTTCTTTTCAATAATGACCAACAGAACACCAGGAAATGGGTTCAGGTTGTGCCAGAAGAAGTTTAGGTTGGACATTTGGAAGAACTTTTTTACCAAGAGGGTTATTAAGCATTGGAACAGGCTGCCCATGGAGGTGATGGAGTCACCATCCCTGGAGATATTTAAAACATGCATAGATGAAGTGCTGAGGGATATGGTTTAGTTTAGTGATGGGCCTGGAAGTGTGAGGTTAGTGGTTGGACTCAACGGCTTTAAAGGCCTTTTCCAACCATTTGATTCTAATTTTGTTACATCTTGCCAAATACTTGGTTTACAGTTCATCATGACACTATTTTTGCCATAAGAAAGACCACAAGATTTGTATACGTGGACGTTGGAAATAAGCAAGAGGATTACTGTGTGAAACTGACTTGCAGATCTGCTGCATCATCTATGTGACAGGGAAAACACAGTGAGTGCCTATTTCAGGCAGTTTTCTGGCCTTCTACACTTCAATATAGTCCTCATACCCAAAATTATCATCAGAATATTTCCATTGCTTTATAATAAAAAAAACTCCAAACACAACAGTTGACAAAATTGGGATATTTTAAGGAGGTGGTCAAGGTGCAAATCATTAATATTGTATTACAAATTCATATTAGTTAAATTGCCTAAAATTGCTTTCAGTTGAATGCGAGAGATCTACTGTTTCTCTCAGTTTAATTTCATTAATTTCTTTTTTTTTTTAGTGTTTTTTTTCAAAATAAAGCCTAGAAACTGTTCTGTATGACTACACATAGAAGTCTTATCACCATTTTACATATCACCATTTATTGTTGCCTATTTATAATAATTATTTAAATTCTTTATCGACAGCAGACTGGGCTTGTATTTTCAAGCAGTTGACTCTAACTGCGGGCAACAGATGCATTTAAAGTAGACTGCAATGGGAATCTATTTTTGAGATGTAGTGATTGCAAGGGAATCTTCTTCAGTCAATCAGATATACATTCAAATAGTATTTATTTTAAAACTGGATATTCTGGTTGAAAAGATTTGCAACTGTTTTCACATTTACTACCTAAAATTGGAAATGAATGCTGAAGAATCAAGTGACAGAAATTTATACCTGGAGTTTAGTGGGGAATGTGATACCTAATATGCAAAATAAATAGCAGAAATTGTCAATTAATCTGCATATTTGTGTATTTCCAAGAAAACTGAATATTTTTTTTAAAAAAAACTTACTTTACTTTTTAATACTTCATTTTGTTGGATGTGTCCTAATAGATTGAGCAGCTGCATTGGTTCTTTAAGGCACTTTACACTTAGCAAAAAATAATAAGTAAATATAGTCCTTTGAGTACCAAAACACACTGCATTATCCATATTGTGTCAATATTTAAAGTCAAAGCTCATTGTTACAGCAGCAGCCAAGTAGAGTCTAATTGGGTGAGAGAGGGCTGAAGGAAGCATAAGCCAGAGGAGGCTTCAGGAAGGATTTGCACCTCTTGCTAGAGGTAGGAGCTGCAGCTGCTGCTGCATGAGGGAGTAACTGCTTGCTGCTGTAGCTGTCCCTCTCTATCCTCTTTTTCAGGGTTTGTACCATAACAGTTAATCCTGTGTTCTCAAACTCACCTTTCTGGCTGCCTATGGCTGGCCAAGGAGGTGAATAGAACCTCTGCACTTGGATTTTTATTGTGTTCATAATTGTAGACAAGGAATGATAAAGAGATTGAAGTAGTAAGAAAGCCTATTGTTTATACAGGACATTTTAGTTTTTTATTTCTTCTTAAAGTAAGAGTTCATATGTAGACCTAGCAAAATTCCATACATTACTTCCCAAAGTTGCAGTGATTTCAAGTGTTTCCTCACATTTAAGATCATATTTATTCATTTCTATTTTAATTGCATTTGAACTACATTAAGTAGAGCTGCTAATCATGTTCATTTAAATCTGTAATTGATGGAAACTATTTTAAAAGCTGGATTAGAAAATATCACTTTTTAAATGAAAAAAAATAAACACTTGACTCACTCTTTCCTTCCTTGCTAGGACATGGGAAGTGTGACTGTGGGAAGTGCAAATGTGATGAAGGCTGGTATGGTGAAGCTTGTCAGTATCCAACTACTTGCAATCTTACACGCAAGAAAAGCAATGAAATGTGCAAGAATTCTCAAGATATCATCTGTTCTGGTGCAGGTAAGGTATCTTTTGTTAATTTTGAAAGGTTGATGTTCTCCTTGTGTTATATTGAGAATCACTGTAATTTCTCTCCTAATTAAGACTTTTGTGGAGGATGGTTCAAGAGACTGAGAACTGTATGTATACTAACATGCTTAGTTTTCCTATAGGCCTGTTCCTGTGTGTATGCCTACTTTAGTACTCTAGTTTATCCATACCTATTTTGGGTTTGTTGAAACTGCAGCCATGTCATATATTTTGACTCTCAAAAAAGTTATGATGATGGCATTGTTTTGTGTATTTGTGTTTGTAGCATGCAAAAATGGCATTGGAAAATATTTTCCTGGGACATTTATAAGCCGTAAAATTATTTGAGATGGTTTTGAGTTGTAACAATGGCTATTAAAAACAGGTGTAGAGATACTGCTACGGGGTACTTCCATTTTCACTTTTCTGCATGGTAACTGTCTTTTATAAAATTCTTTAATTTTTGAACTCATCCTCACTTAGGAAGTCCTTTCATTTAAAAAAATCAGAGGAAAAAAGAAACAGCCTTTTAGAAGTCTTCACTGCAAAATGGTAAAATTGTGAAGGTAATTTGCTATCAGTCAAGATTTGAGACCAGAGGCAGCCTTCCAGTTTTTCCATAACATTGATCTCCAAGTGAGAGAATATTTCAAGAACTCCACTTCTGATCGCTATTGCTGGGCTTTAATTTCTGCCTGGGTTGATACATTTTCATACAACTGAATTTCTCACAATGTAGTTGCTGATATGAACAAAGAACCCAAAGGATTTGTGAGACTAGCCTGTGACAACAAGATGTGGAATCAATTTAAAGTAAAATATTAAGCATAAAGCATACAGAGTTAATGATGCATTTTGGTTTTGACAATAATATAGATTATATGAAACTTAAGATTGTTTGAGTAACAAACAATAGAGACACCTAAATGACAAATGGATTCTCAAAAATAAGCATAGTTCATTGTGATCAGTAGAAGTACTTAAACAAGAATGTTAAGATCTTTTCTTTTTTCCCCTCTTTCCTTGGCTAGAAATGGCCTCCATTTATCGCTGACTCTTCACAGGAAAACTAATGGATCTGAACAACCACTTAAAGTGGCTAAGAGGGAAGTGTAAATGTTTTCTGTTTTGCTGCTTTTAAACAGGACAGGAATTCTGAAGACTCTCCCAAGTTTGGAGTAACTTTGATGGGCTGTAGTCTTATACATTTTGTGTTCATATGATTGTCTTTTCATCTATTAACAACATTGCCGTTGGTGTCTGAGCTCTCTTTTTTAAAAAATGAGAAAGAATTACATGAATTGATGCAAAAACAGTCCTCTGCTGTTACACAGCTAAATGTTAATTGTAATTCTTTTTATGAACCAATCAAGAGTTACCTACAGTTTAAGTTTTCGTATTCAACTTCTCCTAATCATTTGCCAGAGTAAATAGGACATCCAACATAAGCCCGTTCTTTGTGTGAACAATTTCTTCTTGTAGTCAATGGGAAGAAATGGGCACTTTACAGGATACAATCTCTCTGATCTCTTTAGATGCTCAATTTATGGGCTGATTTACTATTTCATGCTTAATTCCTGTTCGAACTACCTGGAAACAGGACAGTTTTCTGAAAAATTTAGCTTTTATTTATTTTCCAAGAGATTGTTCAAAATAATTTTAGTTTTGTAGGTTACTTACATTATATTATCAGTTCTATTATGATTATTTATTATATTAGCTTTCGCTAATATAGTTTACTTTTTTGACAGGCCATGTATGCCACAGAGCCCCATTCTTCTGTTCTTAATTTGCATTAATATGATGTTTAGTAAACTTGTGCTGTACTTAATATGGTGAAATGTAAATTGGTTTCTGAAAGCTATTTGTGTAATATCAGCATAACTCTTCTGTTTTGGAAGAATTCTTTTGTGTCAATAACCATGTTTTCTAAAATATGTATGGACGTAATATGAAGGATGTGAGTCCTGTGACTTAATTTTTTTAAAAATCTGTAGTAGCTGGCATAGTGATGCCAGTGACTGCTGAAACAGCTGGTGCAAGCCCATTGACTAGAGAAACTCATTTAAGAGTTTGCACAAAGTTCTTACCCTTACAATTTTAATAAATGTAATAGAGGTAGGGAGGAGGAGTGTCTTATATAGCCAGCATAGTAATACTCTTGTTCCTGACACGTTTGTATAGTATTTTTCCTTTTTTGACTATATAACTCCTTAATATGTTTATGTATGCCTGTTATATGTTATTACGCATTATATTCCAAACTAGAAAATATTCAGGAGGAGGAGGAGCAGAAAGCAGTTGTTTGCTCTGCCTTGGCAACTGCACTCCAGGTCAGGCAAAGTCTCTGAGAGAAAAGGAAGGATTCTTCCTTCCCTGGGAACAACAAATTTTTTCCACTTGGGAGAGTCACGGAGAAAGGCATCCACAGAGGTGAGAGGGCAACAGGACTCAAAAGATCAAGAAGTAAATATGTAACCAGACCAGAAGATGACAAAAAAAGAATGTTTGGGTTTTTTTACAAGCCCATTTCCATCCTTTGGGTTGCCTCAGTGCTCTGGGTTTCCCTTATGTCAGAAAGTTTTCTGTTTTGGTTTATATTGAGAGAAAAGACAACTCTACACTTCCAAAGCATTTAGGAGTGCTGGGAGTACTTAAATCAAGGATCAATTTCAGGTAGACTATGGGTCAGACTCACTTGGTGGTCTGATATGGGTAAATGTCATCTTACTTGTGATTCATTATAGCTCTAAACTTTCCTGCAAGGTCTTCTCTTTTCTGAGACATCACCTACAAACTGAAGAAAAATGAGCCCTAAAAACTTAAATTGGATCAATGTCCTGAAACAAAATGATACTATTCCAGAGATTCCTACAATTTTCCAGTGAACGAGAGAAATTGTATTGTGGACATCAATACACTGGAAAAACACGCACTTTGCAGTAAAATTGTTGATATGCTATTATTAAACTTAGGGTTTGTTTAATAATGCTATGAACGTATTTCTCTGCAATTAGCTTGTCTGTTGTATAATTAAGGTATGGCTGTGGTAATTGCTTCCGAGATTTAGTCTTTTTTTTTTTTTTTTTCCTGACATCTGATCACAAGATCTTCATGCAGGTGTTCCTCATCAATGTTTCTTTCCTTTGACTCCTGTCCTTTTTCTTCAAGGCTATTCTTGTAAAATCTTACTTTTTAGATGATAGCTGTAGAAAAGGGACTAGGAATGAGAATGCCAAGGAATTTTGTGAATGTAGACAGATGCTTTCAAGTCCTCTGTAGCCATGCCCTGTTACTCTCGTGTAACACAGCTGGAGAAGTGAACAAAATCAGACTTCATTCTTGAGAGAATTACTAAGATAATTTCTCTCTTTTCAGTGGACAGAAAATATAATTTTAAAAGCTGACTTCATACCTCAGTTATATGAAGTCAGATAAATCTAGGAGTGAATTGCACTTAGGAAAATCTGATGCTTCTTGTTAAAATAAACCACTAGAATGTTGCATCTATTTACAGCTAAGATTAAACTTTTTGTTGAAATGAATTATTTCTGTGTCTGTCTTTCTTTAATTGGATGATCTTTATATTTCAGCCTTTTCAGAAATAAAATATGTAACATCTCTGATGGACTAGTGAAATTCTTGCCATAAACTACAGACATTGAGTATTGTCTTCAATGTTTACAGGCACATGTCAGTGTGGCAGGTGTAAATGTGCAAGCCCAGAAGGCAATGGACTGGTCTATGGTAAATTTTGTGAATGTGATGACAGAGAATGCATAGATGATGAGACAGAAGAGATTTGTACAGGTACGTATTTAGTGAGCACAAGAAGCATGGTAAAGAATTAATACAGGCTGTTTGTTATAAAACCACTTAGTTGTGTGGATCTACAACACGTCTTTACTGAATGTGGGATTTAAAATAAAAATAACTATACTTACAAGAGTTCAGCTTGCAAATTGTAAGTGGAGCTTTCAGGTGAAAAAACAAATTAAGTAGGAGGTTAAAAAATGGAAAATTCTGTGACATCCTCCTCTTTTTCAAAAAGCTGTGAAAAGGATTATACAAGGTAATTCACTAAGGTAATTCATAGCTTAGTGTAGCTGCTTCAGTACAAATAGAAATGTGAATGCTTTGTGGCACAGATGAAAGCAAGACAGAGAAAACAGAAGAAAAAAAAAAAAGAATATTAAGAATTTTGCCAAGGAAGCAAAAATTCAAAAGAGTAATAGTAAATGCAGGATGAAAACTCAGAAGCAATTCAGGAGACAAAACCACAAAGGAATGAAGTAAAGTTTCGTCTTGATAGGAAAGACAAAAAAAGTTGGAGTGAACTCTGCTGATAACTGGAAAAGCAACTGAAATTCAAACTCTGCATTCAGTAGGAACTTGGTAATTAAATATGGTGCAATACACATTATTTATGGCATTGTAAATTCTGTTTGCCTATATTACCAAGGACACTTGATCTGGAAGATGCTACAAATATTTTTTAAGCTGTACACAGGCATACTGTGTCTGCATACATACAAGAGGGCTCAGAACCAATCATAGACTATTCATATCAAGATAATAGTGCTTGGTCTCTGTGGGTGTTTATAAACAGAGAAAGGACTTGTGTAAAATAACTTTAGATTTCTTTATCCTTACATAGAGAGCAAAATAAAATATATTTATTTAAGTGCCTTTGAGGGCAAAAAGAACAGCTTTATTTTCATAAAATTAAGCAGAGATTTTAAATGAGGGTAAACAGAATGGTCCTCTGAGGTCCAAATCCAGGAGTAGAGTGCTATATTTCCAGCAATTGCCTAAAATAAAATGAGTGAAGTGCAATATTTTTTATATGCCAATTATTACATTTTTATTTGTTTGCTATCATTGCATATGGTACCAAATATGGTAAAAAATTACCATCTATTTAGTTCCAGTAAATACTCATTCTGCTGGTTTTTGTCAAGTATTTTTTCCACCTGAGTTTCTAATTGGTTATATTTTTAGGTTTTCTTAGCTTTTATTTCCCTTTTTTTATCCAATGGCTCTATAGTTCGAAATACACCAGATGCATCTCTGTAAAAATCTGATTTTATGTGTGTGCAGAAATCTAAGTATGCTGGTATAAAAGGAAAAAAAAATGTTGGTAGACTCAAGTCACTATGGTCTGTGATTCATCAATATAAAAGCCCCCTGCAAAGCTTGGGGCCTTCTAAAGAAAATATAAGGTATAAACTAATGGTGAGCTTGTCTTGGTTAAGTTGTTGTAAGATGAGAAGTTTATGCATATAGATTATGAGTGTTAGATTTTGCTTTGTTTTCTGACAAAACTCTACAATACATAACCATATGTTGAACCAAATCTTATGCAGAAGATATGGACAGCACATGAACTGAAGGTCAAAGGTATAGATTTCCTCACAGAAAAAACAGACTCCATCTGATTATTACCTACCTGATTATTGCTTCTCTTTACCATCCCAATGTCTGTGTTAATATATGTCATCTTTCCTTACACAGAATTTTCACCACAGGAATCATTTGGGTTTGTTTAGAAGTAATAAAGAAAGCATTCCAATGTGATTCTGCTTAGCTACAAATGGCCTGTGGATACTCTCTTAAGACAGGATGAACCTAATCAGTCCCTGTTGTACTTTCACAGTTTGTGTAGCACCTACTTTGTTGCTACACATCCTTTATTGCCCTTGAAGGTATAGACAGATCTTGAAGATTTTAATTGCCTTCAAAGAAAGCCAAATCAGGAGGATCAAACTAATGAAAACCCAAAAGCTTCTGCTTACACACATACTACTACAGACTAGCTGTGAGCTGAGATTTTATCCTGGAAAATCATGCAATGCCATGCTGAGATATGGATAACATGCATTTTGATCTTTGCACAAGGGGATTGCATTTTTTTGAACAAATAATTTCTGAGGTAGAGCAGAGTTTAAAAGACATATCAAATTTTTCCAGCCTCAGTTGTGTTTTTATCAATCGACTGTATAATTTATTTTGTTTGAGGTTACATAAACTCTGTAATCAAGTTACAGCTCATTCTGAGTTAAGTATCGTGGTTTCTAATAAATTAAATTCTGATCTAGATATTTTTTTTTCTGAAGCTGTTTTTCTCTACTGGTTTTCTTTCCAGTCAAGAGCAAGAGGTGGTGGCAAGTTCTATCATTTAATTAATATTTATTTCAGGACAATACAAGTGTGAGCAAATAATGAAGTAGTGACATTTTAGTCTGCAAAAAATTGCCAGTAGTAAGTTAATTTTCACCATCATTTTTTCACTTTATTTCTTGCCCACTCTTCAAGAACTACCTTTGGTAATAAGTATTATTTTAGACTGTCTTTGTTTGTTAGTTATCTAAGTAAGAACTTATGTTATTTTTTGACATGATACCAAACAATGGTAATGAAAATTCCTCTTGTAATTGTAAGAATAAGAAAAAATTGTATTCCACTGGCCTAAAGTTGCACTCTTGATAGTGTGTATAAGTTGACCATACTATGATAGATATGACCAGATTTACCGAGTTTAAGAATACCTAGAGAGAAAAGAGGACAAGACCCTTGCTTGATCCTTCTAGTAAAGTATTAACTAGCAGCTCTAAAATTAGTAAAAATTGCAGATACTTATTTTAAAGTAAGCACCTCAGTGGATCAAAATGTTCAGAAGCTGATTTCATCAAACCTCAGATGACCCAACTATCTTTTTAGGCAATACATGGTTTTGTTAGATGAACATCTAAAAGGTTCATTTTACTAACTTAAATTTTTCATGAACTGGTTTATTCATGTTCAAAAATCTTCTTAACAAGTAAGAAGGGAAGACATATGCAATGCAGTCAGTTTGTAGTATAACAAGATCCCCCTGCTGTAATTATCTGAGGAGTCAAGGACACATAATGCTTTCTTATACATGCCAACCATGATGGGCAAGTGTGTCTTATTGTAACATTTAAAGCTGTGCTTATGTTTAACTTACATTTACTATCCCTTCCAAATTTGCCTATAAAGTTGCAAAAATAAAGCTTACAAATACAAAAATACTGATGCTATTTTTTTACCATTTATTGATTAGATTTATTCGGGGATTAAATGAAAACATGTTCTAAAATAGATTTGGGGAAAATCATAATTCAGAAATCTTTTGTCTCATTCTATGTAGACATATATGGTCTAAAAATTATTTCTCCTCTGAGTCTAACACTAAAAGTTTTTAAAAGAAAATATCAAAACAGCTCAATTGTTAATATATTTTAAAAACTTCCCTCTTTCTCACTGTATAAAATTTGTTTTGGCTTAAGGCCATGGAAAGTGTTACTGTGGAAACTGTTACTGTGAAGCTGGTTGGCATGGAGATAAATGTGAATTCCAGTGTGACATCACCCCCTGGGAGATCAAGAAAAGATGCACATCTCCAGATGGCAAAATCTGCAGCAACAGAGGTGTGTCATTCATATACTCCTTCTATGCATATTGATATAGCTTGGTTTTCTTTTACAATATGCATTTTCTGCAGTAGGACATAAATTGTGTTTGCTGGTAGTTTCTAGTTTGTTCTCACTTATTTCAGACCTACCTATGCGTTTCTAGGTGAGTAGATAGATACCTGTGTTTAGGTCTAAGCTCACACAAATTCATACCCAATTTTGGATGAAACTGACCCAAAGTGTTTTCATCTTCTGTAGCAAAACTGTGCAGAATCTGCTTTGATGAGAGATCTATCCTGCAAAATAAAATATTAGCAGAATTTTGACTTTGAATGGGCTCATGCTGTAAGGCCAATAGAACAGTATGTCAATTCACTTGTGATAAAAAACCTACAATTTAATAGGAAAAATGGAAACAAAAAAGCTTTTGTTTCTACTGAAACCTGAAAAACTAACTAATTAGTGTTCAGTAAAAATGCTATAAAGCATATAGAGGTAGAGAGGTAGATTTCACACTGTTTTTAACTATATGAGTTTTTATTCACACAAGGTTCTGGACTTTGAATTATGACTGTCTAATTTTATTATTTAAAAAAAATAAATTGCTTTTCACTTGTTGCTGTTTGGCTTTGTTGAGAAGAGTTAAAAAAAACATATTACATTTTCAGCAGTAGTCCAGAGTAATTACAGTTGAACATTAAATTGCTTTTCAAAACAGTATTTCTACTTTCTCCAGTCCTGTTTATCCAATTTTCTGTGTTTTATATATCTTGTGATATAGGTGCAGATAATCTTGACAGTTTTGAGGCTTCTAAAAATTAAATATCTAGATTTACTTTGCTGTACAGCTTCCTTCAATGCTAAGATGGATAAATTGTCTGCATCTTTCCACCAGCTGTCTAGTCAACCAGCTGAGACCAGATGTGAACCTTTAGATTTTTATGAACTTTGGTGAGATTTTGTTTCGCATTCTGAGATCCAAGACAGCTGATTAAAATTCACTTTGAAGTCGTTTCTGGCAGAATTAATCACTCCAGAAGCATTTCCTCATTTTCTACTTTTTTTTTTCTTTGGTTTTTGGTTGGTTGTCGGTGGTGGATTTTTTTCTTCTGCTTCAGTAATATCACTAAACTATGAAAATATGAAAAGTCAGGTGGAAATTTCTTGAGGGTTTTCTTGGTGGCTTTAGCATTGAACAGGGCAGCACTTCTTCCTGTTTCATGCAACTGGCATATATGCACAATTGTGTAAACCTTCTCTTTATAGAGAATGTGCCTTAATCTACATGTACTTTTTAGCCACCTGGTCCTATTGTTCTCGAATGCATGTTCAGAGTAATCTGACTAAGGATACAAAGATTTTGGGGGAGTAGTAGAAAGTAAAGCTACTCTTCAGGAAAAGGATTGCATATATCTGTAAGCTCAGGCTATTTCTTTGTTACTGTTGACATCTCAGGAAAACTAGTGAGGCTATGACCCTAAAGCATATTTTAATTTCTGAATAAGGAAACTGTATTTTTTTTCCTCTGGTTTTTAGTTTTTAGTTAGTAGGATGTGTGTTCTCTGTACATCAGTAAGTCATGCCAAATATATCAGTAAAGTCTCTGTCATGTTTCCCATTTCCCTTCTTGTTGTAAACAATGGTGTGTTGCCCTGAATACAGACTCAAGCGAAATCAAAAGGTGTAATTTTCATGAAGAAACATGCTGATGTTCCTCTTAGGTAAAGAATGACTTCCTAAACATTTTCAACTGGATAAGAATTTGAATTCCCTTCTAGTTTAAACATTTATGCTTTAACAACCATTATTTATCAACTGTGCCCAAGCCAGAGTCATTTGAACAACATTGATTTTTATTGTCATTAGTGTCAGGGCAAATTACTGTTGATGTCAAGGATTTACGACTATTCTGTGCACTAAGTTTTTCTGTTGATTCATAACAAGCCTCAACAGCAAAAAGAAACTTTTACAGGAAGCCAACTTGTTTGTATAAAATATTACTACTAAATATACAGAGAAGGTTTTAAATCAAAGAAAATGTGCACATGATCGTGATTAACACTTTCAGCTTTAAAACTATACTCCTGTAAGAATAGAAAATTCACAAGAGTAAACTCCTGTAGTCAAACTACTATTACTGAAATTGCTCAGTTAATCTTCTGTCTCTGTCTCTCTTTTATTTGTTTGTTTTGTTTCTGTTTCCTAGGCACATGTGTATGTGGGGAATGCACATGCCATGATGTAGACCCAACTGGTGACTGGGGCGATATTCATGGAGATACTTGTGAGTGTGATGAAAGAAACTGCAAAGCAGTGTATGATAGATATTCTGATGACTTCTGTTCAGGTAAGGAATTTGTATAAAAGGAACTTATTTGTAGTTTTTCCAAGAAAAAAACATCAATTTGGGCTGATCTTGCTCTTCCTCAGTGCTTCAATTCTCATTTTCCTAGCTTAAAACATGCCGAGTTTTAACTGTTGTGGGTTTTTTTGGAGCATACTTTTTAAATAAAAAAAAAAAAAATCCGTTTAAAAAAGTTTCAAAATTTAGAGCTTTCTTACAGTGTCTTTTTTTCCTACATCTTTTAACAATGTTCTGTAAATATTAAATACTTTTAGGTGCCTATCTCCCATCTAATACTCATATTCAGTGTGACCTAATATAGAATGGTCATAGAATCATAGAACGGTAGGGTTGGAAGGGACCTTTAGAGATGATCTAGTCCACTCCCTCTACAGAATCAGGTTCACCTAGATCAGGTGGCACAGGAACATGTCCAGGCAGGTCTTGAAGACTCCCAGGGAAGGAGACTTCACAACCCCTCTGGGCAGCCTGTTCCAGTGCTCCGTCACTTTCACAGTGAAATAGTTTTTTCTTATATTTAAGTGGAACTTTTTGTGTTCCAGCTTCATCCTCTTACCCCTTGTCCTGTTGCTAGCTACTATAGAAAAAAAAGGATGTCCCAGCCTCCTGACACCCACAATTTACATATTTGTAAATGTTAATAAAATCAGTCTCCTCTTCTCTAGACTAAACAGCCCCAATAAACTGGAGAATGACTGAAACTTTAAAATATTTATATTACTCCTTGGGAAAATCTAATTTTTAAATTTGTTAAACTTTATTTGATATTTTATGTTATATGGTGGAGACAAGCAAGAGGATACAATTAAAGGAGTGAATCAATGAGTTAATTAAAAGCAGTACCATGGGAATACCATTTGACCTGACAAATGGAGCATTAATATGTGGAAAATATGAATGTGTGTTCCAGCTATACATGACCTACTCTACATCTTAGACACCTTCACCTCTCTTTTTCCTTCTGCTTGTACTTCAGAGCATTATCTTCAAATTAGTTAATGTCTATCCAGCCATCCAAGGTTTGCAGGGTATTTAGATTGATGCTCCATATATCAGCTAATAAAAGTTGAGATCCCGGGTGAGACCTTGCATATCATTTTTTATCATTACTGATAAAGATGCTAATAGTGGGCAGGAGAGAAGGACTTTGATCAATAAATAGCATGTAATTTGTACACACAGAAACTATGCAAAAGCAAGTGAGGATGGTTTCAAAGCGACTTGACAGATTACAGATTGTCATCTCTAATATGTTCTGGAGAAATCTGATCTAACCTAATTAATGATAGGGAGAATGCAATTACATCCAGGAAAATAATGATGTGGTGTATTCTCCTCCTACTAATAGAATGAGACATCCCTCACAGAAAGTTCATAGGAATTGTCTGTAATAGAGAGAAAAGTCTGAAATAAACATGATACATAAAATTCTTTGTCTCATCTTCATTTCTTGTAAAGGTGAAAGATTTTTTGACTGTTGTGTGGGATTTTAAAAAATAAATATTGATGAATCACTGGCTATGAGAAAATGAAATGAGAAATAAAAACAAAGGAGCATTTCTAAAAACCTTCAGTGAATACATTTTCTTGTTACTGTTTCAACCAACTTCAAATGTTCTATAGGTATATTTCATAAACTGGAAGTTTGTAGAGCTGCATCAGAGCAACAAGCAGGAGAATTGACTTTGGAGTGCCATAATTTTTTAAATATATTGTGTTGTTGATTATGTTTTTAGTACTCAGGGACTGACCAAAATGTAAGCATCAGCTAAGAAAGACAAAGGTAAAAACTAACATGGTAAATGTGATCTTTAGTTAAGGGTGAATACAAGAGTTTCAAAGCTAATCAGATTAAAGCAAACCTGTGACATCTATAGCTGATAATGCATTGCTGCAACAGGGCCTGAAGTCCCTCTTTCCTGGACGCTACTGCCATTGCTGCTGCTGCCAAAGCTGGCAATGGTTGTAAGAAAGCAGAATGTGAGAAAGCGTTGACTGAGGAATTCAGAAGAAGATGTTGACATTTGATATTGAATTAATGACTGGTACATTGTTCTGTTAAGCATACCTGTAAATGAGCAAACCTTAAAAGAGATGAAAAAGAAGATACTTATATGGCTTGCTTGATGTAACTAAAACTTGTGTTGAAGTATAGCTTAGTTTTTCTATCTAATCAGCAAAAGTTTTAGGACTACTTCTTATTTTTATCCCTTCCCATTCTGTTATGTTCTAGAAAAGCCTAATTTGGCCTCAGCTGGCTTCTAATGGATTTGTGCAAAAACTCCATTTGCTTATGAAGCAGTGTGAAAAATGTCTTATAGTCTTGCTGTTTACCTTGTTTCATAAATGGACAAGATGCACAAATATTCATTTTGGTACATTATGCCAGACAGAATCTGCAATTAAATAAAAGATTTACTAGCATAATTGTAATTGGATATGTTCTTTTATTTGTTGATATAAAATAAATTTACTTAGTGCATAAAGTGTGCATGGGTTAGATATGTCTGCAAAATTTCCTCATATTACAATTATTTGTAAATTGGTTTAGGATATACCCAACAGGGATTAGTCAAATTAGGGAAAACAATGCAGCTCTCTTAAAACCTACATCAGTCAGAGCAGATACAAAAATTTTCCTGTCTTGTCTTGCCTACCTAATAGTTAGAGACAAGAAATCACATTTTCCTGAGGAGCAGGAGAAATTCTAGGAAATCATGTTTACATGTAAACAATTTTACCGTAACTGAATGAAATGCTATGTTTATTTCATACACTAAAAATGACGTGAATTGACAGTCTTGCTGTGAGCATTTAACATCACACAACAGCAGCTTCCTCCAGCAGCTTCATAAGGCTTGGGGTGACTGTCAATTTGCAGTACCTCATATTGGCAACTAGATGCCTTCTTTTAACATCTGAAGTGCTGTTCAGTGTATTACCGAATAGGTTTTTTTTCAGAGGTGTTTGCAGCATTAAAGTGATTATCTTCCTTTAAAGGGAGAATAGCTTTCAAGACTTGACATAGAAACAAAAGAGTACTCTATATGAAAATTTCTATATTCACACATCTCATTAGCGCTTTTACTATGGCTCTAGCAAATAAAATATTATACGAAAGAATTTCATCTTCCCATAAGTATCTACCTGAATCAGGGAACATATGATCAATATGTTCGCAATCTGTCAGAGGTACACATGAAAGCAAGGGACACATTCATATAATCATAGAATTATTTGGGCTGGAAGGGGCCTTAAAGATTTCCTAGTTCCAACTCCCCTGCCATGGGCAGGGACACCTTCCACTAGGTGGAACCAGAATGATCAAAGCCCCATCCAACCTGGTCTTGAACACTTCCAGTGATGAGGCATCCACATCCTCTCCGGCCAACCTGTTTCAGCGTCTCACAACCCTCACAGTACATAATTTCTTCCTAACATCTAGTCCAAGTCTATCCTTTAAACAAAAGCCTTTAAGGCTGTTCTTTACTAATGTAAAGAAAAGTCATTCCTGTGAAATTAGTAAGTTGTATTTTGGGAACTACTCTGGTAATTTGTAGTGTACTTGCTTTCTCCTATTTTCTCTTTATGAACTGCATGTTTTAGAAACGTAGTATAAGCCAATCTTAAAATGCTAGTATGTTTAGAAAGATATATAAAATCAGTGTTGCTATGGTTTTCAAGAAGAATTTGTATAGACAAGTGGACATCAGAACAATGCTTTGAGGTCTTGTGTCCAGTGAATGATGATTATGTGAAAATTGTGAAAAGACATTTATCTGGCTGTCAGAGCGCATGAAAATAAATATTCAGTTTTGTGGCAAGGAATATTTTTACTGATGCTTAAGCTTTCCTCATCCAGCACAAGGAACATTTTGATTGCCAGAATCCCACTGCTTTATGCAAAGAGCATTAAGCTTATGATGAAGTGAGCTGGGCAATTAGCTTGCTTTTTCTTGGCCTGGATATGTTAGCACTCATACAGAGGAAGCAGATTATTTGGATGATTTTCCAGGTTAAATTCTCAGGAGAGATTTACCTCTAACTTCTTGTCTGTCACGTCTTTTAGAGGAAACTTCCCAGAAAATCTTCTGTGGAGTTCAGCTCCTTCTCCTCACTTCAACAACAGGTGTGGTCAGGAAGAGTCAAGATAGCTAATGAGATATCAAAACCCCTATTAAAATGAGAATTGATTAAGTCCAGTATTTTATTATTTTTACATCACTATTTAGTAGAAGGTACTTTTGAAAACTCAGAAATGGTGTTTCATTGCTTGTCTTTTGTAGATTATGTTGATTGCAAATAGATAAAATATGTTATTGATGTATTACTTAGAGAGTAAGCTGCAACTGCAACAGATAAAAAGCATTAAGATAAATTAAATATTGCCTTATCATGACCCCACTTTTTCAGACAGTGGTAAAATATATATTTGTAATCTCAATTCCAGTCTTTTGTATGAGGAAAGTGTTTCAAGAGGCAAAATATCACCTAAGAAAAAACCTAAAAGAACATATGGCTCCAATGGAATGACAAATCAATGCTATTTCACAGAAAGTGTCGATTTGGTCAATTGATTGCGTTTGTTGCCAGTCTGATTATTTAATGAATCCACAACTTTGATAAAGTTAATCTGACCATTAGGTTTTAATACCTATCATCAGTATAGGGACTAATATTTAATTTTATTCACTATAAAGGTCATGGACAGTGTAATTGTGGAAAGTGTGACTGTAAAGAAGGATGGACTGGGAAGAAGTGTGAACATCCAAGTTCTTGCCCATTGTCAGTTGAGGAAAGTGCTAAGAAATGCCAAGGAAATTCTAATTTACCTTGCTCTGGAAGAGGTAAGCTCATTTGTAAAAGTATTTTCATGCTTTAAAAATGTTATTTACTTTAAAAGAACCTTTTACAGATGTCCAGCATTACTAATGCTGAAAAATGTGGACTTGGCTTACCCTGCATATGTCATGAGAAGGGAGGAGAATAATACTAAGGTCACCTATTTTGCCTCTTCATCCACTGCTTTAAATTTTATTTTGCATTCCTCAATATTTGTTTTCAAGGATGCTTTGAAGATTGCTGTAGTTAAGTCTTTACTAAATATGCATTAAAAATGTGATCTTACTCTATTCATTTTTTGAAAAAAATTAGCATGAGATTTTCAGCCCGTGTAAAGGGTTGTGGTGCCATTGTCGTAAGAGCTGTTCAGATTTACAGTGGCTAAGAACCTGCCCTACTGAGTGCAGGATTGACTTTCTAAAATGCGGCTGTTGTTCACTGCAGTTTACTATTTAGTTACTAGTTTTCATTTTAATTATTAATTTGTGACCTCTAGACTTTTCAACACTTTTGACTAAAATAATATACTAAGTCAGTACTTGGTACACACACTGCAAGGCAGAAGGAAGCTTAAGGGAAAAGTCTGCCAATTTTTCTTCTGTTACTGTGTGAAGTGTGGTTTTCTGCAGAGAAAAGTAAATATGAGATACACTTTTGCTAGAACTGGTAACTGAAGTTGTTATGAATTCTACTCACTTAATTGTTTGCTAGGAAAGGTCTAAAACTACTCTTGAATTATTCCATTGACCCTAAATGTCATTTAATTTGCATTTTCTTCCTTCAACAATACGATCTAACACAGTAAAAAATTGTAGGCATCCAAGTTAGCCCTGTGATAACTGTGTTTTTCTCCCCTTGTAAATGGGCAGCATAACTCAGTAAACACGATGTTACCTGCATCTTAATAGAACTATGTATTAACAGATTGTTGCTTGTTTTTTTCTTAATTAAGCTACAGTTTTCCGGTGAGTTACATCTCTCTTCTCTTGATAGAAATCTTCAAAGGCATTTTTCGCTGTAAGTTAGGTGAAACATAGGCATCTGCAGAGAATTACCTGCACTCTATTGTTCATGATTGCAAGAATTATAACTAGAAGAAAAGACTGTTGACATTTGTTTTATTTTTATAGGTTTTGGTTTTAATACTGGCTCACTTTTTTCCCATTCTCCTCTTATCTGTTTCACTAGGAATTCTGTATGTTGAGCATTTGGAGTCAGTTCTATGACAAAATTGCATTGTGCATTTGGCATAAAGTAAAAAGGAAAGAAAGACAGGCATAAAACCAGGTTTAACTTGAATAGAAATGTTTATTATGTTCATATTTTAGATTTTGAAGAGTTTTAAGAATAGCTAGTGAGAAGTCTTAAGTTTAATGAGTTCAAATTTTTAAGTATTAATGGTAATAATTCTATCCTCTTTAAATTAAAAAAAATGCTGTCAGTGCTATCTTGTTGAGATACTAGTAGTGAAATAATTCCCTTTCAGATGAATTTGACTGAGACATCTGCTGATCAAAAATTTCAAATAAGTATAAGCAATATTTATTGGAACAAATGGCTTAGTTGAAGGAGGCTTTCACAAACTTCCTTTGACTTCCAAACGATGAGAAATCATCAAATGTGAGGAACGTAAATGGCGCAGACATAGATCTAGGACATAGTAGGATTGATAGCTGCTGTAGTGAAAGAACAAAAGATTTTTTTTATTCCATGCTTGAAAAAAAAAGTCTTTTTAACAGGGAACGTGGTATCTTGTTTTAGTTCCATGAACAAATTTGTTTCAGAAGTTGGGAGAGAAAGTAGATTCTAATCTAACTATCTGTAATTTACTGGCTAGTGTATTTTTTTACACTGGACTCTCTGGATTTCACAGAATCACAGAATCTTAAGGGCTGGAAGGGACCTTGAAAGATCATCTAGTCCCACCTCCCTGCCAGAGTAGGACCACCTAGAGTAGGTCACACAGGAACTCATCCAGGTGGGTTTTGGATGTTCCCAGAGAAGGAGACTCCACAACCCATCTGGGCAGCTTGTTCCAGTGCTCTGTCACCCTCACAGTGAAGAAGTTTTTCCTTATGCTTCTTTGGAACTTCTTATGTTCCAGTTTTAACCCTTTAGCCCTTGTCCTATCATTGGACATCATTAGGAACAGCCTGGCTCCTTCCTCCAGACACCCACCCTTTCTTTCATCGTATTTTGGATATAATAAAAATATGAAACAATTCCTGTACTGCTGAAGTGATGTAGGCGTTTAGTTCCTATGAGAATTATAATTGGATTTGAACAGTTACATTCTTTGGTCCCATTTGAAAATCCTTCTGCTAGTCATTATAGCTTGTCATGACCAGAAGTATTATACAAACAAATTGAACAAACCAAAGATTTCCAGTCAAACACAACCTGTTTAAATTCTTTTATGATGGGAAAGACTATGGACTTGTTACATCAGCCCCAATTTTTCCATCTATAGGGAGGATTGTGTGACAAGGAAGTCATTGTTCCAAAGGAAACGGTAGTGTTACCTTTTCCTTTTGAATATTATTTGTTACCTCTTTGTAATATTTTCTCCTGGCTATAGTACACAGACAACAAGTTCTTGTACAGGTCAGTAATCCACTGTGGTGATGGAGAAGTTGACTACTTAACTCATAAAATTGTATAATATTACCACAATAATTGTGGCAAAATGATACTCTTTAAAAAACTGCAGTCAGTGTGAATGTCCCAAAGCTTCTGTCTTTGAACTTAATTTTGGTAAAGTGCTTATTTTATACTTTGTTTTCACAGGTGATGTTGAATGGAAAAAAGAATGTTAGACTAATCTTACACTTGTTTTAAGGATTCAATAATAATAAAGTTTGAAATAATTTATATATATATATATATATATGAATGTACACAATTTCTGCATAGGCGGAAATAGAAAAAGAATCAGCAATGCTAACAAAGACAATTAAATGCCATCCAGATTTCCCAGGTTCGCTTAACTATAAGTCGTGTAACTTCAGCATGAGAAAAAAATATATATATAGGAAAAAACATAATGGTGAAAGAAAGCTTTTTTTTTACATAAAGTGTTTAATATACCAGTGGTACATAAAAGTTGTATTAAAAATTTAGAAAAGTGAGAGGATGTTTTGAAGAACATCATGTAATTAGGTAATCACTAACTGGAAAATGTTATAGATTAGAATTTCTCAATCTGCACTTAGCTCTCCTGAGAAGAGATGAAGCAAAGAACTTTTATTCCTGGAATTCTTTTCCTGATTTTCCCCTGTCACTCATAGGGAAAGCAAGCTGTTTCATGGATTCTGGTCAGCATGTGTGTAGAGCTGAGATGTTGCCAAAAATATTTTTCTCTATGGTCTTGTATTTCTTATCTGCTTCAGTAGGTGCAGAAGAGAGGTTTTATATTGACATGCTGAGCAGTAAGTGAGACTGTTTACATTCTCATATGAGAATGTTTTAAAGACAGAGGAAATAGAAATCCTCTCATTTGCATCAATCAGACTGTGTTTACCTTCAGTAGTTCCTATTACATATAATGGGAGAGAAGGATCAGATGAAAATTTTGGGGATTAAAGTACACTGTCACTAGGTACTGTCCAAAAGTTACTTTCCCTACAAAAGCATATTGAAGACGAGGATTGATTCTAACCACTGTCATTCATATAAAGTTAATTACTCTTTCTATAATTTTATTCCTGAGAGTGTTTCTTTTACGTGCCTCATGATGTTTCACTGTAATTGTTATACTTTCACAGTGAAAATCTGTTCCTTTTAAGAACATACTGTACAACAAGACCAATGTCAGACACAGAAGAAAAGACACACAAAAAAATCCTTTTGGTGAGAAATCAGGAGCATATTGTTGTCAGGATTAAGGGGCAAGACAAACCACTTTTCTCTTTAAAATGCACAGCACTCACAAGTTTCCCTTTAGGGCAAAAAGTAAATTTTAAAATAATTGCAATAAAAAGACCTTCAGGAAGGGGACTGAAAATAAAGAGTAAGTTTTGAGAATAATAGATTAAAGCTTTTTTAAAAAAATAATCTTGTTCTCATCGTTTAAATTTAGTGAAGGCAGACACCACGTGGAAGTGACTCGAAGACAAATAAAGGACAAATCTTCTTGTTGGTAGTGTCTTTTACCATTTAAATCTCTTTTATATAATTGCTTTTATTTACCTATCATATGGAGAGAATGAAAGTGTTTATCTGTGAAATTCCTCCTTACACTTGTTCTCTAGTGGTAGCTATCTGAAACATGATAAGGTTCTATGCTTTAAAAAATTGTGTTATTTCTGCAAACTCTCCTAAGACCCTTTTTCAAAATATTAAATTAGTGAATTCAGAGGCTTTATGACACTTCGAAAGTTTACTGACATAGTTACTTAACTGTAAATGCTGTTTTGTCTCCACTTGAAATTACTAGATGTTGACTGACTTAGTGGAAGAGCAACAGTGCTCAATACATTATTAAAGATTCCTGTGGTGAACTGAGACAGTGAATGAATCCCTTGTGTTCAGTGCTGGATTCTGTCATGCATATTGCTAGTCTGCAGGATACCATATCCTGGAGTTTGGAAACAAAGGTTAGGGAATTGTTCAAGGCCAGGTTGAATGATGTTTTAAGCAATGTGGTCTAGTAGAAGGTGTGCCTGCCCATTGCAGGACAGGGAGGGAATTAGATGATGTTTAAGGTCTGTTGCAACCCATAATCAAACTCTCAGATTCTATGGTAAGTATGCTGCTCTGAAACACAGCTCATCAAAGTCTTGGCTGATACAGGAAATGAGGAAATGCTGTAAATTCCTATTGATACAACGTACCCTAATATACAGAAGGAAAGAAAATACACAAGGAATAAATAATATTTGTGTACTGACAAGAGTGGATGGAAACTAGATAAAAGATATGTGCTAAATAGGTGTCCAAAAGCAAGTGTAACTATGCAGTTCTCTTCTGATCTTTGAGAAGTCTTAAAGGACTAGTCATAAATATGACATAAAATAACCAGCTTGTAAACAAATTCTGAATCTAGGTCGTCAACCTACTGTAGGTTTAAATAAACATTTGAATGACATTATTTGGTACATCTTCAAGATATTAAAATCTATACAAACTGTAATATAGTAATGCTAATCTAATCATCTCTTCCACAGGTATCTACAGGAAGGTATGATGCCTTAATAGTGCAGAAGGGCTGCTTGTGGCACATGCCAATTCATGAGAACTAATTCTGTGCTGTTACTGGCAGAGCCTTAGTTACTGTAGTGTTATGCCCTCACAGTTCTGCTTCTTTTCTTCTAAGTGCAGTGATTAATTAAAGACTTTGGGGTGTTCATCTAGTGTGATGTTGCCAAAACTGATCAATGAAAAAAAATCCCATTTGTGTTAGTTACCTACAGAAAAAAACACATTGTTTCTGAAGCCTATTGCTTGTTGACTTAGTAAAGGAGGATTGTAGTAGAAGTTGCCATTTGAATAATTCATTATATTTTATATATGACAAGATGGGGTTAGAGCAAAAAGTGTAAACAATCCTGAGGTAAAATCTAGGTTACTATCCCTGCTACCAGCTCCTTATTGCAGCCTCTTATTATGCAAATTGTACTGTTTAATTGAAGTGTAAATTACTCTAATGTACATCATCTCTGAATTTGGCCTGCTGTTTTCATTCATTTTGCATGACCCTTGCATTCTGAAGGAGGTCTTAATTAAAGCACTATAGTAGACAGACTGGCAGCAAGTAATGATCTTAGCTGGTGGAACAAGAACAGAACATAAATGCAAGTCATGCGTCACATTTCCAGCTTTCACCTCATCAACTGTGAGACTGAGCTCCGTTACACTTCTATGCGCTTCAAGCAGAATGGCACTCTTACTATACTAGTACTTTAATGCAGACTAAGATGGCATAATGGTATTTGTTGTATAATTTAGTAAATGCTTGTATACTGAACTATCATTCCAAACACCACTTGTAGTCTGTTCAATTCTAAACCATAAATAATTGCATCACAGTCCTCCTAGATTTGTCTTATCAGTAGTTTAGATCACTGATTTTAACCTGTTTCTCTGATTCAGGCTCTGTAGGAACCCATCTCAGTTAATTTAAGCAGGATCCTCTGGAAGCTGTCATTTGTTAGGAAAGCCAGTTTGGAACTGCTGAGAAAATTTCACCTTTTTCCATTTCTGGTTTGTTTTTTTTAAGTTTATTTTTTATTTTTAAATGTATTTTTATATATATATATTATTAGCAGAAAGTGTTCAGAAATTTGATACTTCAGTATTTCTAGATAGAGAAGTCTACTTGTCAGTGACCCACCTATAGCACCGCTGGCTACTGTTTTTGTCTTTTAATGTTGCCTTTCTGGAGAGACAGCAAATAAGGACAAAGGAACCAAGGAAGGACTGTAAATTAAATAACATTGCATTTCTTCAGCGAATATATAGTAAAAATAGTTCAGGAAGTACTTTGTTTCTGCATAAGTGTTTTTATGTCTTGTGGTAGAAGCAGAGTGTGTCAGAAGTTGTTTCTGAGATGTAGTTGATACTGTAAAAGTGAAGTAGTTCACAAAAATTTCTGTAAGAGAATTTGTTAATGTTTTGAAGTTTCACACTTGTTTTCAGAGTGAGAGGTTTGAGAAGAGATAAAGAACAGAAGAAAAGTATAATATCTGTTTAATCTTGATATTTAGAAACTAGAAATGTGGGATCACAACTCGGTATAACAAAGGATTCTTTAAACTATGATATCTATGGCTGGCAGAGGAACAGCTATGGATGCCACCTCACAGTGAGAATAAGTTGACATGCTCTTTTTCAGTATAGCATTTTTTAATTCAAATATCTTTTTTCACCAGTAAGAAAGACAGTGCAGGACAAAACAAATTCTGATGTTTAAATGGATAAGCAAGAGGCAGGCACAGTTATTTACCATACCTGCCTGGTAAGATCTTGGAAGATGTGTCAAAGCATGTGGAAAGATGCCAGGTTAGCCAGACAACATGGCTTCAGTGGACAAGGGAAGAGCTATGGATGTCATCTACTTAGACCTCTGTAAGGCTTTTGATGTGGCCTCCTCAACATTCTTGAGACTAAACTAACAAGAGATGGGTTTGATGGATGGTCTGTTAGATGGAAGAGGAATTTGCTGGATGGCTGTATCCAAAGAGTTATAGTCAATAGCAAAATGTCCAAGTGGTATCCTTCAAGGATCTGTACTGTGAACGATACTATTTAATATCTTTGTCAGAAAGTTTGCAGATGACACTAAGCTGAGTGGTGAATTTGATAATGCTTGAGGGAAGAGAAGCCATCCAGAGTGACCTTGACATTCTTGAGGAGCAGGTCCATGTGAACCTCATGAAGTTCAACAAGGCTAAGTGCAAAGTCCTGCACCCGGGTTGGGGAAATCTCCAACATTAGTACAGACATGAGCAACCCAGTGAAGAAGGACTGGTGCATGAAAAATTAGACCTCTTCATCCTTGGAGATTTTCAAAACTCTGTGGGTCACAGCACTGAGCAACCTGCTGCAACAGGACTGCTCTGGATAGGACTTCAGGCTAGTTGACCTCTGGAAGCCCTTCCAGCATACATGGTTATGTGAGTCTGATCTAGCATGTGTACATGTTATCTTGTAGTCAATCAGCTTTGGCTTCTTGTGTAAGTTTGAAGATTTTGGGAATCGGCTGTGTAACTGTGCATTCTGTGAAATGTGGTATTTCTAAGTACATGTTTGTGATTTTTTAAAGCTTATATACTTCAGACAGTAGAAACAACTCCATAGAGTAACTGAAACACATAGTGTGACCATAGATCACACACAGCTGCAAAATTTGAAAAGCAATCAATTGGCTTTGTCATATGTCAGTCTTTTTCATCATATTAATGGCTATTAAATCATAGCATGTAGCTTCATCTATCAGGAAATAACAACAAAATAAATGATCCATGCACAGATTAGTGCCAGTCATTTTGTTTCAGAATTTTGAAACTTGGCGTATGTGTTATAGTTTGCTTCTGTATCCTTTCTGCTTACTACTTGGAAAAGTAAAGGCTTGTGTTTCCGTGCTTTTTTCAGTCATTCATCTCAGCTTGAGTTTTTCTCTCTGAGATCTCCAGAAAAAAAGAATCACTGTGTAAATGCTTTATTGGCAGCTGTTAGGAGATGAGAGTCTATGTTGTGGATCTGCTGGTGAAAAGGGAGATAATACAATTTTTGTACTCAGCAGGCCAGTCTGCACAAGCCCACTAGCCAGCCAGCTTGTGTGGCTCTGTGTCTAATGAGCCATATGCCTTTTGGAGTGTATTTGGAGGCATGAGTTTAGATAGGGTTAATCTGATGGATAAGAATGGATAGGTTGCAAAAGGCATAACTCTCTAAAAAATTGAACTTACTCTTTCCAGAGCTCTTTTCTGAGCTTTCCTGAGTTCTATGTTTTCCTGATGGCTATATGCATTAACCACATAATATCCCTTTACATGTGATGTGGTCTTCCTTGTTCTTTTTCCCTTCATTATAATTATTCCTTTATCAGACAAAGAAGACCTCTTTCATCTGTGAAAAACATCTGCAAAAGAACTTGAAGTCCAGGGCTGCCTTCTCTCTGACAATTAGTTGTCTTCTGCACACAGTCTCTCCAGTATCCATCTTGCTTAATTGTTCTTAGCCCTTATCTTCCCATTTTCAATTGGTGGTAGTCTCTCTGTTTTCTTAATTGCAATATTCAGTGATGGTTAGTGTGCCTTTTGACATAGTTGGTCTTTTTTTAAGGCAACTCTTTTTTTAAATTGTTTGAGCTTGGTTTCTTTTTTAGAAAAGAAGGGAACATAATATAGCAGAAAAACCAAAACCAAGAAAAACACAGTGTATTTGCCTTGTGTCCATATAATATAAAAAAATCTCACCATGGAAATTGTTATGAAGAAAAAGAGTATGTAAGAAACAATAGTTTTTTCATAGTGTTATATGTGAATTTTGGTTAAACTTTCAATAGTGCTTGTTCTCTTTACATTCTAGTGGGATGTACATCTGTACACGATGTATATAACTTAGAAGAATTCACTATATATTAATAAGATGCAATAGATCACAGTGTTAAGTATCAGGCCAACTTATATTGTCTACAAGTGAAAGAACATGGTTAGTATTCAAAAAGTTCAGGCAAAGGCTTTGCATAAGTGGATACTTGCAAGTGCTATACTTTGCAGCAGGCCGTCAATGTTTGAACAGTTCCCTGTAGTGGATGACTATAATTATCATAATTGCCATTACATAATCAAAGAATGGCCTGACTCTCCTCTGAGTCTTTTTTCTAGTCTATCTCTTTCATTTGATTGGATAGTGAGATGCTTATGAACCTGCAACGCATCAACACCTTAGATACTATGTGCTGGTAGAGTCTAGAAAGGGAATGTACTGTTGACAATACTGGATGGAGAAACTGCATACACTTAATCAGTAAATCCTGACAGTTGGAGGTTTGCAGTAGAATTTCTTCAGTTTCTGCTGAAGGATCACACAGAATGGTAGGTAGAATGGTTATGGGTTTGGAAGGGACCTCTGAAGATCATGTAGGCCTGCTCAAAAAGGTCCACCTAGATCAGGTCATGTAGGAACACGTACAGGTGGGTTTTGAAAATCTCCAGAGAATGAGACTCCACAATCTCCCTGGGAAGCTTGTGCCAGGGCTCCCTCACCCTCACAGTAAAATAATTTTTCCTTGAGTTTAAGTGGAACTTTTTGTGTTCCAGCTTTTGTCCTTTGTCCCTAGTCCTGTCACTGGGGACTACAGAAAAAAGTGTTGCCCCGTCCCCCTGACATACACTTTTGAAATTCTTGTAAGTATTGATGAGATTCCCCTCAAGTCTTCTCCAGGCTGAATAGTCCAAGATCCTGCCGCCTTTCCTCATAAGAAAGATGATCCAGCCCCTTATCATCTTGGTGGCCCTGTGCTGGACTCTTTCCAGAAGTTCCCTGTCCATCTTGAGCTGGGGAGCCCAGAACTGGACACAGTACTCCAGATGAAGCTTCGCCAGGGCAGAAGACAGGGAGAAGAACCTCCCTTGACCTGCTGGCCACACTTTTCTTGTTGCATCCCAGGATACCATTGGCCCTCTTTGCCACGAGGCTACATTGCTGGCTCATGGTTAGTTTATTATCAACCAGGACTCCCAGGTCTCTCTCTGCAGAGCTGCTCTCCAGAAGGACATCCTCAGCCTGTACTAGCGCGCGGGGTTGTTCTTCCTTAAGTACAGGACTCTGCACTTGCCCGTGTAAATTAAATAAACATTAAGATGTCTAAAAAACATTAAATATGCTTGCTATTTTGATATACCAAAATAATTTATAAGGAGATAGATCATAAGCTATTTGTTCCAGTCAGAGACAATCAAAGGAAATTAATAATAATTTTTAAAGTAGATTAGCTTTTTGCTGCTTCGAGTTGTCATTCTGTATTGTTTCATTTCAAAAATTATGTCTGACTTGATGTCAGAGTTTCTCAATGTCTCAAGTACTTACAGAGATATGGGAATGATTCACACTGTTGAAAACATTACTCATTGAAATGTGTAAGGATAATTGTATGAAGTAATGTTTATGCAATGCATAGAACATGAAAAATGAATGCAGGTTCATTTTACATTTGAGGAACCTTAGCAACAATATTAAATGAAATTACCTTTTAAGTATCTTCTAATCATAACTTTGGTATATGAAGTATTTGTATTTTGATCACAATAACAAGAGACATTCCAAAAGGATCTCTGCTGGGAAAAAAAGAAGCAGTTGGGGTGTGTGTATATGTTTATGTGTGAGAGCTGATTAGATTTCATACCTTATTAACTAGGACAAATACCTGATATATATTGGCCTATATTGTCCAAAATTTTTATTTATTGTCCTAATAAACATATGTACATTTGAAACATTACTGCATGAGTTGATTTCCGTTTGGAAATGCAGAACGGCCTGGAGTATGCTCAACGGAGCATTTTTGTTTATCTGTAGAGCTGCCTACAGGGAGGAAAAAAAAAAGTAACACCTTATATGCTAGCTAGTAGAGTATTCTGGGTTAGGATTATCTCATTAATTTATCTAGACAAGAAGATACTTCAGCCTTTCTTTTCAGTGTAATGATTACACCTCTAAATCGGAAGTAATTTTCCCATTTCTTCTATATTTCTGTGTTAATGTAAGATGAATTGTCAACATTCAATATCTCCCTACTGTCCTTAAAGAGAATGCCAGGCTGACCTTTAGATGCTTGTACTTGTTTTCCATTAAACCATTCAGTTTATGAAATGATTTACCACAACTATAATGTTTTATTTCAGTATAAACAAAATGAAGTTTGAGTGGGCTGGAGCCAAGAACCTCTACTGTTGATGTGCAGATGTGAGTCCTTCTGAACCTTGCTCCAGTTTATGGAATGTTTTGAGCTGCCAGAGCAATGATATCTAGACTAGTAAATTAAATACTGCTGTGGATCATCCGCAGGCACTGCAGCTTGCTTGTCTGTAATGTCAAATTTTTAGAACAGTCACTGGCCCACTTCTGCCCCATGCCAGCTAGTATTCTTTCCAAACAATTCCTGCCTATAGTTCAGGAATTAGCATGAGCTAATGACTGGTCCCAGTAGGCAGCCTGGATGAGGCCATCTTCATGAAAGACAGCTTGGTAGCATGGATGCCAGGTCTTCCATGCCAATTGGCCTCAGTGCCAGGGAACAGTCTCAATCTTATTTAATCAACTAGTAAAGAGACATCTATCAAGTACTGTACTGTTGTTATAATAATGAAGATTGACCTTCTTTCTGCACTGTGGTTGGTCTGGTATCTATGTGCCCACAGGAAAAGATGAAACAAAGAAGTTTCCAGCACACCTTGCCAAGAACCCCTTGCCTACTCTGAAGCTGTTACCTGCTCTGTGCCTTCTCCAAGACAGCAGCTTGTGTAAAATAAATGAATCAATGCTCTCCCCAAATTGATTTTGTATAGTGTGACAGAAGATGAATAGATTTCCAGGTTGACTGAGCAGTTTGATTTCTTCCTTATTTTGTGCTTCTTTTGAGAAAATTTTCACTTAAAAATACCTTGAAGGCCCTGAAAACTCAAAGCTTAAAACTGTTAAGAATTTAAAGTGTTCAGATTGTTGATTAATACTATGACAGTCATATTCTACTTTAGTTAAATGCTGAAGTCCTTTTTGCTCACTTTGGTTTGATCACTAACTTATATATCAGAGATGCAGATATTTGTAAGAGTCAGAAAGGCACTATAAAGGCAATTTATTAAGTCTGTGAATCTCATTTTCAAAGTATGTAGGCTCTCCTATCAGGAACAAAAATCCATCCTTTCACAGCAATTAACTTTAAGACGTTAATATGTCTAGAAAATACCCAATTTAAGCCAACATGAGCTTGGTATTTGAACTGAACTTTTACTGTATTACTTTTTGAGATTGCTTATTTTTATTGTGAAAGTGTACAGTGATCGGTGATTTATAAGGAAAAAAATGTATCTTTTAAAAACATGTAATGTTTCACTTTTTTTTTATGAGGAAACTAAAAAGGAAATGTTATGAGTTGCTGTTAAGTAGGAATATCTTCAAATAGATGTTCTTTAGAAAATTAGCTCTTTACTGTTTTAAAGGTATATGAAACACATTGATAAAACTCAGAAATGTTTTTTTTATGTGAATACTGCTTTTAATATATTTTATTCCCTGTGATTACAGAAACAATTGCATTCTTATTTTGAGTAGGAAACTGAAATGCGAGACGTGCGGAATTGTTTCCCTACTTTTAAGTGCTTCTTGAGAGGTTTGTGTGCTAAGAGAACTGAATGCAAACTATGACTATTTTAACTGCAAACAAGGAACTTCTGACCTCTCACTGAGGGTTTTTTCAGTTATAAGTGGAAAATGTGAAGTATAGTCAGCAACTAAGAGCCCAAACACTTTCTGAAATCTTTTTTAGAAGTAAGTCTGAATATTGATATTAAGCCTTGTCCTGTTGTGGATCTCTTTCTGAGATAGTGTTTCACAAAGAGGAACTAGAAATTGCTGTAATACATTATGTCATTTTTGTTTTCTGAATACCATTAATGCATTTCTTTTACAGGAATTGCTGCAATTTTTCCAAGTAATGGGTCCATGAGTTCAAATGCTCTGCCCTTTCTTTGCCATCTTCATTTGTCCAGTACTCAAAATTCTTTCAGCAGACAGCTTTGTCAGTTCTATTAGGTAAAATATTTCATGGCACACTTGAAGTCTGATAGTTGTCTTTGCCTGTGTTCTCTTTATTTTTTCATCTAAGTTGCTGTTCTGCAAGCCAATAAGGCAAGATATGACCCAAAAGACTAAGGATCTTCTGATTAAATCATAATTTCTGTGAAATTTACTGGCATTTCAGTTCTCGAGTTCTCAAATTGAAAGCTTAGTGTTGGACAAAATCTCTCAAAACAACTGTCTTATAATTATAGAGATTTTCAGAAAGACAAATAAATACCAAATCCAAGAAACTGCTGTCATAAAAATACCAATACTTCTTGAATCTGCTCACTCTGAAAGATGGAGGCAGAGAAGAGAAGAGAAGAAAAATGGAATACTAAACATTAATGGATTTATTTTAAGCTTTGATTTTTTTTCCAGTTCTTTGGTTTTTGTTGGGTTCTTTTTCTGTTTCTTTGTTTGTTTGTTTGTTTGTTTGTTTTCTTCTCAGGGGTTATAGTTGTGGTTTTAAAGCTCAGTTATCTGAAGATAGGTCATTGCTTTATAGCAATTTATAGATTAAATTTGATTTATAGAGTGCAATATGTAAACCCTTTCTTTCACATATTTGTACTATAATGAATAATTACTACCTACTTTACTTGTTCATTATAAATAAATTGTTGTCAAATACTTGTTTCAAAATGACAGAGAATTGAACATTAACCTCTTTGTGTTTAGTAGGGTTACTTTCTCTAGCAATTTACTGCTGAAACTTTTAACTACATCTTCTGCCTCCTTTATACTGGTCAACTTTAGAACCGTATTTTTTGAGTTAATTTCTACTATTGTTTGCTTGCTGCACAGGTCTTTCTTCTCATTGTGAAAGGTATCCATTTTGTAACTGTGCCAGTTCTTTATAGTTTCCTAAGGCTGTGGAACATGCACACACACAAAAATTTCTTCTTTCTAAGTGGATCATGAACCCAGTCTGTTACTTCCTACTAGGGACTTGTTTTCAAACATACAGCAATGATTAAGAATAAATATTGAAGAGAAACCTGTAACACAACACTTTGTTTCAAATTTAGAAATTTCTCTTCTTAAATGACCTTTAGACTCATTTGCTGTATGTGAAAGTGGCAACCTTACCACACCTAACAACTTACAAACAGTGCTACTTATTGTTATTGCCAGTAGATGGCATTCTTTATATTAACTAAATAACTATCATTTTGGAACTTTTTTTGTCATTCTTTTTTTTCAGGGGGGAGGTTTATAGACATTTGCTTTTTAGAGTATTCATGGAAATCACACATACCTGTTATTTCAAAATGTTTTTTTCAAAATCCCTTATTTCAATTCGACAAAGCAATCTCACTTTTTTTCCAAAATTAATTTCAGATTCATGTGACTATGCAATTCAATTGGTTTGATATTTTTTACATTTATTTGATGTGAGGAAGAGGACAGGATTTTTCTTTTATAGTTTTGGAAGATAAGACAGAATCTTAATGGAGAGCTTAGAGTTTAATATTTCTGCTTTCATTCAAAAACAATTCTTGAAGAGATATTTTTTTCTGCCCCATTACTTACTATCTGGGACACCTACAGACTACAGACATAGCCACTTTTTTTCTGTAGTAGATCTGTAATGACCTGTGTCAGAGTCGGGGAACAACTCAGAAACCAGGATCCAGATGTAATTTACATCTCACAAATTGTTTTCTTTTTTCATTTTCCCTCCTTTTAAATGCTTAATCCAAAGCCCACTAAAGTTAACAAGAAGAGATATACCTGCAACATAAATTTTTGACCCGTTTCAGTGGATCACATAGTGTTCACAAAGTAAAATACTTTGATGGAGGCTAATCAGAAGACTCTTAGTGTATTAGTCATATCAGAATCCATAACCTTTGCAATGATGAATGAGTAACTGAAGTGTAGAAGCTATTTGAAGATCCATTGCCTTTCAAAATGTGTCACACATTCCACTGCATAATCCAGATATTGATCCTTGTGGCTTTTGCATGTGCTGCATGTTTATTTCACAAGCACAACCCGTAGGTAGGAACTGGACACCCATGAGGGTATGAGGACTAGAAATCTAATGTCCTCAGCTGGAATATTGGAGTACTGTAAATTTGGCTCCATTGGCTGTCACATGTGAGTTGTGTTCATCATTCTATGCCTGTACAGTCACTTTTTACCCAGATATGAGCTTGAGGTGAGCTTGAGCAGCAGCCTCTCAGATTCTGGGCAAATGAGCTGTCTCTGGTTGGAAGATGTACTGCTAAATGTGGAACACTATTGTAGATACAGCTATTGGCAATGATGAATATATATTTACTAAGTAATGAATTAATCTCAGCAAGGCTTCATTTCTAAACCTAGACTTTGAAAGACAGTGATTTTCAGCACTTAATGGTGTACAGCAGTGTTAAGTTAAGAGGCCCAAGCTGAGAGCCAGGTCATCAGTAATGCTCTGCTATGTAGAGGTTATTCCGTTCACTCAGTCTTCATTGGAAATGTCCTTCACAAATGCTGCTTACTAGGGAAGATGCTGACACATGACATTGTCCCAAACACTACCATACCACAGAAGAAATTGTATTAATTTTATGTAATTTGAGGAGTGAAATATTTATCCCTCATAGCACAAAGGTTCTGATTTTTATGCAGAATGAATGCTGGAATATATTAGAAGAGTAGCTCAGTGTTTCCCACCCTTTAAACAATCAAGTAGGCTTTAAGTGGACCCTAAAAATAAAAGAAATTAACAGAAAACAGAACTATCACAGAAACATATGCAGACTTATGTTTTTATGTAAGTAATGGTATACTGAAATAGTGTTTGCTTCTGGTATGTTAGATTAAATTAGAAGTGCATTTCAATCTCTGTTATGATTAGTAAATTTGATTTAGTAATCCTTAATCCATGACTTTATCAAACAGCACAAGCTAATAATCTGTTTTGTCATTATTGAAATGATAATCAACTTGAGCTGGCATGCAAATGTTATAAATTCAGGATATTTTCATTCAAATTTTACCTCGAGTTACATTTTTTGGGCTTATATCCAAATGAGTAATAGCTCTGTTTTATTCATTTCAGCATGTTTTAATACTTAAAAGCTGTTACCATAATCAAGAAGTATGTTGATCTTTTTCTGACTCTTCTGGATATAGTAAGAATGGGGTTGTTAGTCTCAACAGCCTGAACTTTTTATTTTGTACTAGATATCTTTTTATTTCATGCCAGAGATCACAGAATCAAAAAAATCTTAAGGGTTGGAAGGGACCTTGAAAATTCATCTAGTCCAGTGACCTTTGTTACTGATCTGCTGGCAATTTGAATGTGACACACCATTGGTTATCATCTAATAGACATATTTGTGAGAAATAATCAACTCAGAGGACTCTTGGTCTCATAGATATGATGTATTGAATTTCATTACTGGCTTTTCACACTCATTATTCCTAGGTGACTGACTTTTGACTGGAGATATCACAGTAATGTTTTTGTGAGAACACAGGTGAATAATAATTAAATAATAAACATACAATGATTACAAGAATTTCAAGTAACTAACACCACAAAAAAAGAAAAGTGCAATGACAAATGGAAGTATATCACAAGAAATGTAAATATGACTTTATAATTTCCTAAGCCTTAATAGTTATTTGGTAGCAATGGCAACCAAGCAAAAGGTAAGGAAAAAAAAAGGTCTGAAGAATCAGAAGAAAGAGCATTATGAATATAAATATAAATGCATTCATTAACATTAATACAGGCTTTCCTGAGGTCTGAAATGAAGTGCATAAAGATGAGTAGTTGTATCTAAATCAAAGCAAGATGTGTAAGAATCTGTCACTTTTAGAATTATCTAGGATGGCAAACTTCAAACAATAATTACAGTTCTGTTCTTGGGTCATCTCAGCGAATATGCTAACAGTAGGTCACAGGAGTTTCAGAGAAAACATCATTCTTGATGTTGAGGATAGTGAGGCTTATGAGCATCTTGAACAGATCATCAGTCCTATGGGTAGGAAGATTGCACTTCTGTAAATTTGCAAGTTGTATCACTTTCTATTGAGGTAGGTTATCTTTCAAGGATGATCTAATAAGTAGATAGTCTATAGAAAGAAACAAGTGATCTACTTGAGTTTATTTTCCTGTTTGGCAGTTTTTCTTGCTTCTGTGTTTAACTTCTAAATTCTTGAAGTTTCTTCCCTTTATAGCAAACATTTATGAAACTTGAAACTGTGGTTAGGAACAGCTAAATTTAGCTACAATGCAAATAGGACATGCACACGTATCCAGAGGTAACTATTATCTAAACAAAATCTGAGGCTAGTTTTGGTGTAAATGATAATTCACACTAAATGACTATGTAGATCGTGTTTAGTGATATTGAAATGTATATTTACTGTCATTTTGTCATATGACAAGTATAGCTGAGTTTCTGAAGAGTTCTTTCTGAGGTGGTGAATGCAGTTCTCTCTCAATGGGAATGACTCATACCATCACAAATTTGATATTATGACATTTTCAGATTTTATTACCTCTTACCCATGTGGCTTAGTGTCATACTCTTGAGAGTGTTATACATTGAACTGAGTCAACAAGGTGACATAATCTTGTCTACATTCATTTAAAAGGATTGTGGAGTAATAGATCCTTTAGATAACGAGTGTGATAATGATTTGTTCTGCTTAAAAACTTGTAAAAAAGTAATTTATCTCCTCACAGAAGGGTGACTTTTTGCCAACTTTCTCTTATGAGCTAGAAAAAGGCAATCCCACTTTCAATAACCACAAGTTTTCTTTCGGCATAAACATGTCTAGATTTCCAGTGGTGAACCATCTATCCATAGATAAGGTGGATGACTATATGCACCATATTTTTATAATATTATGACTTAAAAATTTTCTTCTGTCTTGCTTGTACCTCTTTTAACAATCTATATCTGTGAACTGCTGAGTGAGATTTACTTCCACAGGCAAGAAACTGAACCTCAATTTCAGAAGCTTAAATATTGGCACTCTTAATTGCTACAGTTTTTTGTTTCTAAACTTAGGGCAAAGCTTGGCTTAGCAGAACTGCAGAATTTTTCAGTCTCCTTCCAGAGGCAAAGGAACATGTTATAGTTTCTAAACCCCTCTGTCAAAATCCCATATAATCTTGCACCTTATGCAGCAAACTTTGCAAGACTGACATTGCAGCAGGGATAACACCTTTGAATTCTAGTATTTTCTAAATAGTTTTGCATGTAGGAGGCCATCAGGGGTGGAGGAGTGAAGCTGAACATGTGAAAGAAGTAGGAGACATATACTTTTAATTTTAGTGGTTTTGTTTCCAGTACCCAAATTAGTAATTGTTATATATGTTTAATAGTAACAGATATTAAATATTTCTTTTTAAAATAATTAAAATTTATTTTCCTCAAGTCAGGTCTGTTTTGCCCACTGAATTTAATTTTGAAAAGACAATTTGCAATTCATACAGGCACATACTGAGGTCATTAGTTTCTATCTGATAAAATAACAAAGCTATATCTTCAAGAAAGGCCTATGATCCTGATGTGAAAGATGAACACACCACTTTATCTCATGGCATTTTGATGATTAAACTCTTCAATCACTATAACCATTTTCAAGTTGAATACTTAACAATTGGTACTCTCTCCTCTAATTCTTACAAGAATTTGAAAAATAAACAAGCATGGATTCTGGGATTGGCACACTTGGAATGAGGAAAAAATGGTTACTTGTTTCCACAAAATCAGAAGTTCATGGTCATGAAATCTCAATTTTGGGAAAAAGAAGCTTCATTTATACTATTGTATTTATCTATACACAGGCTACTTTAACAAATTGTCAAATAGTAGTTATCCTTACTCGAGATGAAATAAAGCCAAAAAATCTTTACCAGAAATTTTAGGTAATGGTGGTGACCCAGGAAGTAGGAGCAATACTTTTGCAAAATTTCTGAACAACTAAGCCCTATGTAGTATTATTAGTTCATAACTTGGTGTCATGTTAGAAGAAATATCTGTGTAGTACAAATAATGCAATACAAAAATCATCATTCAGGAAATGGAGTCATTGCATGGTACTTGTTTTATTAGTATGTTTTAAATAAGGTCAAGTAGTACTGACTTTGGAATTTCTTAGCAATTGGCACTAAATAACTATCAGAATAGAGAAGAATGATAGATAAGAAAAAAATAAGGTAAATATCTCTAACAGTTGTAAAAGATGGTGCTATATGAAGCATAAATACATGATCAAGGCAGAAAAGGGAGCTCTGTGGCTGATATCTACTACTGGTTGGTCAAACTAAAGGGAAAAAAGGAAATGCACAGGTAGTGGAAGCAGGGATGGGAATCCTGGAAAGAGTAATAGGGGTGTTGTCTGGGTGTGAAAGGATGGGGTAAAGAAATTCAAGAGATAGCTACTGCTGAGCTTGGCAAGGCGCACGAAGAATAATAAGAAGGGCTTCTAAAAGTATAACAGCCAGAAAAGGAAGATCAAAGAAAGCATACCCACCTTGATAAGCAAGACTGGCAAAAAAAAATGGACAAGGAGAAGGCTGAGGTATTTAACAGCCTTTTTGTCTCAGTCTTCACTGGCAATCTCTGTTCCCATACCTCTCTTGTTCATGGACTGCAAGACAGGGACTGGAGGAGCAAAGTCTCTTCCACTATAAGAGAAGATCAGGTTCAGGGCCACCTGAGGAACCTGAACATTTATAAATCTGTGAGACCTGATGAGATGCATCCCAGATGAGATGTATCCTAGAGTCCTTGGAGAATTGGCTGGTGGTGTAATTCTCAAGCAGCTCTTCATGATATTTGAAGGATCATGGCAGTCAGATGAAGTTCATGGACTAGAAAAAGGGAAACATTGCATTTTTGGGTAGAAAAGAGAACTCTGGGGATTACCGATCTTCTGTCTCACTTCTATGCCTGGGAGGATGATGGAAAAGATCCTACTATAAACTCTAGAGGGCAAGGAGATGATTAGAGACAGCCAGGATGGCTTCACCAAGGGCAAGTCCTCCCTGACCAACCTAGTGACCTTCTATGATGGAGGGAGTGGTAACGATTTTTAAATTTTGACAAGGGGTAATAGTTTTAAAATAAAAGAGAGTAAATGCAGACTAGATGTAAGGAAGATTTTTTTTTTTTTAATGATGGAGCTGAAACACCAGAACAGGTTGTCCAGAGAGGTGGTAGATGCCTCATCTCTGGAAACATTCAAGGTCAGGTTGTACAGGGCTCTGAGCAACCTGATCAGGTTGAAGATATCTCTGTTCATTGCAGAGAAGTTGGATTAGATGACCTTTAAAGGTCCCTTCCACCCCAAACTATGATTCCCAAGTAAGAAATAATTGGATACTTAAAAACAGCATGAAAGAATATTTTGAACTTTTGGTCTGAAACACCTGTTTTTGCTGCCTATAGTGGGGCTTAGTAACCTTCCTAATTGGATAACACCTTACTGGAACAATGAGGAGTAATTATAGGTACAACACAAGTTAATTAGATTGCACTATACTTTTATTGCTGCCTTCATATTTACTCTGTCAAGAATTGTGCACTGCATCCTATTGAGTATGATTTGGGTTTTAAAATGTTTTTAGCAAGAGTTCTGACAGAAATATTGGGCAGTTCTAATAATTAGTCTGAACTTGGATGAGAAATTTGAACGTGGACTAGATTTTCAGATCAGATACCTGATTTTTTGTGTTTACACTACAAAATCTTCTGTCAACTGCTTCAAAAAAGACTTTGAGATACTAAGCGAAGTAAGTACTAAGCGTAAGTACTATACTGAGCACACTTTGGGATACTACAAGGAACAGGAAAACATTCAGAAGAAAATGCAAACACTTGCAGAATTAGTAATTTTTTTAAAGCGCTACTTAATAACAGCTGGAAGGATTATCTTCATTTCACAAGTGCAAGGTGCAAATACATCAATGGCAATGGTGTTTACAGTTGAACACATAGCCTCAGTCTATTCAAAATCCTCTAGAAGACTGCATGTTCACATTCATGGCTGCACTCATAACATTGCCTATATTTATGGTTTATTTTCATTCTTAAGAGTCAATGAGAACTCCTTACAACTTCTTTCAGATGATCTCTCAGATTGTTGTTTGATTTCCTTTGGGGCAGGGAGCAATATTTTGAGAATGGAACAAGGCAAGGAGTGTTTTTTTTTTTTTTTTTTTTTGGCGGGGGGGTGTTTATCCTTTTGTTTTCCACTTCTAAAAGTTTACCTCTTTGATCATAGAATCATAGAATGATGGGGTTGGAAGGGACTTCTACAGATCATCTAGTCCAACTCCTCTGCTCAAGCAGGTCACACAGGAACACATCCAGGTGGATTTTGAAAACCTCTAGAGAATACCTGGAAAGAAATGGACTTTTCTGTACTCTGAGTTAAGCAAGAATAGTAACAATTCATGATTGTTATAAGCCTTTACTCATCTGACATTTTATAAATTCTTATGAGTGCTTGTGGATCCATAGGCAATCTTAAATGGATCTGTGCTCTTCTGTGAGGGATATATAGAAAGGACCTTAGCTTTGTAACACAGAGTTTGGCATATCAAATCTAAACCTTTCAAAGTTTTTCTTGGTCAGTGAAGAGATATAGAATCACATATAATACTGCTTTGCTTCAGTACAGAAATTCCTGCATTGTTCTATTCTGTCTATGCTGAATCAGAATCCCATTATGTGTTTTGGCAGATTTATTCAAACTATCAGCTCAAGTGATATTCCATGACAGATGATACCTCTTAGCTTCCAGTTCAAAAAATGAGTAGAACAAAACTGTTTTCAATGTCATCTGTAAATATAAATAGACAATGTTTTTCATTAATATAAATTATGAGATTTCAATCAAACTGTCTAATATTAATGTGACATCCAAATTGCTTCCATGGAGAGATCCTAGCTTCTGGGAAAAGAGAAAATGAGGATGCAAAACATATGTGTGTGTTCCATAGTCAAGTTGTTGGGAGTAGAAATATCTGAGCCTATTTACTTAGACTTCTTGTTCCTATTGAAATTACCTTTCTTTTTTTTTCCCCCTGAATCACTCTGAAATCTACATTTTTCTTCCCAGCTATTACAGACATATCCTGCAGATACAGCTAATTAAGAGCCAGCTACTGGTTGGAGTTTCCCTCCGTGCTTTCCACTGATTTGTTTTTGTTTATGATGTGTTTTGTTTGCTTCATTTCTGCAATACATTTGTGCAGTCTTATTTAGCCTTCAGATCATCAAGTTACTGGAGCATCAGTGCACATGGCATGAAAAGAAATGAATCATTCACCCATTTCCAATCTTTTGTTTCCTCAGCTGATTGAAGGGTTCAATAAATTACTGTGGTTCATAATGACTATAAAAGTTAAACACTATTTTTATCTATTCAGCTGTGTTTTAAATACAGCATGGGGATCTATCATTCTGTCATGGAGAGAGGCTCTGGAAGCATTTGACAACTTATAATCTTTCCTCCTTCACATATTCATGAGAGAGGAAGATTATGCATGCGAGCAATAACTTTACACATTAATTATTGAGTCAAATATCAGGAAGACCATAACTTCAAGGAAGACAATGCACAGAAAACTTTGATTTGAAGAAAAGATAAAGCTCAAGGGCAAAAATCTTGAGGTTTGAATAACAACAGATAATTTCCTGTCCTTCCTACTCTACTCCTTATCTAAGTTTCAGGCTACAATAGCTATATTATGAAAAGTCCCTATAGAAGAAGAGAAGTGAGCAGGAGGTGATACAGCTGTTCATTGAGCTCATTAATGGCTTTAGGCAGTGCCTGATTGGTGCTTATTACAGATGGTGTAATATCTGTTGTGTTTCTTAGCATGCTGCATGGGGTCAACCAGGCTATGACCCCATAAGTTTCTACAGTTTGATATATTACTTCCTGGAAAGAAGACAAGACCAGGCAGTTGCCTTGCCCAGACAATGCAGCATGAATGGTGGGCTTCTAATATATCCCTCTTCCCTCTTTATTGCCTTCTTGTTTCACTTAATGAAACAGCACAGTCACTTCAGTACATCAAATAGCGGTAAGGTAGCTCCTTTATTTTGTTCATGGCTGTTGGTGACTCATACCTCTAACTCCAAGTAATCCAGCTGCATGTATTTTAGAAGCCCTTACACTCATTCTTAGACTATTAGTGCCTTTTTGATGCTAGCACTTATAATTCATCCTGGTATTATACAGGTATAATTCACTGAAAAGATTTTTTTTTAACGAGAGAGAAAGAAAAACTGCTTCCACTGCCTTTCATCTATACACTGTAACACAGAAACAATGCTTGGCAGGAGTTAACCCCTGCTCTTGAACAATCTTTTACAGATTAAAAAAAATGGAGACCTAGTGAGCAATTCTTTTCATTCAAGTGACATTTGGATATGAAGCTTCCCACAGCCTTTTTTTTTTTTTTTTTTTTTCAGATAATGTGGACTGGGTATTAAGTGATTTTAGTGATGGCTCTTGTCTTTAACCTGCAAAGTCCCATGAGAAATTCTGTAGACTAGAGCCCTTGTAGTTTAAGATCATAAATAGTACCTTCTAGTAATTTTAGCTTTTTCTCTGAATTGCATATGATAAGAACAAAGCAGTTACAGTCATCTACATACGCAGAAGTAAGTGAATGAATACGGTAGCTATGACACTTGTCATTGTTGTGTCAGTCTTTCTGTGTTCAGCCATAATATATCCTGTTATACAAAAGGGGCAAAGAGAGGGGAACCTGAGTTGTGTAATTTGCAATTGCTAAGCTTTTGTAGTTTTAAAGCTTTATCTCACTGTCACACATGTTTTGACAGAAATTGCATTAGTGCCTTCTAGAATATACTTCATTATTTTATTTTATTTTTTGAGAAGGTATGCATTGATGTGTTTTGAACCTGTTTTAGTACCTGTCTTGATATCCTTTATAGGCTTAGACCAGCTTTTTATGTTTCTTCATAATTGTAAACTTGAAATTACGCTACTTTGAGAACTTTGTTATACAGCAATTAATCTCAACAAAGCACAGGAAAAAAAAAGTTGTTTAAGAGGTACAGAACAATGTATTTTTAAAGCTCTAGAAATGTAAATAGCTTGAGGTTGTCTCACACCTGTCTTCAATCCATGTTCTTCACTGTAGTTAAAACTATTTTCCTTGCAGGATGCCCTGTTTATGCTTCTATTAGAGTTCCTCCATTAAATGCTTGGCTTATCTTTGCATTCAAATTGTTGATCTGCTTTTCAGGCTTGCTACCTTGCTTTTTGAAACACTGTAAGACTGTTTGTCCTCTTGAATTTTTTTGAATAATCATTAAAGATTTTTGGAATTAATTGTAACCTATATATGTTCTTATACAACAGCCCCACTATATCCAAATGCCTTTCAGTTGCCTTCTAAGGAAGAGTGCTCTTGAGACCTGTTTTTTTTTCTCACACTTTCCCAAAGGAAGAGTATTTTCTTTTGAGGGGATGAATTGACGGTTTGTGTTAGGAGATGGTGAAAAAGAACTACACCTTGTTCTCCTAGCAGAGAATGGCAACATTTGTGGCAGCCTTCATGCACGGTAAATTTTTGTTTTCCAATTGCAGAACTGCTCCTGAGAATCTTTCACTGCAGAATAGATAAGAATGTTGTTTTGTTTTTGTTTTTTTTTTTTCAGATACAAAATACCTTTGGGCCTAATCTGGATTTGAAATCTTACTGTAGATCTTGTACTAGAGCTTAAGACAATCCATTAGATATTACAGTCAGTGCTGTCAGACTGACTCAAAGATCAGAGTATTGAACTTTTCTTTTCCAGATACTGGGTTCTTTAATCAAAGAAAACAGACAAATATGTTGAAATTTCTTGTTAGAACATGTAGGAAAATTAATCCTGTTATAGTTTAAATTGAAATATTGTCTTGTTTCTGATTGGATGTCTTATGAACATTCATCTTCCTTAGGAAATACATTCACAATAAATGTGGAGCCTGGTTTTGATAGTCTAAGACTGAAAATCAGAGTGCTTCTTTTTTCTTTGATGAATGTCACTTCATTTCTAGTGCAGAGGTTCTTTCTGAGGATCTTGCACCCAGCAGGACAAGAAAAGTGAGGTACTTGAAGTGCTTCCTTCAGAGATATTTGAAATCTATCACTGTTTTAAAGGTAGCTGGCAAAAGCACAGCTTTAATAATTAATTTCTGTGTTCCTTAGAAGTTAGTAAAATATGTTGCTGTAGTATTCATTCTGGTCCTAATTGAGATATTTGGAAAAAGCATAATCTACTAATCAAAAAAAGTATATGATGTTTGTAAAACAAATAAGTAACTTTCTTTTCAAAGGGCTGCAAGGTGGAGATGTTTGATTCTATAAAATATTCCATTTCCCAGAATGCTGCAATTTTTTGATCAAACATTGTTGAGTGCAAATGCATATGATGTATTTCCACCACAAGCTTTTGGGAAACTTGTATTTGTTTTTCCTCAAAAATCTCAGTGATTTCCAATCAACCAACTTCTTTTTTTTTTTTTTTTCTCTTTTCTCACCTTCTACAGGAGTGGGAGTGTAATAATTATCTTAAAATTCTCTGTTTTTTTCTGGGTAGTAGAAAGCCATCAACATCCTGTTACTTTAGTAGACCAGAGGAAGTGTGGTGGTTTGACATGGACTGGATGCCAAGTGCCCACCATGCCACTCTATCCCCCTCCCAGAAAGCCAGGAAGGGGAGAATATAAGATGGGAGTCTCATGGATTGAGATACAAGCAGTTTAATAAAGAAATAGCAAAGCCACATTTATGAGAAACAAAGCAAATAAAGATGTTACTCTCTACTTCCAATCAGCAGTGATGTCCAACCACTTACAATCATAGAGTGGTAGGGATTGGAAGGGACTTTTAGAGATCATCTAGTCCAGCCCCCAAGAACTTCCACTTCCTGAGAAGCAGGGCTTTGGTGTATGTAATGGTTGCTTTGGAAGGCAAAAGTGAATTACTAATGCCTCCCCTTTCCTGCTCCTCTTGCCAAGTTTATATTGCTGAGCTGATGTCATTGTATGGAATATCTCCTTGGTCAGACTAAGTCAGCTGTCCTGGCCATGGCCCCTCCCAAGATCCTGCCCACCCACAGATACTGGTGAAAGTGGGGGAAGGAATGCTGGAGGGACGGACTTGATGCTGTGCAATCAGTAGCCAAAACACTGATGTGCTATCAATACATGTTTTTAGCTACCAACAGAAGGCACAGCACTACAAGGGCTGTTGTGGAAAATCACCACCAGCTCAGACCCAATACAGGAAGAAAAGGATTAAGACGAAAAAATTTTCTACTGTGAGCATGCCTACACACTGGAAGATGTTGCCTAGAGATTTTGTGTAGTCTACATCTTTGGAGTCATTTAAAGCCCAACTGGACACACTCCTGGGCAGTCTGCTGTATATCATCCTATGCTGAGCAGAGGGGTTCAACTAGATGATCTCCAGGTGCACCTTCCTACCTCAACTATTTTTTGGTCTTACTCTGCTGCATTAGCTGAAAAGACTTTCCCACAAGGACACATAAATCAGTTGAATTTTGTGACATTGCTTCATGACAAGAATTTAATTTTCTCATCAATACAAACGAATTAATTTCAATTAAATATAATGTATTGCAGTCCCTTAGGAGTAGGAGACAGCGGTATTAGACAGTTAATCCGTCTCTTTGCTAATTTGAGATGGTGTGATTTCTGGTACTTGGCTAACACCTGAGAATAGTGTTGTTTATATATTCTAATGAAAAAAGAAAAACCAGGACACTCCTCAGTCTCTGCATCTCTCTGGTTTATGTATCTATGCAAATATTGCTGTTAATTTGTGTTGTGTTCTCTTTTTTCCTCGTGTAATAAGTACAAGAGAACTGGAGAGTCACTCATCACCAAACTACTCAGTAATTTGTTCCCTTGCAGCTGGCAATCCCTGTAGCTGCCTGGGCTAAGCTGAGAAAAGAGCATTGATAGGAAGAGGAGAGAGAACCAGGGAAGTTCAGAGAGATGCTCTTTGTAGATTTTAGTTTCTGCAAAAAATACATCCCTTATTGGCTAATTTACAGTTCACTTCAGCCTTTGTGCTAGCTAGTAGGACACTGTTATTGAGATATTTGGAGCCATATGTGCTCCTAAAATTGAGTATATTTTCATTAAAATCTATCTGCAGAAGATAAATATATGAGCTTCCATTCAGCCTGAGTTCCAGCCACGTCTCCCTAGTTACTGTGGACCACATCTAATCAGGGGCTTTGTATGGTATATACAACTGGCTAGGGATTAATAACATTCTTCAGACAAATACATCATTTCATTATGAACACAGGCCATAGATAATCTCAAAATTCTTCATCATTGCTAAGAGTTTGTCCGTAGGGTCTCCTACAGAAAGTCCTGAGTTTATGTTTCGTTGTATGTTAGCCATAGACCTAGCTCCAGATATGAAACCACATTAGCATGGCAGCATGCTTGAGATGTTAAATTCTGCTAAGCATTTGTATTTATGCTGGTAACTGAATTTTGTATTCATCTTTGTTTGGAAAGTCTGTAAAGATCAGTCCTTAAAGGTTTTATCATCTCCTAACAGAAGCAGAAGGAAAGCTGGTGAAAGTTGACATGTAATTCCTTACCCTTTAGCATGGAAACAGGCAGGGACTTGCTCTGTTTTTTTCCAGCGTACTTGTTGAAAACTACGTTAAACATTAAACTACATTAAACAAGATTGTTTGGCTTGTGCCTTTGCACACCCTTGCAGATCCGTGTGCGTGATGCAAACTATATTGTACCTGCCATTTCAAATTTTCCTGCATTTGAAAGTTACATTAATCTGACATTTTGAGGTGGTGGTTGGGTTATTTTCCTTAGAATTATATTGATCTTAACTGTCACGATAAACTGTGTGATCATGTGATTTTGGTACAGCTTGCTGTGACAGTTCAGTATTTGTTACTTTTTACATTTAAGCAACACTTGCATGCATATGATTTTTACATTCGGAAGACACCTGTGTCATTCCATACTACAGTTATTCAGATAAAAGTCTTTTTGGGGAAAAAATATCCATGAAAACAATTGCATTTGCAGTATAAAAACAGAAGCAGAATCACAGAATCATGGAATGGTTTATGTTGGAAGGGATTTTTAAAGGTCATCCAGTTCAATCCCCCTGCAATGAACAGGGACATCTACCGCTAGATCGGGTTGCTCAGAGCCCCGTTCAACCTGACTTTGAATGCTTCCAGAGGTGGGACATTTACTACCTCTCTCAGCAACTTGTTCCAGTGCCTCGCCTTCATTGTAAAACTTGTCTTTCTTATATCTAGTCTAAATCTACACTCTTTTCTTTGAAAAGCAAACCCTTGTGCTATCAAAATATTGCACTCAACATGTCTCTTGATATTTGAGGTGGAGTTTGGTTTTATATATATGTTGTCGTGGTCTTTTGAACCTCTGCTTAGCAGTGGTAGCTTTTTTAGGGTATGCCTAGATTGTCTTTCATGTAAATTAGGGGATGTGTGTATTGTTTGATATGAGTTTCTTGTACTGTACAAACTTATTTGGTTTGTAGATAGTTTTCACTTCTGTAGTGAAATCTCTTGGGAACACACATTGCATTTTCATTAATTGCAGCTATAAATAAAGTAGTGGAGAGACAGATAGAGATGAGTGTAATGCTTCCTGTTGTGATCTTTGAGACAGGAGAGATGAATGAGTCATTCATTTAAATAGCAGTGCTGATAATGAAAGCTTCAAGGAAAGTATTAAATTTTGTCATGGTGATCTGCCTGTGCTCAGGCTTCTGATCCCGTGGGTGACAATCCCAGGCTGTCCAGGTCTGCAGCAACACAGCCTGCTCTGGTAGTTGCCCACTGCTGCTCTGCCTGCTGATCCCTTTTCCTGTCAAAACTTCTGAAAGGCCAAACTGTTACTGTGCAAGGTGGAGAGACCTGACATCTCCAGCAGCGATGGTGAGATGCACACAGCCGCGCTGCCAGGGAGGAGGCAGGACTGCTGCTCTTGGAAAGGAAGCAGAGTGGTTGCCTTTTTAAAATACATGCTTATTTCTGTGAACTTGTGTGTGTGCACGTTGCAAGAGTTTTGATGTGTTTTGCGTGCTACTGATGTTATGGTGCACGTGGTTGCTGCTTATTTTCATCTGATGTCTCCACTGCTCTTTTCCCTCTCACAACTGAGTATCAGTTTCTGCCCTTGTCTTATCTACAATTACTGCTCCTGTAACTCATGCCTCCCACTTTTTCTCACAGAAAAATAATGAGTTCTACAGATTATTTCCCTTATTTCTTCCCACTCCCTCAGCACCAAGACTCACTAGCCTCCCTACTCCAGGGAGGGAAAATGAAAATATCAACAAAATTGCAAATTCTTCTGTGGCAACCTCTTATTTGCATCTCAGATTCCTGTGGAGAAGGGTTAAAATCCAAGTAGCTGCTGGGACCTTACCTCTTATTGTGCAGGAATTTAATAATGTGTAAGTTTTTCAATTTGTTGTAACTACTGAGAGGAGATTTAAATACAATTTTCTTATGACTGTATTAGCAAAGAGGAACCAATCACTTATTTTTTCCTTTTTTCTTCTTATGAAGTAAATTCTGTTTAGTTCATTATTTCTTGCTGTTAAAAACAAACAAAGTGAAATAAATCAAAACCTTTATTAGCTTTAAATCTGCAGGATTAATCGCTTTTTAAGCATAGCATTAAACTGTTGCTTTTATTTGTCTGAGTAATTTGGGCTACTTTTCTCTAGAACAGCAATAAAATTAAATGCCACATTCATACTGTGTTTAAAGCAATTTTGACAAATTTAAACTGGTAATACCAGATCTATTTTGTTTCTCTAATAAGAAAGTTTATGATAACTGTGGAATGCTCCATCTAACTTGATTTCCAGCTGAAATTAGGTATGACAGAGCTTGCCAAACTCTTTGTGTTTGATCTGGTTAGCAGTAATTGATATTTTGGTTTGTTGGGGCTGTGTTTTTGGTTTGCTTTTTTTATTTGCTAAACATTTTAGTGGAAAAGGGCTGGGATGAATTTTTGATAGTCTGTAAAAATCCAAGTGAGCAAATATGACTTTAGCATTAATTTGTGCAGGCTAAAACCTGTGATGTCATCCTAGTGCCAGAATAATGTTTCTCACCACTGGGATTTGTCTCTTGTCTGCTTTCTCATACCAGTTTAATGCCTCTCAGTGAAAGCCATGAACAACAAATGCCACTGTACAATTGCTACAAAGCTGCCTAGTACATCTCCAGTGCTGCTTGTTGACATAAAAGTCCAAGCTCAACAGCTGAGTTCAGCTCCGGAGGCAGTTGCCTTCCAGGAGGGGTGTATTCTGATGATGTTAAAAGATGCCGTGGAGCACATAGCTCAGTAGAATTCATGAGAGCCTTCTTCCCCAAGCATTGCAACACTTCTGCAAGCAGCAGAGTCAATGGACTTCTAAGCACCAAGCTTCTTCAATTCATTATCTCTCAATCAAACCTAGAACTGCCATCTCTTGTGGCTCTTGAAGTGCAGCAGGGGCAAAGGGCTAGGGGCGCTTTCACACAGCACAAGACTTATCTTACAGCTGTAAGAGACAGTTCTTCCCATGTTGTCTTTCTTGATCTGGGGTCTTTGCAAATTTCCCCTTCTTGCAAAGTGCAGGTTGTGTTGTTTTTTTTTTTTTTCCCTAACACCACTTTGCATGCTGACTGGTTTTAATACATCATTCGTTAGCTCTCAGGTCCTGCAATCCTGCTTTGTTCTCGTAGGCAGGAAGGTAGATTGCTAATGATTTGCCTGATTTCAGATCTATAGTGAAACTCAGAAGGTGTAACCATGCACTGTGGTCCCTGACTCTCTCTCTCATAATAACAAGTTAGCATATAGGAATGGTTACTTTTAGTGAAAGATCTAGCTTCATTGAACAGTCAAGTGGGGACACTGTTTTTCTCCTCATTGGCATAAGCGCTCTAACTGAGCCACTGCACTTTGCATGTACTATGGCCACCATGGCTATGAACTACTTTGCAAGCCATGGTGGTTCAGAGGTGGCTTGGTGCCACTGTGTTAAGAGGAAGAGTGGCCATAGCAGTGACAGAAGAATCATTCTCAGACAATAAAAATTAGCTGGAAAATATATGAGCCATTGTGGTACAGGAAATAGTGTTGTTTTTTTTTTCCTGTAGACTCGGTGATCTATAAAATAATACATTGCTTCATAGGTCAGCAAGGTGAATGTCTTTATTAATTAGAGCTGTCCTCCTATGGAAATGGGGCCTGGTTATTTACTATTATGAAAAATGTGTTGGCTCTTTCTACAGATAGTCATTTTGGCTTGGACAGAAGTTCTCCAGCTTTTAGAGGATAATACAGCTTTTCTCTCTCTTCAGACCACTGCCTGAGCTAGATAGTCTTCAGTTCTGTTTTAATGCCACTTCTTTTCTGGAAATTGGAAATTTTTTCCTCAGGACACCTGGGTTTCCACTTGCTGGAGCATATTCATCAGACCTACTCATTCTCATCCTCACATCTTTTGCATACCTTTGTATTTTTGAGATGAAGCTGCCTTATTTTGCTGTTTTTCAGTCACAAGTTCTCCTTCTTTTGTTCTTTATTTTAGCAGGTCACTTTCTGTTTTCATCTCATCATCCATTTATTCTTTTTTGAGCTTTGATACTTAGCTGTCTCCCTCATCCAAATTTTGCCATCATCCTCAGCTGTGGCTTTAGTCTTGAGTTCTTTTTTCTGTTGGAACTCCTTACACGTAGAAATTACAGAGCATGCTTACCAAAGTTTAACTAGTCAACATAATGGTCTTCTCTCCATGTCCAATCTTCTTGCTGTCTTGGCAACCACTTAGACAGCTTCTCCTACTGCTACCCTTAAATACAAAGTATGAAAATAGAAAAGAAAGCTCCTGTCAACTTCTCCCATCTTTAAATTCATATGAAATCTCCACTGTGTTTCTGCCTTGCTGACTTTGTCACTGGCTGTTTTATCAGTGAGCTTTTGTTAAAGCTAAAAAAAGTACTGAAATTGACTTTTTTATAGAGTTTGTATCATAAACCTGGTTTATATGAAGAGTTGAGTCATTTCTGTCCTCTCTGCTTTAGTAACCTTGGTCTGAAGTTGCAATGAACCACTCCTAAATAGTTGGAGTGGATAGGGGATCACATCTACCTTCAGATTTTCATAAAAGTCACTTGTTGCCTTTGGGAACACTATGTTCTCTGTATATTCATTAGTGGGGGATAGGCAGTTTTAGTTTACAGTTTAGTGGACCTGCTTAGACAAAGCATATTGAGGGAGAAAAGGCACACAAATTGCTACAACAGATGGCTTTGATGCATTCTTTCTCTACCCAGCAAGATAAAACCATTCAGTCCACTGACTAGGCCCAGATTTCTCTTCTTAGTTGTTCTTTTGCTTGGCAGATATTTTTTGCTAGAAACTGTTGCAGTGAATGTTGCTTTTTCCTTGAAAAGATTGCTTTTTTTAGCCAGCAATTTCATTCCTGATGATTTTTTAAATCTTTAATAAAGCAATTGGTCTGTAGAAAGTGCTATTCACGTTGTCTTTGTGTTCCTACATGATGGCTGAGAAGACTGACAAAGCAGTACTTTGTGTAATATCTATACTTATTTCTAAAACTGAAGAGGATGGATGTTTTCAATTTAGCATAGAATTCCCTACAGTACTTATCAGGCTTTACAGTCTTAACATTTTTAATCAGTTGTAAGAGATCCTCTTACTCTCTGATTTATATAATAGACCTCAGCTCTTCTATTTTTGCTTCGTTTGACTTCAGAATGTTTCTGATCCTGTAAAAAAATGACATTTTGTTAACCTTATTTTAATCTTAAATGTTTCCATATTTCAGTGTTGATAGAATTCTCACTTTTTAAACAGTGACTTTTAAAGGAAAAAAAAAAAAAATCCATATCCTTAAAACAAAAGATACCATATTTAATATCAAGCATCTTACTGATATTTTATGTGACCATTTTTCCTCAAAATTATACTGACTGAAATTGTCAAGGGACAAATGACTGGTCATGTGTTTTGAATTCTCCATCTGCTGGAGAGCTTTTAATGCTTTCTGGGGAACCTTGGACTCCTCTCTCTCTCCCTCTTTTGAGAGTGGAATTATAGGAAGAATTGTGAGTTATATAAATGTTCCCTGGCACTCCCAGAAGTTCATGATGTGTGGCAGTATAGCAGTGCCTGCAACTGATGTGGAAAATCGTTTCTTGGTCTCTAGTTTATATTCAGTTTCGAGCACCTCTTTTGCTCATTAGTGACGTTTTTCTCCTCCCCTGTCCAGTGAGTGACACTGACCAAAGGTTGAGGCTTTTCCAGGCACATTTCCGGGCTGTCAGCAATTTCAGTGGACTGTCCCACTGACAGCAAACACAGAGTAGCTGATAGTAACATAGGTCAGGACTGAAAGCGGGTAGTAGAAAAGGGATGTGTGGCTACACAGCAAGACCGCAGTGTTTTGCAGCTCCAGCTGAAGCATGCAGATAGATCTATTGTTTGTGACTGATTGGCAGAATGACAGCTAGTTCCAGGCAAAGGAGAAATCTTGGCAGGAGCATATGTCTTACTTAGCAGTGATCTTTCTAGAAATGTGAGGCCTAATGCACACTATAAACCTGATTTCTTGTTCCCAAAACTAGCAACAATATTAATGTAGAGGCAATTTTTTTTCAGCTTAGACTCTTCATAGCAATTCTTGGAGTTAACTAAAATAAAGTGCCTTAATTTTAGCATTTCAGAGTACTGTTGTATTTGTCAGGAAGGTCTAGAGACTGATCACAAATCCATCTTTTTTGTGTCAGCTATTGCAGGAAGAGTGTGACCTTACTGGTAGGCTTTAATTACTTGTTGCTTGTGTTTCAACTTACTGGATTTTATTCAGTTTTTCCAAACAGGAGGGTGAATATAAATATGTGAAGCTCATAATTATACTTGTTCTCTCTGACAGTGTCATGGGATGATGTCAAGACAGATGTATTACACTGCACTTGGTTTTAGCCAAAAAGGCCAAGAAGTGATTGTTTTCAAAAAGTTTACATAAGTACACCTGTATATGTAATGGATCTAGCTAGTCTCTGATAACTCTTGGATTACTGCTTTTTTAGTGCTATGCACTCTTCCTGAAATCTGTGAACCCAGGATTACCTGCAATGAGGCATTTACTACTAATTATTGAAATCAGAGAGTGGAAAAATGAAAGATTGTGTGGTTTTCTGAAGATAAAGTTTGCATTTAGAAAGCTGTCGTAATCATGCCATTAATTTCCTCATTACATATTACATACTTTTCCTCAGTCAACGTTTTTGGGTGCTTGAGAGAAGAATTATTTCACAGATGCAATTACATTTGGGGCAAAGATTTTAGAAGCCATAAGGCAGTGTCTTTACAACAGATTAAATAGAGAGCCTTGTAACGAAAGGCTAGTGAACAATCTGGTCATTTGGCAACAAAAGGGAAAAATTTGCTTACAAGTGAAGGGTAAGAGCGTTTTAACTTGGAACAACTCAGTAGATGATGCTGTTGCTAGGTAATGCCTTTCATTTCTTAAAAAAAACTTGAGGTGAAAGCTAATCAATAAGGTAGATACAGTGCAATGTCATTTGTTGCCATGGTTTCTGAACTTAGCAGTCTGTTATCTGCAAATAATATTGATGGTTGCTATGCAGTTGAATCTTTTCATATTGTTGTTTTGCCATTATAAAGCTCTTTAATCTTGGCTATAGATTTCAAAGAGCAGAATGTCTAGGAGCTTAAATGTTTTAATAGATAGGCTTGTATTACAACCCTAAAATATCTTGAAATTTACTACTTAATAAATAACAGGCATCAGCAGGAAGTGAACAAGGTTAACATTTTGGTGATTAAACTTCCACAAAGCAGTTGACATTTTCTAGTAAATTAATCTGCAAATTAAATAGCTCTGTGGAATTAGTGCTATGACTCATTACACGGCAGATCATGTAAAAAAAGGGGGTAAGCAGTCAATCCTCTGGATGATAAGGCAGTCAAATGTGTGAAGTTGTAAATGGCTCACAAGCCATCACAGCTTCTTGAACAATGTCCTTGTGTTTCATACATCAGTCACTGTTGGATTGTTCCTCTTTATTGTGTTTGTGTTTTGCTAGAAAATATTTTATAGTGGCTTTGCTACGCATCAGACAATTGTACAGGCTGCAAGGGAAATGAGACATTTTTACTGATAGTTCTCAAGGTGAAGGAAAAGCATTCTCAAGTCAAGTCCTTTAAATCAAACACAATATTTCATTTTCCATATTCTATGGAGAAGATGTTAGTTTTAGTAGAATGCCGTGCATCTGTTACTTGATTTACCGGCATTTCTTCGCAGTATTGTTCTTGATATTTTGAGTTATTGAGAGCATTTTGGAAGGAAAGAATGAAAAAGAGATGAAAAGACAGAGCTTAGCACAAGCCAGAGGAGGTGACATGGGGTGATCTGAAAGATGAGGAGGTGATTTGTAGAAGTACAAAATGTTCAGTACCCAGCAGTGAAACATTTTAAAGGAGGGGAAGGTTCATTTTACAAAGTGGAAAGAGGTAAAAAAAGAGAGAAAAGCAGAAAAGAAAGAGGCTGATGAAGAAAGAGGAACTATTTTTATTGGGGTGAGAGAAGAGGGGAGGGGTGGAATGGTAGAAAAAAATAAGATGATGGCTTGCGAATTCTGGATGTTTTACATCTTTGGAGTGACATTTGCCATGCTGTCTAGTTTTTTTACCCCAGTGGATTCCTCCTCTTCCAACTCCACTCTGCCTTAACAACACATTTCTTTAGAAAGCATTTGCCACCTTCTTTCTTGTCTTTTTCACACAGACACACACCCCCGTGGTGACATTGACTATCACATTTCTTTCAAACAGAGAAGTAATTGCCTTCGTAGTCCTACATGTCCCCTTAATATAGTGAGCGAATTGTCAAGGGCGTGCCCCCAACTGGAGACCTGAGGAAGATGGCATCAGGAAAAGCGTGTCATGAGCTAAAATTCTGCTCTTGTAAAGAGGGCAGGGATGTTCTTGATGACTCCTCTCCTGGAACTCCTTTAGAAATTCCCTGTCGACTGTGCAGAAACACAATAGCAGCCTTCAAGGAGTGTATCCTCAAAGCACTGCTACTGAGAGGAGGCAGATGGAGGAGACATGCCGGCTTGATGATGATAGCAGATGTCAACAAGTTAACAATTTGAAAAGGAAACTAGCAACACAGCAGTGCTTCTTACCCAAATGTTTAAAAAGAGAGAGCAAGGTTAAAAAAAAGCAAGATGGAAAAGAAGATACAAATCAGTAGTGCTGATCAGCAAGAGCTGTAAAAGACTATCTGATGTTAAATCTGCAAAGTGGTGCTGTTGAGTGGATTTATCTAAAGAAGTATTTCACTATTAGGCTGTCACAAAGGAAGAGCATTTACTTCAGATGCCATATGCCAACTGTGCAATTAGGCTTCCAGTCATACATGCTGTGTATACTAAAGTGGGGGGCAAGTCTCAGCATTTGCAATTGCTCTTGCATAACACTTGCTTTTACAATCCTGAATATCTGATAACTGTCTGACCTTTTTTAATAATCTTTCCCATTATAAAGCAAGTAAATTTTAATAAGATGCAAAGAAATATGCATTTTCTGTCTGAGAAAAAATGCACACACTGTATTAATGAGGGACAACTTGGTACCTTGTGCTGATGAACAGGTTCATGAAACAGACATGCAACAGTGGAAAGTTTCAGGCAGATTTAACAAAAAAAGTCCTAATTTGTGAATTTATGCTGTTTTTCTTAGGTTCATTTTTATACCAACAGCCATTGCAAGGCATTGAGTATAGGCGATAATCAGACATAGGACTTTAGGTACCTTCCCAGAAAGGAAAAGGATGAGAAAAGCTGTCCCCAGAGCCACTGTGACATTTCCTGTGTTACACACTCCTTGTGAAGCCTTTTGAACTGTTCCAGGCCCTTTAACATGGGACTATAGTGTTTCATGTAGCACTGAAAGGCCCAGAGTCTCTGAGCATTTAACACAGATTTGGAGTAGGTTTTCCAAGCATGATGTGGAAATTAAAATGAAAACAGTTGTATCAACATAAGCAATTCATGAAAGTATTCTGGCCTTTGAAGCCACTTATGGGCCTGAGATAGTGTAACCTGGAACTAAATTTATCAGCTATAAATACAAGTCTTTGAAAAATGTGATATCAGTATTTGATAACTGATTGCAGTTACTTCAGCCTGGTTGATAGCGCTGTGTGTAGCAGTTGATGCAGTTATGGTAGTTGAGAGGTGCCTAGTACAAATATGAAAAATACAGATATTTAACAGAATTACAAGCTTTAACTGCTACTGATGCTAGTAAAATAAAAATCTCAGAGCTTGCTGCTAAATGTTCTCTTCAGTGTACAAAATTCTTGAAAAAAACAGCTAAAAAATCTGAAGTTTGGAAATTTAGATTTACTGGAGCAATTTTAATTTTATTTTATGTCTATATGATTCAGCAAAACTCTTCTCTGGAGCTTTTATATCTTTATTTGAGGTCTTGGGTCAGTCATGCTGCAAATAATCTCTTTTTATGGGTAGACTTATGGCATGTTTGTTTTCTATGTATTGATTTAGAAATAGTTATTTCCCAACCTGAATCCAAACAAGTAATTGTTCTTGTAATAGTTGCAGCATATTTTTTCTTATGTATGAGGAGATAAATACATAATTTTATTTTTCACAATGTACTGAAAAAAAAAAAAGAAAAAATATTTGTTGCTTGAATCTTGTGTGGAAACTAAACTAAACTCATGTTTAGCTGATTATCAAGCAGGACTCCCAGGTCTCTCTCTGCAGAGCTACTCTCCAGCAGGCCAATCCCCAGCCTATGCTGGTGTGTGGGATTGTTTTTCCTGAGATCCAGGACTCTGCACTTGTCCTTGTTGAACCTCATGAGGTTCCCCTCTACCCAACTCTCAAGCCAGTAAAGATCCCACTGAATGGCAGCACAGCCTTCTGGGGAATCAGACAGTCCTCCCAGTTTGGTGTTTGCTGTTCCCTCATCCAGGTCACTGATGATGTTAAACAAAACTGGCCCCAGAACTGATTCATATGGAACCTCACTAGCCACAGGCCTCCAACTTCACTCATCTCTGATGATCACCACCCTTTTGGCTGTGTCATTCAGACATTTCTTGATCCACCTCACTGTCCACTCATACTACTCACACTGCCTCAGCTTTTCTATGGGGATGTAATGGGAGATGGTGTCAAAGGCCTTGCCAAAGTCAAGGTAGATAACAACCACTGCTCTCTCCTCATCTAGCCGGCCAGTTATACTCTTACAGACGGCTATCACATTGGTCAAGCAGGATTTCCCCTTGGTGAATCTGTTTTCCTGCAAACACTCATGTGGCACAGAGCACAGCAGAATAGGACGTCACATCTTTTTGACACCTTGCTCTTGTCCCTCTGCTGTTTACCAGGAAGGAACTAACATTGGTATTTGTGATAAAGGCTGGCGTGTTGTGATAAGCAGAACAGTGTAGCTTCCTCACTCTGCAGCTACAGTTGAGCATTCTGTACAGAGGACAAACTGTATTTAAGTGCTCTCATGTTCAAATCCAGCAGGAGAATTGATTTTTTCCTCTTGCTGAAGAGGTAGCGCCAGAGTTAAGCTATACCACCTAGCTGTTTTGTCACAAAAGTTCAGACATATCGGAGCCCTGGAAACAGAGAACTGTACTGATGTAAGTCCATAAAGCTTTTTTAGAAGAGGAAAGCTTCCTTCCCAACATAACTAGAGGTTGCAGATGACATTGCTCATAAATTACAAGTAGAGCATTGCTTGTAAGGAAATAATCCCAAGATTTCCATAGTTTATGTGAGTCTTACAGATATTTAGGTGTCTAAAGTATTCAAGGATAGTTTTGCACATATTAAAGATGCTTCCAAAGGTTCTCTTTTTTTTCCAGCAACCAACCAGACCCAAGAATTACCAGCATTTTAAAATCCAGGTATCCCTAAAAAAAAAAAAAAAAAAGGCAGACTTTTTTTTTTTTTTTTTTTTTTGTCTAGTCAATGCACTATTCTTTATTTGATTAGATTTGGGCTTTTTTAACAAAAAGCTCTTCTAGGTGTGAGAAGTCATTCCAGGCCACTTTGGGTATAGGACAAGAACAATAAACTATATGTGCACACTGAGAAGTCTGTAGTTGCTTTCTGTTTGAATCTATAAATTTTTCCACATTGTACAAGCTCAGCTGGATTGCATAGCTCTTAACACCTCAGACTGAGCAAGGCGTGATGAGATTGGCCACTCTGTTTTTGGCAAGCACTGCATTTTGTTTGACGGTTTTGTGATACTGTTTACTCTTTCTACTGGTCCTTTTCCTTCCACCACTCAGTGAATTTTTTCTTTTCCTTACTTGAAGCTGCTATATCCTGTCTATTATTTCCTTAATTCACATCTGCTTCCTCCCAGTCACTATGTCCCCTGAAATTTTGTGATCTTCTGTACAAATCTTCCCATCTCCCTTCTCTGATTTGCCATTTCTGATCATTATTTTAGATCAACTGTTCCCATCCAGCATGAACTGGGTTCTGCTGGCAGAAGGACACAACAGCAATACTGAATGTGCTCAGGTTGCCTGAAATTACTTGAAAAAAAAAAAATTGCAATTTCTGCTAATTAATGTTTTCCAGTGTTAAGCCTGGGACAGCCATGTGGCAGAAAAGTCCTCTCTAAAGGCGTATTCTTGTCTCCTTATCACTATCTTGAAAAAGCATTATTTTGAGATAATATTGAACCTGCCTTGCTTTTGCCGCTATCTCAGTGCAATTTGGCACTGTATTCCTTAAGCATTAAAAACAATAACTAAAATTCTTTGTCTTAATTTAGAAGATAAAAGTTCAGCACCATGAACAGAAAAATCTCTTATGTTGTAGAAGATAATGAAGTACTTATCATATTCTGTGTTTATTTTTACATTGAAAGCTTTCACAGTACCTTCCTGCTACTTTTGCTGGCAATAACAGGGTAAAAATTTTTCATTACATAAATTATATACTTCTAGCATAATGTTTTAGAATGAAAGCTGCCTATATAAAACAGACTTTCATTCCATTGATATAGTCAGCTGGAAATTGGTTTGAATGCATGCGGCTAATGGTCACAGCATTTTGCATGAAAGGTGGTGTAATATAAGTCTAGGCACTGTTTAGTTATGGTTTCATAAGTATTGGGCAAAGGAAAGAAAAAAACACTATTGTAAACGGTGCATAAAATAAAAAACTCAATGCTTAAGGCATAGGTTTTTAGAATTCTAGAGTCAGTTATCTAAAAATCTTCCATGTTTTAATTAGATGTGTCACTTTAATTCCCTTAAAAAAAATAAAAACAGCACAAAACCCAAAGCACCCTAAGCTAATCTTTTATCAGTCTTCAAGTGATAACAATTATTGGTAATAAGTTAATAACCCTGTTGACACCAGTGTCAGGAAATAGTACAAGTAACTATTATGACTGTAGACAAATCTCTTGTATAGTTATTTTAGTTTTGGAATCTTGCACTGCAATAGGTAGGTTATGCTTTTGAATGTTAATAGCTAATGCAACCTCCATCATAAAGCATCCTTCATCTGAAGTCATCAGACAATAAAATTTACTCTCCCTGTTTAGTGAGAAGGGGAGGAAGCCACTTGCTATCTGAGGTGAACTTGTTTTGTTTTGCTCATAAGGTGCAGCTCTTGCACAGACAGTTGAGAAGGTGCAGAATGTTGTAGTTCTTGTGTGTTTGTTACTGTATGCCCTGGAATTTTAAGAGAATTTAGGATGTGTTTGGCAGTAGCTTTCCCTCTATAATCAGGTTGCTATGGTAAACCTATTATTCTAGACAAAGAAAGAGTATGTTTAGTGAAGTGCTGATCCCTTTTCAGTATAATGTGAGCTTCAAATTACTTTTGAATTATTGAATTTGTATGGTAGGTATTTTCTCACAATAGCTAACAGAAGATCACAGAATAAGGTGTGGCTCCTGTTACTTCAGCAGCAGATAGATCTGACAAAGAAGTAGTATGGCTGAAGCAAACTTACCCTGTAAATATCTTATTCCCCTGGTTTTCCCAGGGAATCGACCTGAAATATAAAGCAACAGAATGCTATTAATTCTTTTGTTTATCTGTATGTTGATAAACTAAGCCTTTGAAGTTTACATTTGCAACATCCTAAGTAGTTAGCTGTTTAGAAGCAAAAGGACTTTAGTTCTCTGTTCATTTATCTCCATAGAGTATGAGATATACTTAATTTTACAGCAGGATCTTGACTGGCTTGAGAGTCGGGCAGAGAGGAACCTCATCAAAATCTCAGTGCTTTTGGAGGTAGAATATAACTTTAAAGCCAGTACAGAGTTGCAGTTATTTAGTACCGCTACTAAATTTACTTCTCATATTCCTAGCGCCGATTCATCCCAATGTAAGAAAAGGAATGATGAAGTAATAATTTGGGTATTAATTTCAGCAACAGTGTACCAAAACTACTCTTAACTGTATCTTTGGATATGTAAAAGTTAAGAAATAGCTCAGGGAAAGAGTTTTCCAGAGCACTTACTGAGTGAGTTTTCTGTCTGTTTTCAGCCATTTCCAGTTCTATTTAGGTGTGCAGTCAGATGATATAAATTATATCCCAAACTTTGGTGGGAGATGAAATATGAGGCACAGGTATCAACAAGGAATTTGAGATTTTTGAACATGTGTTGGTGTTTTATTCATTAGCTGAGATAAGAAAATTGATAAAGAAGAGCCTAAATCCCCTTTGTGCTTGATTTTGATAACACAACCTGTTGTATCTCTTATGTAACAAAAATATGTCCTATTTGCCTAGCAGAGACATTCCTCTTTTTTTCATTTTCGTTTTCTTCTTTTTTTTTTTCCTAGTGAAACTGCTGCACATTAACTAAAACAAATAAATATTAATTGCAGCAGGGACTGAGAGGAACCTGTTCTCATTCTAGTGCAAGTGCCCAGCCACTGAGCTCTGAGGTCATTCTGATTTATTAAATTAAGCGTTACAGAAGGTAATGCTTAATTACAGAACATGCAGGAGCCTCATTACAGAACCTTCCTTTTCTCATCCCTCTGGAAGATTTTCCATCTCTGCTGACTTCTCTCTTCAAAACAACTTGCTTAAACTGATTTTATTGTCCTTCAGGCATCCTCCTTATTATAGCATTAGCCAGCCAGGATACCACTGTTAAAGGTGGTTCTTTTGTTTATTTTATAGAGTCTTCACAACAGATGGGTCTGGTTCATCAGGTTCTGATCTGCCTACGGGTGACTGACTCTGCTTTGAGACACTATGATGTGACATTTTTGTAAAAGTAGCCAAGTTGTTTAAGGTGGATGCATAGAAAGGCTAGGAGAGCCCCAGACAGTGACAAGTTGGACTCATTAATAAGTCTCTGTATGTTTAAGTACTAAGGAATGCAGGTTTTCCAGTCTCTAATGTAGCTGTCCTTGGCAAATAATTATTGCTTAGAGAATGCAGAATAATAAAATCAATCATGTTGTATACAATAATATCTTAAATGTTGACATGATTACAAAAATACATATGTTTTTTGTGATGTGATAGTTGAACTTTCAATAATATTTCTTTCTGGGATGAATATCCTTATATAATTGCCAATATAACACAATTTTAATACTTGTCTATTATAAAATTAACATGAAATATTTGCTGTTAATTATCAGCATTTTTTTTAAAGATACTTGTACTTAAAGTTGATAATAGAATGTACATCTAGATTGAATCCTGTCACATAGAATGTCAATTTGAAAGCGCAAATATACCGATACTTGGTAAAATTATGGTGGCTATTGGATGAGCTGGGAATTTTTTCCACAAATAATAAGATCCACCTCTACTCCAATTTAATTACTAGATTTTATTTAAAAAAAAAAAAACATTAAGAATAATCTGTCAGTATGTTGACTTAAAAAGTTCTGTTGTCACAAAACCAGGAAAAGCCCCACTAAGGTTCTCATAAATAGTCTTTTCCCATTAAGAAAGCTATTTCAGCAAATGCTGAAAAAAACGTTACACACACTGCACTATTTGTTACATAAAGAAGGGCTGCACTTGGAGAATTATTTTTCTTTGAAACTATAGTTGCTCCTGTTATAAATTTGGGTTCTGCAGTCACTAGAGCAGTGTCCAGGCCAAGGTTGAGTCTCACTGATTTTGTGATTAAATGAGATCAAGACGAACAGGCTTTTCTGCATCCTAATCCATGTTTTTGCTGGCCCTTTTTTACACACAATATCCTTTCCCAAGTCCATCGAATGTCTTACTTTGATCCATGGTTTGTGTCATATTCAGGGTAGCACTTGATGCTGTGCTTGAGCCACAGCAATCCCAGGCAATGCTACAGGTTTGGGGATGTGTGGCTGGAAAGCTGCCCAGAGAAGCAGGGAGCGTTGATTATCAGCTGCCTGACCATGAGCCTGCAGTGTGCCCAGGTGGCCAAGACCAATGGCATCCTGGCTTGTATCAGAAATAGTGTGATCATCAGGGTCAAGGAGGTGATTGTTGCCTTGTACTCAATGCTGGTGAGGCCACATCTTGAATACTGAGTTCAGTTCTGAGCCTCTCACTATGAGAAGGACACTGAGGTGCTGGAGCACGTCCAGAGGTGAGCAATGAAGCTGATGAAGGAGCACAAGTCTGATGAGGAGCAGCTGAGGGAGCTGGGGATGTTTCATCTGTAGGAGGCTGAGGGGACGCATGATCACTTTCTAAAACTACCTGAAAGGAGGTTGTAGAGAGATAGGAGTCGGTCTCCTCTCTCACGTAATGAATGATAGGACAAGAGGAGGTGGACTCTAGTTGAGCCAGGGGAAATTTAGATTGGACATTAGGAAGAGCTTTCTCACCATGAGGGTTTTAAGCACTGGAATGGGCTGCCTAGGGAGGTGGTGGAGTCCACATCCCTGGAGATATTTAAAAGCCACGTAGATGAGGTATTGAGAGACCTGGTCTAGTGGTGCCCCTGGCAGTGTGAGGTTAGTGGCTAGACTTGATGATTTTAAAGGTCTTTTCCAACTGTAATGACTCTATGATTGCATTAAAACAATTTAAAAAACACACAGGCAAACTCTTAGGAAATAGCATTTTTATCCTGAACTGAGTTTGTCTTGTGTATGTGTAACATAAGAATGTTTTTAATTTATTTTTTTTCATATCTGACCATTTAATTCTCACTGCTCTGAGGGCTTTGGACTGGAAGATTTGTGAGAGTTTGGATGAGTTTCTTCCCCCCACTTCAAGCTCTGGGTGTTCTCCTGTGAACAGGTTAAAAGAAAGGAAGACTCTGAAAGAGGTTGTGCCTTCAACTTCTATTTCCTCAGGTCTAGACAAGAAAAAATTATAGGGATTTTTGCTATCCAAATGCCTGACAATATTTGAAGAGTTATGTTTCTGCATGACTAGACAGCATCTTAGATAGCCCTGTGCACAGACTATTTAATTCTAATCACATTCATCTTGGAGCTTCTGAGGTATGTGCTAAATATTTTAAATCGATTATAGAGGTTAATTATGCAGTTATGCATGTGCCATAGCTCTGTTATGCAAAGTTGAGATATGAAAACCATACAGTCTCAGTGATAGCTTATTGTTACTGTTTCCACCAAAATACAACACTGATCTATTATGCTTCTTGTTGCTCTGGAGGGATAGTTTTGTGGTTTCTTTTTTTTTTTTTTTTTTTTTTTTTTTTTTAATAGTGTTTGTGCGGTTATTTTTATTTATTCAGGGTGGCTTGTTGCATT
>WBNH01006931.1:215459-263402 GCA_013401255.1 Urocolius indicus | reverse complement strand
ACAACCCTGTTCTTTTTTGCTTCTTGTTGCTCTGGAGGGATTGTTTTGTGGTTTCTTTTTTTTTTTTTTTTTTTTTCTTTTTTTTTTTTAATAGTGTTTGTGCGCTTACTTTAATTAATACAGAGTGACTTGTAGCATTTTTTGGGGGGGTAGGATGTAGAGTAAGTTTGGGGTTTTATTTATTTTGCATTACTGAAATCATGACTCTAACAATTGTGTATTCTTGCAGGGAGATGTGAATGTGGCGAATGCACTTGTTTCCCTCCAGGAGACAACAGAGTTTATGGCAAAAACTGTGAATGTGATGATCGACAGTGTGAAAATGCAGACAACAGTGTCTGTAGTGGTATGTGTTCACTTTACAATGTATTAATTGTCATATTATTAATAATAATATGATGTGATATGATATATGATGTGATATGATATATGACATGATACGATACAACATTATCATATTATTATACGATTCCATATTATATGATATAACATAACATAATACAATACTCTTAACAGATGTGGTGGGTTTGCTCTGGTTAGGTTCCAGGTACCCACCAAATCCATTCTATCATTCCCCTTTTTCAACTGAACAGAGAGAGAAATATACTGAAAGGCTTGTGAGTTGAGATAAGAACAGGGCAATCACTCAGCAATTACTGTCATGGGCAAAACAGACTAAACTTGGGGATATATGGTTTGATTTATTAATGAACAATCAAAACAGAGTAGGAAAACGAGAAATAAAACCTAAATCTTAAAATACCTACCCCCAACCTCCCTTCTTCATGAGTTTCTACCTTCTCCTCCTACAGTGATGCGGAAGAACAGTAAATGGGTGTTGCAGTCAGCTCATTACAGATAGACTTTGCTGCTGTTTCTTCTTAGGTGGAGGACTCCTCACACTTCCCACTGTGACAGTGTGGGGTTCCACTCACTGTAGACAGTCCTCCACAACCTGCTCCAATGTGGATCTCATCCACAGTGCGCAGTTCTTCACAAACTACCTCAACACGGGTTTTGTCCATGGGGAAAACAATCCTTCAGGAATGAACTACTCCAGCATGGGTCCCCCGTGGGGTCATAAATCCTGACAATAAACCTGATCTGGTGTGGACTCCTCTCTTTATGGGTTTGCAGGCCCTGCCAGGAACTTCCCTCGGGCATCCGCTCAATCCAGTGTGGGGTCCTCCAAAGGCTGCAGACGGATCTCTGGTCTGCTAAGGACTGGAGGGGCAGTGACTGCCTTTACATGGGCTACACCACAGATCACAGGGGAATCTCTCTTTCAGTGCCTGGGCACCTCCTCCTCCTTCTTCGTCACTGTTCTTGATGTCTGCAGAGATGTTGTTCTCACATTCTCACTCCCTCTTCCGGCTGTTGTTTAGCGTCTGCACAGTAACTTGTTCCCTTTCTCCAGTATGACAACCACAGAGGCGTTACCTCCATCACTAATTGGCCCGGCCTTGGTCAGTGGTGGGACCATCTCAAAGCTGACTGGGCCTGAACCTGTCAGATACAGGGGAAGCTTCTAGCAGCTTTTCACAGAAACTACCCCATAAGCCCACTACAATTGTTTGTAACTTTTGTTCCCTCAATTTTGTAACATAATAACACTATAGTCTGTTGACATCATTGATTAATTGGGTTGTAGATTTTTGTAAGGCTCTATAAATATTGATTGAATATGTTAGTGAATATTTAAATTTTATCTAATAAAACATCTAATTTTTTACTTAATTATAAAAAACTGTAAGTGCTGTGGTATATCCCAAATTCCATCAGTGCTCATTGGAGAAAAATACAGAAACTTAAAGAAAAACTTCAAAAATTGAGTAGTATTATTTTGTGTTTAGCAGAGTTGATGTTTTACTGAGAATGCTGTATTTTACTTAAAGGTAATAATGACCAGCAATACTTTTGAATACTTCATATTCACTGACAGTGCTATGTTTGTTTTCAAAACAAGTAGTAAAAATGTATTATGATAGAATCTAAAAATGCTTGAGATACATTGTCATAGTAATTTTAAGTGCATATGGTTTATTTTTATTTCTATAGTGAAAACCTCGGGTTTTGATTTTTCAGTAATACATATTGGTGATAAGCAATATTGCAGGTTGGTTTTAGATCAGTAAATGCATACATACCATATGGTGTTTTAAAAACAGATGAGTAGTATTCGTCCTAAATGTTCTCTTTCTAGATTTTATTACCTTTAATTTTAAAATTACTCTGATTCTTATTATTAACAAAGTAGTTGGCAGGAACAATGACATAGACTTAAGAACTCCTGAAGGGCAAGGAGGGCTTAATTGCCGCTTATGGTTCCAGACAAAACAGACCAGGCTACTTAATTTGGGGAAGAAAACGAAACTTAATTTAATCTACCTCAAACTAAAACNCTTTCTTTCTTTCTTTCTTTTCTTTATTTCTTGGCACAGAGCCCTGAGCCCAGTGTCATTACCTCCTCCCCACATAAACAGTGCCAGGGGCAGGGAACAGTGGGTGCAGTCAGTCCTTTTCTGATGTCTCTTGCCACTTCTCTCACTCCTGAGGAGAAGTGCTCCTCGTTAAGTCCTCCCTTGCTCCAGTTAGGGGTCTCCCATACACCGAGCAGCTCTACATGGGCCGCTCTGATGGGCCACTGTAACCCCAGTCCATCTTCTCTGAATTGGGGTCTAAACTGCTCACTCCCTCTCACCCAGAGTCTCCAACTCTCACAGAGTCTCTGCTTCTCATCATGGGCTACAAGGATGTCTCTGGTCCAGCACCACTCCTTCTGTCTTTTCCTGGTTGCAGGGTTCACTAGGTCACCTGCATCTTGCCCATCCCTTTTATCTCCTTCCATGCACTTCAAATTCCTGTCTTTAAATAGTGATGGCAGAGGTGCCAGATTGGCTCATCAGGGCTGGAGGTGGGTCTGAACCCAAGAGCCAGGGGAAATCATAGAATGGTAGGGTTGGAAGGGACCTTTAGGGATCATCTAGTCCAACCTGCCTGAAGAAGCTGGTTCACCTAGATCAGTTCACACAGGAACATGTCCAGGCGGGTCTTGAAGACCTCCAAGGAAGGAGACTCCACAACTGCTCTGGGCAGCCTGTGCCAGGGCTCCCTCACCTGAACAGTGAAATATTTTTTTCTTATATTTAAGTGGAACTTTTTGTGTTCCAGCTTTCATCCCATTACCCCTTGTCCTGTTGCTAGCTACAACAGAAAAAAGGGATGTCCCAACCTCCTGACACCCATTTAGATATTTGTAAATGTTAACAAGATCTCCCTTCAGTCTCCTGTTCTCCAGACTAAACAGCCCCAGTTCCCACAGCCTTTCCTCTTACGAAAAATGTTCCAGCCCCCTGGTCATCTTGGTGGCCCTGCACTGGACTCTCTCCAGAAGTTCCCTTTCCCTCTTGAGCTGAGGAGCCCAGAACTGGACACAGGACTCCAGATGAGGCCTCACCAGGGCAGAGCAGAGTGGGAGCAGAACCTCCCTTGACCTGCTGGCCACACTCTTTTTGATGCATCCCAGGATGCCATTGGCCTTCTTGGCCATGAGGGCACATTGCCGGCTCATGTTTAGCTTGTTATCAATCAGGACTCCCAGGTCTCTCTCTGCAGAACTGCTCTCCAGCAGTTTGACCTCCAGCCTGTACTGTTGCATGGGGTTGTTCCTCCCCAGATGCAGTACTCTGCACTTGTCCTTGTTGGATCTCATGAGGTTCCTCTCTGCCCAACTCTCAAGCTGAGAACTCTTTACCAGATCTGCACTGCAACCCCCTCCCCCTGTTAACAAGTAAAAGCAGCTCCTCACAAAACCACCTCTTCCACTTATGTCACTGATATATTACATTGTTTGATGGCAATGCTTCAGTGCTAATACTGTTAATAAAATAGCAGATTTTGGAAATAATGGAAAAGAATCCCATCTATACAGTCAATATTTTAATTTTTCTGTCTTGTTAGAGAACCTCACACTTAAATGGATAAAAACTTCAATGCCTGAGCCACTGTACAATATTTTTACTGTGCTGGAGTCACTCTAGGGCACACTTACTACCTGATTAAACTTTCCCCTGTAGTCCAAATAGCTTTTTCCAAAGACAATAGCAAAAATCAATTAGATAATTAAAATCTCATATATTATAAGAGATTTCCAAAGAAATACAAAGAATAATTTCTTCACTGTGAGGGTGATGGAGCACAAGAATAGGCTGCCCGGGTGGATTGTGGAGTCTTCTTCTCTAGGGACATTCAAAACCCACCTGAACGAGTTCCTGTGTGACCTACTCTAGGTGGTTCTGCTATGGACTAGATGTTTCAAAGTCTCTTCAAACCCTTAAGATTCTGTGATTCTGTGAAATAGAAAGGAAAACCAGCTCATGAACTTATGAACCAGTTGCACTCTCAAGCTCAACTTTTCCTCTTTCATTCAAGCTGACAGTTTAATTACTAACGATTCTCTGTAAGTGAAGCATATGAGAAAACTGTGCCCAGTTTGCCATTCAACTACATGATATCTTTTGACAGGACTTCAGAAGGCCCATGATATTTTGCTGTTCCAGGGATCTGGGGCTTAGTCCTAATTCTTTCTTCCAATTAATAGAATAAGTGCCAAATCATGAATCCTTTTGTCCTAGGCTATCCTGTAAGTAAAACAGGAGGAGGAAGCATGGCATAAGGGCTGATTAAATCTACCAAGATCTGAACGAATCTCTGAAGTGTCTCAAAGGAGACTAGAGCATCTTTGCTCATTCACATCTGCCTAATCTTGGTGAGGTGAAGCTGGTCCCCAGAATATTAGTCTTCCCATGGCACTACTAATATTGTCCTCTGAAAATTGTTGAATTTCTGTGATAGATCTGTTGGGATTCCAGAGGTAAATAATTGACAAATCTATTATATTTCTCAATATAATTTGAGATTTTTAAGATTATTCCAGATTTGGTTGTAATTTACTCCTTGAAGCATGTTCCTATGTTATTATTAATGCATCTGCTCTTGTTCTTTTACAGACAAGAGCCATTTTCCCCTTCTTCTGTTTCTGTTCTCATGCCATAGAAGTATTTCTTTGCTTGGACTTGTCTGTTCCTTCCACATGAAATGTGCAGAGATTCAAATTAACAAACATAAGTGTATTACTAATCACACAATTATTTTCTACATACAACTTTTCCTTCTCTTAGCTGCTGGAGCTCTGAAGTGGCTCCTTCCCTCATGTCCCTCCCCCCTGCCCTGCTTCTTTTTGTTTTCTTCTTTTTTCTTATTTTTTACTACTGGCAGATCTTAAAACTTCATTTTATTTTACCATCAAGTGTCCATCTTGTGCTTCTGATCTACCTGCCTCAAGAGGCCATCCCCATCCCAACAACTTAAGGCAACACCTGTTTAGGTGTCAGTACTAAGTACAGGACAGTCCTCACCAATTGCACCTCTCTGTTCACTCACCATTTAGCAAGTGAATTCCCATCACCTTACCTTACCTTCAAACCTAATATGAGCTATTTACTCCTTTTACTTTCTTTTATCTCTTTGCAGAACTTCTCTCATTAATTTTGCATTAATAGCATACATATCTCTCTCTTCCTTTTGGATTTTCTTGAGCTTCCATTTCAACTTTAACCTCATGATACCTCTCTCTGAACTGCTTAATCCTTCCTCTTTTCCTCTTTTCTACCGCTGTTGCTGCCTAGGCTATCACTGTCAGGATGTAAGCCCTTGCTACTAGCTCTGGTTTCAGAGAACTGTAAGATTTACTCTATGAATGTGCAGGGTCTGACCGTGAACACTGAGTTCCTGCAGGCACAAGGAAAGAAGACCAGTGTTTTCAGATTAAATGCATGCTGAAATGAAAAATGTGAATGACAACCTAAATGATTTGAATAAGAATTGTTACTGGCCTCATCTGACCAGCAGAGATTGATTAATAGCTTGCTTTCCAGACCAGCTGTCCATGCGATGTTAGAAAGATATGAGGTGAAAGATATGACAAATTAGGGTACAACTGAGTGAGACCCTATTATCATGTCTCTGCAAGATTGTAGTGAGTCATTCACTTAAAAATTCAGCTGTCCATCATTAGAGTACCGTGAATAGAGACATACATCTCCAGAAAGACAGAGGTTGCAGGAGGACTCTGTATAGATTCCACAGCAGTCTGCTATTAGAAATAAATTCATAGAATCATAGAATGGTTTGAATTGGAAGGGATCTTCAAAGATCATCTACACCAACCTCCTTGCCATGGACAGGGACATCTTTCACTAGGTCACATTCCTCAGAGCCTCATCCAACCTGATGCTGAACTCTTGCAATGATGAGGCATCCACAACTTTTCTGGGCAACGTGTTCCAATATTACCTCATCCTCATCATAAAGAATGTCCTCTCTATGTCCTAGCTAAAACTACCTTCTTTCAGTTAAAACTATTAATGCTTGTTCTGTCACTACAGGCCTTGGCTAAAAAGTATTTTACTGTCTGTCTTATAAGCCCCCTTTACATATTGAAAGGCTGCAATAAGGTCTTCCCAAAGTCTTCTCTAGGCTGAATAACCTCAACTCTGACCATTTTTATATCCCTCCTCTGGATCTGCTTCACCAAGTCTTTTTCTTTCTTGTAGAGGGGACTGCAGAACTGGATGCAGTACTATAGGTTGGGTCTTATAAGAGCAGAGGGGAAAACTCACCTCCCTCAACATGCTTGCCAGGTGCTTCATTTGTTTTCCCTTGAGTTTGTCTGTGCCTCCAATCAGAGACTTGAAATGCTATGGCTGGAGGAGATGTCTCATGTAGCTTTTTTGAGATAGGAAAGTTATACCTAAAAACCCATTCCCTACAGTTAGGCTTTACTTAATTCTTTGAGTCTTTCAAGTGCAAGTGTTTTTGGTGCACACACATGACTGGAGAATCACAGGTTTGCTAGCACAAGTTCTTTCTTGGCATGACTATGTCACTGATGAACACCAGGACTGATACTTACTTATCCCGTATCCTAGTGAGGGATATTTCTCTCTGTCCTCTGACGTTATAAGTATGCTGCTAGCTGCAAATGTGTCCTGAACTTCAAAGTGTTATTTTTTCTCCTACTGTGTCTAGTCATGTTTTCCAGTGATGTCATCGTTGGCTACTCTAACTCCCTGGGTTGTCTGTTATTCATTATGTTCTGTTCTCTTTCAGGACTGAGGGCAGACAGGCAACAAGAATTCAGAACAGCAAAGATCAATTTGAAATTGATTTGATAATGCTCTTAAATCCATTCTTTTTTATTTGTTCTCTGCACCATTATTGGCCTAGCTGTGAGTTCTCATCACAGCAAAGTAGTAACCATTGAATAAAACAGAAGTCATTTTAGTCCTCTCCATTCTACTGGTTGGTGCAGGATTATGCTGCTTAAAAACCCTACAATAATAATGAACCCAATAAAAATAGTGAAAAAAATTGATTGTAGATCTTGTTAAACACAAGTTTGATATTAGGGCCACTAGTAAAGGTTGAAATTCCAAACAGATAATTTATAGAAAAATCTTTACATATTTCTAGGATTGCTTCCATTTTATTTTGTGTATTTCTGTCTGTACTTCATACAGTGGCCCACCAAATAGATAATCAACTTTGATGAAACCTTTTAATATTCAGTCATAAGTGTTTGCACTGCCTTTAACACTAAGAAACAACCAAGACTGGTCATCTCAGTAAGCTAGTTCTTTGAATGGTGTCAATAGAATACGTTGAGAAGTCTGATTTTTTTTTATTTTCAAGTGAGCAAATCCATTTGGTGACTATGTAACTATTTATTGACAATGACACATCAAAATACAATCTTAATTGTAGGGAATCCAGTTGTGTAATGTCACATCATATGAAGGAGTAAATGCAGCTATCTTTTTTGTTTGTTTGTTTATAACAGTGCCTTTTGGTGAAAGGCATTAGTTCTGAGTATAGTATAAATGCTTGTAAAAGCTGGAGGAGATGATATATTCTTGGGTGAAATACTGAAGTTCTCCTTACTCAAGTCTGCCTTTGCACCTCTCTCTAACAGTAGGAAACCTGTGCAGAGAAAACACTATGTGAGGTTTTAAGGAAGGGAAAGGTGTTGTGTTTTTTTTTTAATAGAATCCCCAACTAAATTAATTTTCACCACTGAGACACATTTTCTCTTTGATTTCATTCACTCACATTCTTGCACCTAGACACAAGCATCAAATTGTCTGGATTTAAGTAGCTGGTCAGGATCATTCCTGGATGACACAGAAGATGGACAACAGATACCACCTACCAAGTTCTCAGGAGGTCTTTTTGTTTTGTCTTGACTAACAAAACCAAACTCTTTTTTTAGGCACACCTGTTATATCACTTTGGACTTAACAATTAGTATGATCATTTGACTCATGGTTTTACTTACTTCTATGCCTGTAACTTTCAGAAAAGTCTGGTGCCTGCTGTCTGTGCTTCTTCCTTTTTGACTTTGGACAATGCTGCTCTTGTTTGATTCACAAGGAAAGGAATGACAAAAGTTATGCGCTGTGTCTGTGTCGACATCCTTTATTGTTGAGCACTGTCTTCTGCTGAAAAGTTATCATGAAAGTCACCATACAATTGTTTTATGAGAGTGCAGACCTTCTAATTTTGACAAAATAATACATTTCTCAGTTTTATTGCTGTGAACGGGTTGTTGGTTATCAAAACAGGTCTTTTTTTAAATCTCATTCTGGCGTTCCTTGTGGTGCTTACCTACAGATTTCCATTCATAGTTCATTCACGCCACTCTGAAGATTTTAAATATACATCTCTATGTATTGGCAGAGAACAAGGGAAAGCTGTAGTTTATAAAGTATATGTATACTTAAAACTGCAATTGCCAGCTTTCCTATGTTTTAAACTTTTAAAAGAGACAGAAGCTTCCATACCACCTTCTAACAATTAGTGAAAGATTCTAGGATTGCATAGTCATCACCAAGATGTGATATATAGAGATGGACATGTGTATATATATATATGTGTGTGTGGAGAGAGAGAGAGAGAGGGAGAGATAGAATGAACTTTCCTTGCTTCTTTGAATATAAAATTTTCATTACTATTCATCTAGGCCAATATATTAGTTTCAGAGAAAGTACTGCTTTTATATATATATATATATGTGTGTGTGTGTGTGTGTGTTATTATACAATAAACATTCACAACAGAAATTTTGGATTCATTTCTATAAAAGTTCTAGGCCCATACTGAAGAAACCATGAATGACACATTTTTTTTTTTTGTCAGCTTTTCAGTGAAGCAGAAACATCATTTTTTCAGATGGCATGCTCTTATGAGAACCAATAAGATCATAACCATAAAAATGAGGGAGTTATGATTAATGATATGCTTCATTAAGTAAAACTATATATTAATATTATGGTGCAGTTGCTGTCAGACAATTATCTCTTTTCCTGCTCTGATGTTACTATACAGAAACAGAAGTATATAGGATGTTTATGGAACCATCTAATATACCTACAATGCAGATTAGAAGAGCAAAGTAATACCAGCCCACCTCCCACATGAAGCTAACTTTTTGCATTGACTGATATGAAAATTCAAAAATAAGAATTTAAGTCCCAACTCTTCCATGCCTTCTCACACTACATGAGGCATAATTTCAAAAGTCTTCAGATGTCTAAAGTTAGGTGTCTTGTACAATTTCTGATGCCCAAGGCTACCTTTGTCTGACTCCACAAGTGCATAGGGAAGCCTTCATAGCTGCCACCAGCATGAGGATGTCCTTAATATCTTAGGGTTGTTAAATTCCCCTAGGCATCTGAATTGAACCCACAAGTCCTACATGCTTCCTGTTATATTAAAAGAAGTGTTTATTTCTTAGCAAAAAGGATTTTCATATTTTCTATTAAGAAGCATTTAGAGCATAGACCATATCCTGTTGACTCAGGAATCTGAAATATATATATAAATATCTATATATAATTTTTACAGAATTCACTAGACATTTTTATATTCTTAAATCACAAACTTTTATTATGGGATTTGTTAATGAGAATTCAATTGCTTCTCCTGGGTAAAAAGTTCAGACACATGCTTACTGGGTAACACTGGTGCTAAAAACAAGGAAAATGACTGTATTAGGTAGTGGAGAAGTCAGTGTCTACTTGGCATAAAGCTAATGTGATTTAGGATATTATTTTGACAAGTAGAACTCAATGTCTGTGTCCTTGCACTGATGTACTTCGTCCTGGCTTTGAGGCACATCCAGGGTCACCAACAGGAAAATTCAAAATGACCAGTAGGTATTGAATTAGATATGAGAGTGACTAGTGTAGCCAGTACAGATATTAATGAACATGGTATATTCTGTATGAAATTAATTTGGTTTTACTTAGCTAATTTTACTGTTCTATTTTTTCTTTTGCACTACAGATTTCTGTGCTAGTCACCCAGACGTTTTTGCAGATGTATGAAAAGTTGAGACTTTACACAGATGCACAGAGAGCATAATTTGTTTAGCTTTTCAGATAGTGTAAAATACTATTTACATTTGCAAAAAGCATTTTAATTAAGTCTTTCTTTTGAAATAAGTAGTAAAGGACTTGCTAATGCATCAACATTTAAGTTGATTAATAGACATTTATTTGCAAATCCAAAAGAGGCTTATATGTCGAACCTTGTATCAAAAGCTATAAATAGCCATTACACTATGCCCATGTTTCCCAACGTTGTGTACTGTGTGCAATGAAAAACTGTCTGTGAGAAGGCAATGCTATGAAGATTCTAAGACATATACAGCCCACGCCAGCATTACTTGAAAGTTTATTGCAGTAGGCATCATCCTTGTTTGAAATGTTGTTTCATTTCTCAAATGCATTTGTCAACATCAGCTTTTTTCTCTTTTTTTGTCTTTCTCTGGTAGTTTGAGAATCTGCATTCTAGTACCTTCGAAGAAGGTAGTTCAGATCCTACAAAAGCAGGCCTTTGGGGATTTTTCTTTTTTTTTTTTTCCTTTTTCTTTTTTCTTTTCTTTTTTCTTTTTTTCCCCACATAGCCTAAACAGAGACATATATTTTAAATTCTTCCAACAAGCTATTTCCTCTTCCCTTTGAGCTCTTACTTTGGAACTTTATGAGACTCTTTCAAGTTTTAAAAAATCTCTTCAAATGTGGATATCACAGTGAGTTGAAGGACTTTATTGTCCATCTCATCAATGCTCTAAATGTTCCTACTCCTTTTGATTCTTACTTGCTTCTCTCCTGCTACATGCATATGATGATGTCATGAGCTCTTTTCAGAGCAGTGCTTCACTTGAAGATTTTCCTGAAATTTCTGCTTGTGGTGTTGCTCAAAATGAAGTCACAGTCCCCCTTTATGAGACTTGGACAATACTAACTGACCTACTATAACAATCAGTATTTTTAATAATAATAAAAAACCCTGTTTCTATTTAAATACTGAGAGAATTATTTTTTTCATTTACTGTATTGTTATACATAGGGGATCCTGCATTATACTAAGATTTTTCATGTTCCTAGTACACTCCTTATTTTTCATCTAGTTATAGATTTTTTGTTTGGGTATTTTATGTCCATTTTATGTATCACATTTCTCATATAAAATATTTTGTTTCTAATTCATCTTTCTTTGGGTGTATAAACTTTTAATTCCTAACTCACAGCATCTCTCCACGATTAGACCTGGGTAGACTTCTCTCTAACTGTGGAAAATGTTGATTTATCAGATAAATGCTTCATGTAGGACAGTCAAACTTATATTTTATAGGTGTTATATTGACTTTAATATATATCATATCATATCATATCATATCATAATTTGTCTTGCTTTGAGAAACTTATTCTCTTGAAGTGCCAAATTTTGTTTAGGGCTGGCCTCAGTTTGTCCTTCATGAGCGTTATCTGCTTATAAACAGCTAGTCTATACATAAGAACCAGTTTCTTCTGCAATGATTATTTCACACTTTTCATTATGCTAACATTCCCTTGTAGTGATGCCTTTTGTATTAGAATATTATCACGCAGGTTTTTTTTGTGAACTCCAACAGTTACAACTCCAACAAACTGAAGTTTCCTACAACCACACAGTTTTATTTCCAGGCATTGTATGAAATAATTAATCCTGGTGTCTGGTTTGATTTAGGTTGATTTGGGTTTTAGTGGACCTTTGCTAGTAAGCTGTTACAGCGTTCTTTGTTACTGCATTCATATTTCACATATATATATATCTAGTGTTTATTGGATTTATTGATAATTCTAAACAAAGTGACTATCTTTGAAATCTTGCTCCATGACTACTGCATTCTTGAGTTTTATTTTCTCTATGGCGGGAACTATATTCTGATTTAAAAGGACATAGGAGCAAGAGCTGCACCTTTTTATTGCTGCTCTTGCTTCTAATTTTGAGAAGCTGAGGTTCATTGGAGTGAAACTGGGACACTTTGGACTTGAGTGTTACATTCAACTGAAAGTGGTTGCTTGTGATGTTTTGACCCTTCCCTTTGGCTGGCTTGTTTGGATGTCTTCAGACAAATGCAAAGAGCCTCTGCAAGAAATATCCACACAACTGAACCATGTAAAGCAGTTTTTCACAGACTAGCACACACATGAATAGCTAGGAATTAGGAAACACCAGGCTAAGCACTTGCATACTTACCATTCCAATGGATGAGGCATCCTAAGGGCTACAGCTACTCAGGCTGGTGACAGCTAAGAGTAACAATTATTTTCATAAAATAGATTAGAGCTGGAGACAAAAGAATCCTTCATATTTTGAGGTTTTATATGGCATAAAGGAGGAGAGGAATGGTCATCTCAGAAAACTGCATGTCAAAATTTTATGTAGTAAACCATAAATTCTGCTGTAAATTTATGTATTATTCATTAATTTTTTCTTTTACTTCTGTAAAGGCTTTACAGAGGTGACCAATCTCTGCATCTTGTACATCATAATGACTATACAAGAACAAAACGTTATCAAGTTATTTGTGAAATCAGCATGGCTTTCTTATTATTTACTGCTAAAATGAGTACAAGTATTTGTATCTCCACAAATAATTTCCAACACCAACGTCCATCTGACTGTGTCATCGTTATTGAGGATTTAAAGTTGTACCAGTCAAAAGATAAAAACCCCGAAGATCAGTACACAGCATTAAGGACAATAATTATTTTTGAACATTTAGGTCACTGTAAACAACAATTCCAAGACTTTGGAGCTTCCAGTATTTTCTAATTTAAATCAGTAAAATATTTGACCATCAGAAGAACATAAAGGAATTCTACTTATAGCAAACCACAAGGTTTGCCTCTCCTTTGGGCTTCTACCAGTGTTGCCTCATGCTTTACAATATCAAGCTGTGATGTTGCCTCACGAGAGGTCTGCCAAACGGGAAAGGAAAATTAGTGGTTTGCTTCTCTGCATCCTACAGCTCAATACATAGCCAGATACTCCTACTGCTTGTTCCCTTCCTCCCAGCCCATGCTCCCAAATTATCTCAGTCCCCTCATTTCCAGTCTCCTGCTCTATATAGTAGGTAGCATTGGACAAAAGTCACTAGTATGTATAATTTGCTTCTTTTAAGCCTAGTAAACTGATTAGCTAAGGAATAATCTTCTTTACTGCAGAAATACTATTCAGGGTTGAAAAGTGAAACTCTTGACTGGGAGACATTTCTTACTTCTTTTTTTTGTTTTGTTTTCCATGTCCCTATTCTTATTCACATTTGTTGTCACTTTCCCCTTCTTCTTGGCCAGATTTTCCACTCAGTTTATTATTCAACATTATTTCCTTTTTTTTTATTAAGTTGGTACAAATTTATCTCAAAAATTCTATTTAGTCTTCTTTTATTTTTTTAAAAAACATTGATTAAAGCTTTTAGGCTTTATCTTTGACCTATATGCTAAGGTTTCTTTTACCTTTCCCTCTCTTATCATTCCTTGTCCTTCTTTCCCTAACACTTCAGAGTGTATTCCTCTCCACTTGCCCTCTGTTTTCTAATTTCTCTCATTTATCTTTTCTTTATGTCCTTTCATTTTTTCTTATTTTTCCTTCTTATTATTAATCCCATTTTGATAGCTGTGTCCTTGCTACTGTTTCTTCTTCTGCCTATTCACCTTCCCTCTCATTCAGGTTTCTTGTAGTGATCCGGGAATTTAAATCTCTGTGTCTTTGTGGGGAGATTCCGCCATGGTAGCCTGCCCATTCTTCAAAGTCCATCCTGAGGGTCATACAAACGTGTGCTCTGGAGAACGCTCTAGTATCTCCCTCCTTCCTGCCCTCCCTCAGAGCTGACAGCACTGCAGTATCAGGAGTGAAACTGCCACACCTTTTGAACTGCTGAACTGGACTAGCTATGTCGAGAGAAGAGAAATAGAATGTTGCTTGGGTGATGAGAAGATCTCCTTGCAGGCTGCCCGTTGGGTTTACATACAACCAATAATCACCAACACATGAGGCTCTGAGGGAATCGTCTTTGTCCTGTACTGTATGAGTTAATCTATAGTAATTGCAGAGTATGTTGAGTCCAGGCTTTGCACATCAGCTGCTCCAGGCACTGCAGAAGATAGTCATCAGTAATGGGCTGCTGGAGGAGATTGCAGCTTTTGTCTCCCTTGTCTGTTCTGCTGAGTGCTGCTTTCAGCTCTGTGCTGGGGCATGCTTCTTCAGGTGATAGTATGGGATATGCAGGTGGGATTTTAGCACTGGGCTGCAGGATTAAAGATGAGGGAGGAAAAGTATTGTGTTCATCCTCAGTACACTGTGGATTAGGGGATATCGCATAAAGTTGAGATAATGCAGAGTAATTTGGTGGACAGGAGTTATACCTATGCTTTTCTGCCCATCACAAAGGCAGCATATTTAACACAAGAATGAGAGAACTGAAGCAGGCTACCCTGCTGGTCACCCTACCAGTAAAGAAGTTTTTCCTTATGTTTAAGTGGAACTTTTTGCATTCCAGCTTTTGTCCATTGTCACTTAGGACAACAGAAAAAAAGTGCCACCCCATTCTCTTGACATGCACCTTTAAACACTTTTAAGTGTGCTCATAACCGAACTTGGTGTCGTTACAGGCCATGGTATCTGCTCATGCGGCCGATGTATTTGCCAGGATGGATGGTTTGGAAAGTTGTGCCAGCATTCAAGGAAGTGCAACATGACGGAGGAGGAGAGCAGAAGTCTCTGCGAGTCAGCAGATGGCATATTATGCTCAGGGAAGGGTAAGAACTGGCAGCTGAGCTACCCCCTGTCAGTGCCCTACCAGAAGAAAATTATTATCTTCTGCAAGACTAATGTGCATGGCAATCAGTTGCTGTTCAGTAACCCTTTCTTTCAAAGGCCCGTATTATCAATAGGATGTTATATTTGGTTCTGTAATGCACTTATGCCCATTTTGTCAGACACCCACCACAGCCATCCATGTTTAGCAGCATTGCTCTCCTACGCAATTTGTTAATAGCATGTAATTTCCTGCCTGTGTTATCTGTCGGTCTGTATTGAACAGCTGTAGGTTGCACACCAACCGTTAGTGCTCCCATCCAGCTAGAGGGACAGGGACACTAACTGCAGTTAACACTGCAGTGGATGAAATGGCAAATGTATTATCTCAGGCAATGGTAAGTGGATGAGAGTATTTAACAGCAACATTTGGTGTACATAATCATCCCACTCCCTAACAGAGCAGCAAAAGAAAGGTAGATGTCTGTAGCCCCCATGACAGAATCCCACAAACTCTATCATTTACTAATTTTTATTCAGGTAGTTGCATCAGCTTCAGTCCAGCAATAAAAAAAAAATGCCACAGGGAGGAATAAAATTTAGAAAATCTTGATAATTATCTGAAATTATTCTCTGAGGTTCTTACTTTGCAGTCTTTCAGGCTAGGAAATTACATTGCTGGAAAGAGGGCTTTTTAACTCCCCCATAGTACAAACTGGCTATTTTTATATATAATAGGTCTGAAAGAGAATAGACAAAAAATGGGTGATGGGAGTGACTGGAGGCTAGAATGCACTCACTCCAGAGTGGATGTGCTGTTGCCTCTGCTTGTATATACCTTTCATAGCAGACCAGAAACCTGCCAACTGGAAAAAAACAGTTAGAAGCCTTCTGCATTGCACAGATTTTTAGGTGTTCCTTCTGTAACTTTCATTTCATTGCAGGGCTTTCCACTCTGGCCTTTTCAATTTAGATTATTCTTATTGTATATTATATTATTATAATATTGTATATTATGTTATTATTATTATAACTTAATCAGAATTCTCCTGCACTGTACCATTTTGGTTTTTTTCCCCTCAGCTGTCACAGTGTCATAGAAAATTAGTAAGTTGCACCATTTCCAGAAGATGTAGCTATCTTTAAATTAGTGTATGTGTAAGAGGATGCTGTGTTACTGGAGAAAATGTTATTCTGTTTAACTGCAGAAGTTAACTTATCTTTTCTTAGCCTTGATTTCCCTGTGATTTTTTTGTATAAACTGTGAAGGTGTGCTAATACACCTAAAAGCAATGAAATGCACTATATAAGATTCTAAATAAATAGAAACATGAAAAATAATGTTGAATTTTAAAATATTTTAATTATGTACTACCTCTTTGTAAGAATGACTGAGAGCCTGTGGGTTTTACTCTAAGGCCATTTGCTTTAAGCATGTACATCAAGGCTACAACTTACTTTAAGGCTCTGAGAGCAGACCATCTGGCAGGAATTTGTGGAGACATCGATGATTTTTTCCCCCTGTTGGCTATACTGAAGGGAGTGGTTTGGGATTTGGTCACTGATGTAGGCTGGAGCAGCTGGAAAATTTCTCTAGGTTGTAACCAGATGCAGGCAGGTACTGCTTTTAAACCTGACTGCATGAATGAAGGCTCCAGAGATGCAATTTTTTTTCTAAGGTAGCAGTGCACTGTTTAAAGGCACGTACTTTCTATGAAAATTACAAACCTGATCCATAATCCATATTCAACAACAATAGTGAGATTTTATTAGGGATTTTTTTTAAACTTTCTTTGGCCTCCAAGCACAAGTAAGTTTCCCATGTGATATGATGGAAGGTTGCCCTGAGAACAGTAAATAGAATAAAGCTCTGACAAATCAGATATTATAGCATCTATATATAAGTGCATGTCCCAGCAGAGAAATACCTACATAACATATCTTTCAGAAGTGTGTGGCCAGTGACTATCCAAGGAGGCTTTTATCTTCTGCCTCTTCTCTGAGCAGGATGGAGATCACAGGCAAAGATTGTCAAATTACTTATAACTTTTGTTTCTATGCTTGGCCATATCCTTTTGTTTGGTTGCTTGGTTTGTCAGATGGATGGTTCTTTCTAGGCAACTCTGCTCTTAATGCTTTAATATGTATCTAGAAATCACATCTTAGTGAGGATCCATAGTTTAAAGTGCGATTCACAGCTAGCGTGACCAGCATTATCCAGAGGCCAAAATGACAAATTATTCTTTCCATTTCATTACACTGAGCAATAAGTAACCATTACTGGTCAAATGAAAGTGAATTTTGAACACATTCACTAATGGTGGTTAATCCATCTTTGCTGGAAACCTAGCCAAGTTTTGCAAGCGCTGTAATGGATTGAATGAGCTTGAGTTTCTGTATGTGGGATTTAATAGGCTCTAAAGAGTCCTGATTTTCAGCAGATAACTGCTGAACATTTTCAGAAAATGACATTCTGTTAATATAAGCAAAGTTGGATATCTATGTTCCTAGGCTGTTTTCAGAATCTTGGCTCGCTGACTATGCCACCTGTAGTAAAAGCTCTTCCCAAGGAAAACAGCAACACCCACCACGCTGCTGCCTCCCTGGCAGTAAACACAGGGCTGCAGATGGCTACTGTAACAGTGCAGGACGCACGCTAGGTAATGAGCCAAATCCCATCTGAGAGAATCTGGACGGGATCCCAGGAAACACCCCGCAACTCGTTAGACTCATTTTAATTAAACTGAGGAGCCTCCCAGAGCAGCATGTTCTGTTCAGGGAAAAAGACTCGATACATTCATTCTCCCTAACAGGTTTTTACATTACAGAGCCCGATCTTCCTTGGTTGACTTGTTGTTAAATTTGCTGTATCTTCTGCAAAATAGTTTTAAACATCGTGAGCATCCATCAGTAGCAGCATCAGTGCTTGCTAATGCAGATTCACTTCAGATTTCTTACAATGTCATGCTCTTATTAACTGTTTTAATTTCTCTAGATTTCTCACACATCGTTATTTTCAGCTGTCGGTACCTTGTAGTCTGTATAAACAGAGACATTCAGTTTAAGTGATCATCAAATATGTCTCAGTGTGGCTCTCATACAGCAACCATGCCACATGTATGCTATCCTCCACCACCTCTTTAAACAATGGCATTTTTTATCCTTATGGGGAATGTCAGTATTTCCCATGCCTATGGCTTAGTAAGCAATACTCAGAACTCAAGAAAAAAGTAGATGCTTAAGTAAATACTCCCATATCCAAGTGTTTCAATCAGTATCTCTTCCTATATATATTTACATGTTCCATATGCTACACATTAAACCAAAATTTCTCTAAAATTAGGCAATGAGTTAATCTTTGTCAGCTTACAATAAACACTAAATTACTTACATTTTTAATTGAAAAGATGGATACTCCACTGAGGCCGTTCTGAAGTATTAAAGGATTATTTTTTAGTGATCAGGGACACTTCAGTATTTATGGGAAAAACCTAGGGAAAATTGGTTGATATCCACAGGGCCACTTTTTAAAAAAAATAAAATTGCATTTGGATTTTTAGTATGGATTTTATTCAGAAGTCACTGAAAGGAATGTAAAGATGTAAGAGCATCATTTTATACATTTTGGCTTAGGCTCTGTTAAGTAAATTGTGAGTTCTTCTTAGATTATACTCTGATGTAACCAAGCTTCCTTCTACATATTTTAGTTATTATTGTATTAAACATATTGATGCCTTTATGCTGGAATCATTCTGGAAACTTTGCAAGAAGGTGGGATTCTTTGTGTGTGTTTTTTGTTATCATGTGTTTGATTGTTGAGATTTTTGTATGGATTTGTTCTGTAACTGGTTCTTACGGCTAGGTCCACAAAAGGATTTCTCCTCAGCAGTTACAAAGCACCTCACTTTGGCATGTGAGTGTCTGAACTCTGAACAATCTCAGGCTCTGTAAAAGCCAGATCTCTTCAGCTGGGTGTTGGAATCAGCCAAGAGGAATTAACATGTCGTAGTGACATTTCTAGTTGCAGAAAAGCCCCTCTCACACCTTTCTCAGGCTGCAGGCCTCCTGACCTAAGACTGCTTGGGGGCAACTATCCCTTTGAAGGATTCAGAGCCATGAACCTCCTGCTGAAGGTAGATATGTCTCTGAGAGTTCCCTTAATGGGATGTTTCTTGTTCCTGGTGGGTTACAGCATCACTCACATGTCACCAAAAAGTCCCTCCTTTCCCTGTGGAGGTGTCACCAGACATCCCTGAGGAGGAGGAGGAGATTGGCTTATCCCACCAATGGGAGTTGGGGTACGCCAGGGGAGTGAGCAAACTGTTGAACTGCTTTTAGGTGCGCAAACCCTTTCTGACCTAGAACAAGTATTTAGTAATTCTCTGGGAGGTAGAGCAGTTTCTTTTGTGCTGATGAGGATTTTGGGGGTCTAAATGGCATTTTTAAGCACCGCTGGTCTTTTGTGGACTCATCCCTGGCTACTTTAGATGAGGAAGGTCATTTGCTTCCTGGTTATGAATTTTTTTTTCCTTCAGTAACAGTGGCTCAGGGACAATTTGAGATTTTCTAGTAGAAAAAAAAAAAAAGAGAGAAGTTACTGGGAAGAGTAGCACTGATTGTAGGTCTCTGAAACCAAAGGAAAGCTTCAAAATGTGAGTCCTGATTAAGCGAAATAGCAGAATCAAAGCATTAGTATTAGCATCCCACCATACTTTAGCTTACCCCAAAGAATTCTTTTATTCGGAAAGCTTTTAGCTTGATTATTTTCTTTTATGCAATGACTTCTTAGGTGGCAATTTTGTGCATATGCACACGTGTGCGTCTGGAGATGTTGTTTTCTAGTCTGAAAATGCCAGTGGTCTTTGACTGTAAGTAATAATTTTTGTGATTTCAGGTTCCTGCCACTGTGGAAAGTGCATCTGTTCACCACAGGAATGGTACATTTCAGGCGATTTATGTGAATGCGATGACAGAGACTGTGACAAACATGATGGTCTCATTTGCACAGGTGCAGTACAGGCTAACATTTAATTGGTCTAAGAAACAAATTGTGTTGGTGGGAATTATGATAAACAAAGCTCAGCTTCTATTGATGAAGAAAGTGCATTTGCTGGATGTTCAAACCTGCTATAATTGTTTCTTCATGCAGTGTGATAATCAAGGTTTCGAAACAACAGTTGAAAGCCTGAATTTAAATAAATTTTCTCTGTAATTGACTACAAGTTACTGCTTTTTCTGCAAAGGATGAACAGTGTCAGCAATACCATCATGAGTGTTCTTTAATTTTTATTCTCTTACTGGTGTTTCTATGTGAACAATTGTTTAAGCAATCGACAAAATTCACTTGTCTGATGATCTTTGGTAGGTGAGAGCTATAGTTATGTGGGTTAACAGAGCTTCCTGACAATCAGACAGTTCTCAGTGGGAGACTGAAATACTTGACAGTTTTTCTCATGACATGATGGCTAGTGATTAAAGCAGCTTCACCTTAACATTGTCTGAGAGTTCAGGTGGCAGATGCAGATAGAAATGGGAAGGCTGCCAACAAACCGTCATGACAAAACTTGTGACAAGAAGCAACATGGGAATTGCTAAATTAACTCACTGGCTGCTTCCTGTTACAAATCTTAATTTTAGAAAATCTTTGCTGAGCAATTATTAGATGTGGAGGAAAACTGCAAGCCAATTAAAGTGAAAGTGGGAGGGCTGACACTAGTAAATTGTGGCTTCCAGCTACCCTTGTTAGCAAGGGTCCTTTTCCGTGGACAAGTAACCACAATAGGATCGACCAGAGCCTTATTTTCAGTTGCAGCAGCTATTCACAGTCAGTAGGAAGACGAGCTCACTCTGGAAACCCAGGCTGCAGAGGTCTCAAGCTGAGCATCCTGGGCTCATGAAAAATATGGAAATAAAATGAAAATGAAAATACAGATCTCAGCACTTAATGCTTCCCCAGTGCAAACTAGGGCCAACACATTTTTCATCTAATAGAAAGCTTGAGATATTATCTATTTGTATACCACTTCTGAGAATTTAGGTTTCAAGTTATTAATGTGCAAAAGTGATGTTCTACTGCCATTTTGTTTCTAACTTTTAACATCTTTTTTTTTTTCTTTCTGTATAATTCTTTTTTAATCTTGTACCAGGAGGTAGAGTGTGAACACTGAGCCTCTACAGCTGGGTACAAAGAGTGGTGGCATATAATTACAATATTTGCAGTTCTGCTGGTGGGATTATTGAGAAAATGCTATTAATGCTTTGTTAGTGTAGGTTTGAGGTGGATTCTTAATGCAATGGTACAGTAATTGCTTTCTCTCAAAGAAAAAAATAAAAAGGGGGAGTGAAGGGAACAATAAAGGAACAATGCAACTACTTAAAAATGGCTTTTTACTTCCCATAAAACACATTTTAATGTAGCACATTTCAATTACAATAATTGCCCTTCATTCATTCTCTTCTAGGCAACGGAGTGTGTAGCTGTGGAAACTGTGAATGCTGGGAAGGATGGAATGGAAATGCTTGTGAAATCTGGCTGGGGAAAGAATACCCTTAACAAAGGACATCAAAGACTGGCGAAGTTTTTTTGTCTGTGTCCCTTTAGGCTGCTAGAACATTTCATTTCAGAAGTACTCAGTGTGTGGGTGTGGGTGTGCATGTATGAACACAGGTGTAAACGCTCTAGAAAAATCATTTGAGAGCCTGGTCCTTAAAGAAATGCATGGCAAAGGAAAAAAATAAATAAAAAGCCTTGAGTGCAGGGCAGTTCAAGCTCTAAAAGGTAAAGTCATAAAATAGTGTCCCTGTGGAACTTTTCCAGAGGATTTTTATAAATTCAGTGGGACTGAGATTATATCCATAATGTCTATTTCTTAAGCTACCTTTGGAAAATGTATATGAAAATCTTTTTAAACATTAATTACTTGGTTTTCACCTCTCTGTATCAGTATGCAACAAAACTCCTGTAGAGGAGCAGCACCAGCTGAGTATTTGTCAAATAATTAACTTGATTATTTTTATGGTTTTTGGCAAAAACATTGTTTGGTCCTTTCTTATTTCTAACAATCCTGATTATGCACCAGCTCATAAATTGAGAGAAGCTGTAAAGCTTATATTAATGATTTTTTGCTTGATCAAAGAATTGTTTTTGTACAACTGAGATTGAATTACCTGTCAGCCATAGACTTAAGACCCAAAATTTCTGAACAGACTCTTATCCACAAGAGAACTTAGTTTTCTGTGGTTAATGTATCAAGTTGGTTATCTAGTCCACATACTACAATACTTTCAAGTACATAACCTATAGCAGTATAAGGAATGAAACTAATAAAGATAAAAATGTATGATTACGTATTCTGAGTATGTATCCTGCAACACATATGTACTTTTATCATACTATTCTATGTATGTACAGTTGGCTAGTCCTCTTGAAAGTAAAGCAACTGAAAAATGTGTTATACTAACAACCTTTAGGATGACAATTCTGTGCGCTATTAGAAATCGCAGTTTGGAACAGATTGCACTGTCACACATGGCATTCATTGAATTTAACTGCTTTTATAGTAGTGGAGAGCCCGAAGGTCAACTAACATGACAAATCAGTTATGCTATGAAGTAGCCTGGTCTCAGCCAAAGACATTCAGACAATGGCAACAAAGTTATTAAACTTTTAATGCAGTAAATACAAACAAAGCAGTGGTATGAACAAAAAGTTTATTTTTTATTTTCAATGGTGAAATGCTGCTCAGTGTGAAATTCACATTGAGTTATGAATGATGCACAACTATTGGGACTTCCCTAACTTATTTACATATGAGTTTTGTTTTCTTTTTTTTACATGTAGATTTGGCAGCCCTTGAATTCTTTAGAGCAAAAAAAAAAAAGAGATACATACATTTTAGTTTCAAAAGTGTTTACATTTTGTGAAACCATGATTGAGCGAGAAATTGCTTAAATGTCTGGAAAATACGTTTTTTTTAATACCAAACTCTAACATTGTGGTTTAGGTGCCGAGGTCCTGATTTGCAAAGAGGTACATGACTCAGAAATAAGGGAAGTATATATATATCAATCAAAAAAGGTATTTTCATTATTAGTCTATAAATTCATTCTCTTTTAGAAAGGACTATTTTGAAATAGGAAAATACAATGGTAGAGAACATGTAAGAGAATGCAAAAAGATGGAATGAATTTAATTGCTTCTATTAACCCCTCTTCCCATGTAGCTTGCTCTTTTTCTTACCCACTTTTTTCCCTTAACCTGGATTCTTTCTTTCTAAAAATGAAGCTTGTGAAACCCATGTTCTCAGGGAGTATCATTACCAAACATCCATGCATAACTTATACAGAAGTTATGCAGATAAATAACAAGACATACATCCCAAAGCTGCCTGCTGCTCTCTTTTTAAATAACCAGGCAGATTTTTAAAATGTATAGAGAATCATCAAAGTAAAATTCACCTTGAAATAATAGTTTATATTTTATGCCTCTAACCCTTGAACTCTGTAGAGGTTAACAGAATTATTTTTGTAAATTCTAACATATATGCATTTCATCAACCCTGGTGTCTGGAGACCACAAATTGTTGGGTTTATTAATATTTATGAAATCCCGCTGACCTGAATCTGTGTTTTTTCTCATATAGATCTGTCTGCTGAATCACAGTAGAAACTATGAATGACACAAAGTTTTCTTTGATTTCCTTCCTTTTGTATTTAGTACCGTTATAAGAAAATAGTAGATAATCAAAACTCATATCTAGGTTTAGTAGATGCTTTTGACTTGTTTCATGCCATGGCAAGCAGATTTATATAAACTGTAGATGAGTATTTCAAGTACTCTTATTCTTGGATAAAAGAGCAATTATTTAGAGGGTTGCAATGCCATATTTGATGCATTTTACTGTGTAATTTGCTTTCATTTTAAATTTCTGTACTTTAAGAGCGTAAGATGATTCTGATTTCTAGTCTGTTTTTTTTTTTTTTTTTGAAGAGCCAATCAACTCCACAATTTTGGCTGCTGGATGCATTCTGCAGCCCTAGAATTTAAAAAAGTGTTATCCAAGTTGCCTGTTAAGGTACATATGGAAAAACATTAGAATATTCTAAGACAGCTACTGTCAGTGGTCATTAAAATGTAAATTATCTAACAAAGCAGTGCTATCACTATAAACCTTAAGGTATTAACTAAGACTACTAAAAACATAATGTATACAGAAATCCTTTGTCATTTTTATTCCGTTTCTTATAATGTTGTTTGAACATTCCCCCGGCTCTTTATGCTGAGGTAACTGGTGATGTAACTCCCAGCAGATCTGCTTTGTGGCTCACTTCCTCACTAGAAAAATGAGATTGGAAAGAATAAGATTATTATTCCATATATGTGAAAATAATAGCTGTATTAATAAATTGTGTTTTATTCCTCTGTGATGGGACCTCCAGATACATAAACTGTAAAAGCAGGAAGAGGTCTGAGTAAAACATACTGCTTGATTTTTCATACCTAGTGACTAAAAACTTGCCTCCAGGCCTGTGGCAAAAGACAGTTCTAGGTGATGAAAACAAATTGAACGAATGGGGATTTTATAATGGCTAGACTGATAAACCTTAAAAACAAAAGATACTGCAGTCTTCTTTTGAAAGACAGTACACAATGCAGAAGTGTGCCAAGTGCTTCCACAACAGACTTGCAACATTATGACTATTGTATATAACATATCTGTGATATCAACTATAAAACAGCTGTGCATTGGTTTTCCTGTATAAATTAATAACCTACTTGTGATCCTTTTTTCCCTGGCCATACTGTTTTTTAGAAACACATAGATGAACATTTAATCATATACCTGCTCTGACATTTGTGATGCACTGCCCTTGCTTCTTTACAGAATGACATCTCACTTACTTGGTAGCTAAATGGTACAGTGAAATGATACTGGGGTGAAGAAAGCTAAGTTGAACATTTCTGTGACTAGGGAATAGAAGAAAAATTTTATTACATCTTTAAGAATAACTCATAGCATTTGCATTAGTCATTACAAAAACAACAGCAAAAAAAACCCCAAACAACCTCCTCCCATTATTAGACATTTCAAAATAAATTGCACAGAATTTGAATATATCTGAAGTGACATTTAAAAGGAAGATAACCTCCTTACTTAGGCCAATTTCACTTGCATTCACATTTGAATGGAGCTGAGTCATTTCTTCTTTATACTAATAAACAGATGGATCAGCAAGATACTCTTTTTAATACATGGATCAAACTGTCTGCTTTCACACTTCATTGCTTACAGTAGTTCTAAACCAAGAAAAAATATTCCCTATATATATAAAAAAAAATCAGAGTTTTTAGTATTATTTCAGGTATATACTACAGTCAAAGTAAATCGCTTTACTTCGTTTTTGGGAGGAGGGGTTTTTTAAGAACCAGTCTGACTCTACGCTCTTCAAAGTTTATGGAAATGATAGTATACTAAAAAACTACTTGAGTGGCTATGCACCCCAGGAAATTAAGCAAAAGCTGTGTTATGTAAACTAGAAAACACTTAAAAGCCATGAACACCTTTCTATAGACTCTATCGTGAGCAATCTCTTAAGGATTCTTGTGTATTCATAAAATTTTTGAAGTACAACAAAACAGTGCTTTGTTGAAGTAGTTCATATCTACTTAAAACTGGATTTTGACAACTGCAGGTGTGACTGATTTTGCCAAATAGAACTGTAGCTGAAATACAGATTAAAAAAAAAAAAACAAGGAAAGAGATGATGACTATGATGATATGTCAATGTATGAAATGTTAGGTTGGATTGCTATGCAAACAGTCTCTCCGAGATCAGATAAAACCCAGAAGAACCAATTACAAAGCAAACATGCAAAAGGTCTGGACCGTTGCAGATTCATAGACAGCTGGACATGTAAGTACAAAAACTCCAATCTGTAAATACAAATTGATTCCATCAGATTTACTATACAGTACTTTAGTAGTAACAGACAGTTGAAAACAGCTTTCACTTAACAGCAAAATTAATTTTAGAGGGAAGATAATGGTGAAGTCTCATCCTGGAGAACAGCAAGAGAGGTAATATATTAAGGAGCTAAAATTTTCTTTGGCATGGTAAAAGGGGAGAACTGAGTTTGCCAACTTATTTACATGAAGTTTCACCATCCTGTGGCCAGTGCAATGATGCTTTGCACAGCCTGCTTCTTACATAAACTTTTTTTTTGTGGTTTTCTGTCATGCCTTCATAGAAATGTTTTATTCATCACGTTGAATCCTTGTATACATCAAATAAGAAAAAACACAAACCGCACGATGCAGACAAACTCTTTGCATATATGTATGTAAATTTAGTAATACAGACCAACAGCTCTTTGATAGACACAACTTACTACATGCAGTTCGTCCCTGCCATCCTCTTCCCATGAAACAGATGAGACGAGACAAAATTAACGGAAGGAAACAAAGCACAAAGACCCCTTTGCTATATTTGAATAGATTGTAGAAAAAATATTTTTTTAGGACAGCTACACATTGGGTTAAACGTACATACGGATCTAGCCCACAGAAACAAAATCAGAAAACGGTTTTAAAAAATGCTGTATTTCCAGCATGTACTAACTGCTTCAAAAATTATAGCTCTCCAAACTGATTCACAGATCATAATTCCTTGGGATTAGAAGTTTAATTTTGAAAACAATAGTTACGTAGCATCAGGCCATGAACCAGAATCTCGTTGCATGACTCAGCCAGGTCTCCAGCCCTATCTCTGCCCAGGCTCTTACACTGCAAGAGCAAAAAGATGGCTGGATAGGTTATGAGCACATGTATTCCCTCTTCATGGACCCTTGCAAAATTTATGTGAGAAAGAGAATGTAGCCTTCAACTGTATTATCTTACTCAAAATATTGTGAAGTGCTCCTCTTATAATTGTAGGAAAGCCTGGGGCCTGCTCTGAGGCCCAGCTATCTGTACTGGCTGTACAAGCTATCTGTATGGCTGCTGCCTCCCATGGGACCTTCAAATGCAGAGCAAACCCTCAGATCACCATGTGAGTTACTTTGGTTTTATTTTCTCAGGGATGGTGCACAAAGTCCACTGGACCAGATGGGATAAGAAAGGTGCACTGAAGTTTTTAATAAAATGTTGTTTCCCCCCAAAACACACATATTTAGTTCTAGCAGGCAAGGGCACAGCCTAAGTCAAAGTTTCTTTGCATTTTTATCACAGTATTAGCGTAGGTTTGATTTTTTTTTTAATCTACATGGATAGTGGGCTTCATGCTTAACTCATTTCCTCCCTAGAAAGACCCAACATCAAGTGTTATCTTGCTGTTCTCACATATATAAACAACAAAGTTCTGCTAATGGAAGAAAGAAAGATATCTAGAATTTATGAGCTTTACAGTAACCTTCTTGAAGAGTGCACTAAATGTTGCTTATAAAAACAGATCACATTTAAAAACTAGCATGAGTTCATTCAGACTGAACCAGATGCTTAGCTGAGCAGACAAGGAGTTTGAAATAAGTGGCGGTCTCTGTTAGAGACTTCGGCACAAAAATGCGATAAAACAAATTACCAGAAATACAGTGCTAAAAAGGAATGGATTATTTCCTTTTTTCCTTGTCTTTAAATCACGGTAACAGCAAGAGGCCAAGAGAGCATTGCCACACAGTTTTCCAGACTGAGGTACAGTTTGGTCCTTGTTGCTGTTTCTGAGAAACAAATCACAGAATCACAGAATCTTAAAGGTTGGAAGGGACCTTGGAAGATCATCCAGCCCAACCTCTCAAATGCCACCTTAAGCATAGAGTACCCACATTTTTATTCTTCTGAAAGCCTGTGACTAAGTGCAACACTTCAGTGGTGTCTCTGTGGCACTCTCAAAATCTTCCCTCCCTGCCCTCAACATTGGTTTAATTGTCCATGACTGACAAACTCAAAGGGTTGTTGCTATTTCTGATAATATGATCCAAGGCTTCAATTTTACAACGTTTTTGATTTCTTCTAGGTTCATGTAGGAGAAAGTACAGTATACAGAGATCAAGGCAAGGCACCTTTAATCTAGCAATTTGGTGGGCTTATTATCCTAGGAAGCTGGGTGGAGGTATGTACTGAGATATCAGTGAGATACATAGGACTGGACTTTGCATGCTTAGCTAAAAATAAAAATATGTCCAGCTTTAAAAGGTTTTTTTCTTTTTTTAAAACACCAGAAATATTAAACTATAATTTGTAACTATCCTTTGCATTGGTGCTGCAAAAAAGAACACGACAACATCCTTGCCCATGCTTTGCTAAGTAGATGTGGGATTCAGCCAAAAATTAACAATGGCATTAAGTTCAGTTCCTTAAAAACAGGAAAGGATTATATTTAAAATGGATTTAGGTAGCGCAATTCTGGTTAGTCTTATTAATTGTTTTTTTTTTTTAATTGGTGGTAGTTGTTTTTCAAACAATGAAGATTTAGTAGATGAAAAATGAGCCTTAATTCAGGCCTACAAGGCCTACAAAATTCTTTGGACCCACTTTCCCAAAAATAAGTGGGTCTTGCTCGCTGGGCAAGGCAAATGTTACCATTACCAGTAAGCCTGTGATATGTATAAAACACACACACAAAAAGAAACTATAGGAGAATGCCAAACACTCATTTCTGAAAACTTCCTCTTGGTTGTGTTTGACACTCTTCCCTCCACTATAATGCCAACCTCAGAAGCACAGTATCTGTTACTAAAGAGTATTCACATTTAGTCAATATTGTAAGCCAGAGACAACAATCCTATTCTTTATAGATATAATTTGTAATAATAGATTTTTGAAGGCTTCCTGATTCCCTGATTGCTTTCAAAACTAAGCCACCGGCAACACTTAAGTTATAGAGAAACACAATCCCTGCAAAAGGTCACAGACAGTGGAGCGAGCAGCCTTATAAAAAAGGGAGGAGAAATCCATATTAGCACAGGTTTACAGCATCTAACTAGAAATTACTTGATTATTTGTGTGCTACAAAATAGAACTTAAACACATGGATTTTGCTGAAACTTGACTCAAAAAGGGAATATGGGTAATTGTCAGCAGGCAAGGTATCAAGTGTACTTGTGAAGTATGTCATTCACATGAAGTGTCACAGTCACAGAAAAGATATTAAAAAGGCATTCCAATATCTGGTAGGGCATTCCATGGTCTGAGTTTAGCTGGTTCATCCAGGTGTCTTCTTGTTGTGGGTGGAGATACAAGTTGAGATTTATCCGCTTGCAACAACCCAGTTCAGAAACAGTAATGGGCAAGCCTGTGACTTGCCACAAGCTGATCCACAGACACTGCAGAGGGGAAGTCTGGCAAGGATAAATCACTCAACTGTACTTGGGACTCAGTAAGTCACAACACCTGTGAGGATCTGGCTATGTCGTCTTACTCTTGTTAACTGGTTTGCCGCCATTCATTATTGCAGATGCACTTGTGCTTTTACTTGGAGTTACCCCAGCCTTTGGCACTGTTTCTCCAATATCATGCAAAGATGGTTCTCGATACATGGCAACTGAGGGGAAAAAAGAGAAAAGCAGAGACATTTTTAAGAAAAGCTCCTCTCAAATATGATTAATATTCTACAACAGCTGATATGGTAAAATAATGCAAATTCATTTTGCATGTGAGGGGAACTATTTACTTTGACAGACACTTGTTTGGCATGACTGATGGTTTTACTCGACTCTCCAAATTTCTCCCTTCTTCTGTATCTCACGTAAAAACACAATAGGAAACTGAGTGCTTGCTTGTTTGATGGAAACTACAGAAGCCTTGGAAATGAAAAACTGCTCTTCTGTCTTTGGACAAGGCATACATGCACAAATATATATATATATATACACACATATGTATCTACATATCTATATACACACATACACACATTCCTTAAATATTCTGCACATTTTTAAAAGTAAAATACGATAAGACAGATGGTGTTTAACAAATAGGATCATATGACACAGTTGTCTAGACTTAAGTGTTCTTTTTTTAGCTCTACATTGCAAGATTAGACTTGGTTCCAGTTCTACAAAGTAGAACATAGTACATCCATCTTCCAAATGTGAGGAGCTTGACCATGATCTATGCAGGTGTGTACTGAATAAATGTTCAGGACAGTGCTATGGAGAGTATACAAGAGGTTTGTGTTTTTTTCTTCCTCCTTTCCAAAAGTGTGTGCAGTAGTCACTGATGTCCACTGAATGCAGAAGTGCAGAAAACTCCAAATTAAACTATTCACTGAATCCTTAGAGGAAATAAAAGTTGCACCCTGGGCTTCAGTCCCTATCTAACTACTTTAAGTCCTTTGAGGAAAATACATTTGTTAAATTACACAGTTCTGGCATTAAGTTGCCTTAATGATTACTGCTATTGGATAATTCAATTTCATTTTCCATGTCACTGAATCAGGTAATATTTCCACTTATATCAAACTTCAGTAGAATTTATTTATATCAGGGCAACATTAAAAAAGATGTCAAAGCAGTCAAAGGAATTAATCATCACACTATGATTTCTGGACAGGCTGTGTTCTGCCATGGAGAGCACAATCCCTTCATCCCTTGGCTAATTAGAGTAGGAGGCTGGAGCATCAAAGTACTGACCTTGATCTTCAGTGGGTGAAGTTTCATAATAAATATGAAGGGCCTCATAGCATCATTAACTAATCAAATACTTGTACTAACATTTTCAATGACATAATCTAAATCCCTTTATGGCTTCTGAAAGTCTGAAATTAAATGTCTTCTCTAGAGTACATAAGGCTGGTTATGATCTATGTCTTCAGAGTGCCCCCATAAGTGTGTTTAGGACACTTTGCTGATTAATTAAAAGAGCTTCATGAAATAACACCATGACCTATAAGATATTAAGTCAAATAACTTGAAATGGAACTATAAAGTAAAGAATCACATAGCAGAGCTGTCATATTTGATGACTCTCATGGGCAATGTAAAGCAAGTTATTTCTAAGCCCTATCTAAGCTGTTTTAGAGTCTGACTATCTGAACATTAATGAAAAAAAGGAACTTCTTCCCTAAAATGTATCAATTGAGGTTGCTTTTAAAAAGGCAATGACTTTACCTCCCTACAATTCTTTTAATTTAATATAATCATGTAAAATGTCGATATTGTTGAGAGCTCATGAAAATACTGTAAACTTTTGCAAGACAGGGAAAGTGCAAAGCTAGCAATCTGAGTTCAAAACTGAAGTAAAAGCTTAGGATTATTCAGATTCTTTCCTTATGATGAAACTCTAAAACATTCAAAAAAGTAATTAGTTAATAAAAAAATAACTTATAATGTTAAAATAAATGGGACTGCTTGAATAAAACAAACTCAAGTCTATGTTTTCAGATGTAATGAGACATCTGAACTGTAATGAGACAATTTTCATAATGACTCTCTGTGTAGCATTGATTTCAATGATATTTGGAGTGCCATCAGACAAGAAGCAAAAGGCATCATAGGTTTCTAAAAGCCTGCAGAACACATAGGATACCCCAAAAGCCCAAGGTATAAATAAATACATTTTTGAGAGAATCTGTAGCATCATTCTAGTGTGTAAGGTCAGTCTTACTTTTATTTGCTTCTCCTTTGGTTTAAAGGCCAACTTACATAAGTTATCAACTGGCTAAGTAATGCAGTAGAATTTATTTTATAGAGATCTTTGTATTTTATATCAGAAAGCTTTTACTTTGAAATGTTGACATTTCATCCATTCCCCTTGTAACTAACAATTATCCTACAATATCCACTATTTCATTCTGCTTAATGAAAGGACTATTTTCTCACTGCAAGACTCACAACAGCTTTTGTCCCTGCTGAGAGAATATTTTAAAAACAGAACAATACGCTTCCAAAAAAGGCTCCTTTTATTGCAAAATGACCTCTTAATCCCTGGAAAAAAGATTTCTACATATGCCCTTTCTAGCATTACTATGCCGAAGCACAACACCGCTCCATGAATCCTGGGGACTGTCATTTGGAATGATTCCTGTGCATGCACAGGGAATGCACATTCACAAAGGGCATTTTAGAAATCATTCCCTCTTCTTCATTTAAGATTTATACAAGGATCTGCCAGCAATGGACTTAACCTCACCTTCCAATGGCTTGGGTAGAAAATGAGCTGCTGGTTTTGTTTTCTTCACTCTGTTTCCTTTCATGACTTGCCCTTCTTTGTTCAGCCCCAAGAACCAGGCCCTTCCGGACTCCTGTTGTCTGTAGAGCATGGATGAGTAGATTACATAATAATTTTCAAAAACAGACTCCTTGAATTTGCACTCTGGTGTAAAAAGTTCCTGTGGGAGGAAAACAAAATATTAATGATATCTCTAAAATACAGTCTCTATTTTGTTAACTTACAAATACTTCTTCATGAGTTTAATATACAACTTATAATAAAGATCTGCTTTGAGACCAGGAGATCTGTCTTCCTTTAGATGTCCAGGTGAAGCGATTTCAACTCCCGTGGGTGCCTCTGTTTTCCCATCTGTGCTGCAGGGATAATGTAATTTCAAAGTAGGGAGGAAGCGACACAAGCGTAAAACCACTGTTTAAAATACAATCATAATTATTATTGTCCTTATTTTTCTTATAGGGTATTCTGGTAAAAAATTAAGAAAGACTATTTTAAAATGAATGAGAAAACAGCTATAACACACTAAATGCAACAAACTTCCTCTATGTTTTATAACAACTTAAATATGTATAATTTCCTAAAATGTTTTTCATGAAACACCACAGGAAAACACTATTTTGATATACAAATTTCCATATAAAGAAAAATAATTTCTACTGACATCCTCAGCATTCATCCCCAAATGGGAATGCTTTTCAGAAGTCACATTCAGTAACACAGCAGTTGTCCTAAACTCCTTATAAGAGTAACCTAAGCACAAACTTCTGTAGCCCCATAGCCAAATAGTTTTGGGTTTTTTTGTTAATAACTCAAGTAACAGTAACAAAATAAACAGTGTGAACATATATTCAGAGAGTTTACCAAAATCCCTTGAAAATAATCAGCAACTTAATAAGCAAATAAAATTACATTTAAAATATCACAAGAAAACAGGATTCTGTGAGAATGTGATTTGCTGTTTGTACCCATCTGTGAAACCTGTAGAAGATATAAGAAATAAAAGATGAAGGTAGATGTGGAAAAGTAGAAGGAAGATCACTAATCTTTTAGAGCAGAAAGTGCTCAGTACTGAAATCCTGAAACCTCTATTTTATATTTCTTTCAGTTATCATTCCCAAGATGTATAAATGTGGAAATGTCATATGTTTTAACTTCTCTGTTCACAGTATTTTTCATTTCCTTCCCCTCCCCAATTTCTTTTTACTCCTGACCCCATGCAGTATTGAGTTAACACTCAGCAGGTAATGTAGTTTCAGGATCTCTATGTCATCCCCAGCTGCCTATATACTGTATGAACTTCACAGCTGTTTCTGTCACAAATTTCCTTTCTGGAAATGAAAGTCCTTAAAGACACAGTTACCCATACCAGAAAGAAGAGAGGAGCTACTTTTCTGAATCTGCACTAAATGTCCCTTAGTGTAAAAATGAGGTCTCCTTGTGTTACAGGGTACACAGCATTTGTGTAAGTTATCACCAGTAAGCAAACCTATCTTTATGCACATCAGACATTCTATTAGCTTTATCAATTATGAAGCATCTTTTAATCTCAAATAAAAAGAATTAGTGTATTTTATCCAGCAACAGGCTGCAGCAGCTGGGAAATGATCTGTGAACCTGCCCTAAAATAGGTTGCTTTGCCTGTGTGAGCAAGCACACATTGGTCTATAGGTCACTCTCACTGACAGGGTGAAAAAAAATGTTCTCTGACGTGTGGCCATCTTTTTGCACTACCACTTCTTTACCACCTATGCAGGCAGCTGCATTTACTATATAAACACACGGAAATGCAAATACAGTCTACTAGAGGCACCAAAAGCTAATGACAGGAAATACCATAAATACACCTCTTCTTTGCCGTAGGGCTTTTTCTTTCTCTGTTCCAAGACTTTAAGACATCTTTTGTTTGGGTTACTCCTCCTCCACTGATTTCAAATCACAGTAGGGCTCAAGGAAACTCAAAATAAAACCAGAAGGCAGGGTGGCATACTAGAGGGAAAGCCTGTTAAAGCCTAGCACAAGCATTTACATGCAAGTCATGTTCCAAGGCTGTTGAAACAGCAGATGCTAATCAGGAAATGCCTACACAGCTCTCCTTATTACCTGCTTCACTGAAAATGCCACCCTCTGTGTTCCCCACTAAGTTTTACTTTCTCGTAAAGCTCAATTACCATAAACACCACTTCTTAGCCAATTCTCACTTTTTTCTTTTTTTTCTTTTTTTTTTTTGCTATAAATAAAAGCTGTTTGTGATTCCCTGCACCCTTATACTAGAGATTGTTGGCTGCCTGTAAATGCTATTTGCGCTTTTCCCCAAACAATATCTATTAGGGTACGAAAATGAGATTCCTTTGACTCATATCCCTCTTCTGAATCAAACCTTGCTTTTTCCTCTCATTTTTCTGGCACATACTATAATGTTTCTGACAGTGCACAGCATATGAAGCCATAGGTATTTACCAAATTAAAAAACAAATATGTCAACACTTGTCAACAGTTACTTGGTGACTCCTGGATGCAAGCTGATAGACTGGGCAAACCAGCATCATTATTATTTCTTTCTTAGTTATGAAAAACATACTAAAATTCTTCTTTATTTATTTACATAGAAGGAAGAGTCAAACCCAAAATACCTTAAAATACTGTACCTATCCTACTCCAGATGCTTGGGTAGTGTAATAGCTGTGGATAGGGTTTGCATTCACCCAGTATATTAAGATGCAATTCTGCCTCAGATAAACCCTTGGTCAAGAGGTCACTTACATATATAATACTTCAAAGTAGGCTTGTAGTTCCAAAGATATGAGGAGTATTCACGAATGAAAATTAGGCACCTGAAGATGACTATGCACTTCAGCCACCAATTCATCTGAGGAAAGAATTACTGAGAAAGGGACTTCTGAAGTGGGCACCTTCCCTGGGGCTCAGGTGGAAACTGAATATTTCTAAGAGTGGTGTCTAATGCCTTTCCTCAGACACCATCTCAGCTGGCTGAAAACCTGTAAGCACCTATAATTTCTCCAGTAAAGCAGCCATGACACCTAAAATGCTGTTTCTTGCATGCAGCTAGGACAAATCTAGATCTGTACACCTAACACACAACCCAGTAAAGACGCTCAGAAAAATGGCTAATATGCCAACAGCATCGACTTTAAAAAAGTCATCCACAGATGACTTCATTCAAATCCATCACTGGAGGGAAAGGCAGTACAATGGCATTTTATAAGTGAAACTCAACAGTGAGGGCACTCCCTTAGGCTACCTGCCCATCTGTATCCAATCTGATGGAACCCAAATCTGCATCTGACTGACATGAATGATTTAGATCTTCCCTGCAAGAATGACTTTTTGGGTTTTGATCCCAGAACATTTTGTATCAGGCAGTGAATGAATAAATCACAAAACATGCAGACACGACTTGCAAACAAACAAGAACTTCTGTTTAGGATTTCTCTTCCAACGTCAGTGCCCAGATTTAACCTGTGTGGTTTTCTCCTGTCAAAGCAACTATTGAAAAAAAAAGTATATACCATCTGCCAATTTCCAAAACCCCAGGAGTGGATTCTGGCTGTAAACTGCAATCTGATACAGCTTCCTGGGTCCTAAAGAAGTGAAGCATATATTAAATTGCACCTTACTGAAAAGAATTTTCACTTGGATTTTTTTTTTTCCAGCTTCCCATCAAGCTGATGCTTTATGTGAGTGCTATTTGGAGAATGCTTTCATTCTTTTGGTTGTTATAGCATTAATAAGTATCAGAACACTCAGATTGAGGGTTAAAACTCTTGGAATCAAAAAGTCATTGAGTAAATTGAAATATTTGAGTTGTAAGTGTAGCTTCCAGTTGCTAGGCTTTCACAATTCAGTCTGTTCAATGTAGCTAGCTTTAATGAAGTTGCAAATATCCACTTGTAGCCATGGTCTTTCACTTAAAATAGTCCCCACAAAGCATGGATTTTTTTTTTCTACAGCTCTCAGAAAGAAGAAATAAAATGCAGCTGTGAACACGATATCTATGCTGCAAACCACAGAGCTGCAAAGTAAAATCTAGCACGACACCACAGCTAGCCATATAGCTTCTAGAAGAACTACATGAACCACTGTTTAGTAAGTCAATCAACAATGAGTTGTCAGAGCTGAACACAGAGTAACCTTCCACTGCACACCATGAGAGTCAGTGTAAGACCAAGGATCTACTGTGGTCATCAAAACAGGCAGTTCCAACGACAAGGGATTCCTCAAAAGTTTCCTACCTTCTACTCTTGAACTTTCAAACCTCTTTAAATTTGTGTTTTCTTCTGAAATATAGAAAAGGAGAGTATTTTTCTAGTTACAGCTCTCAGAAGTGACAATAGCTAACAGCCTCTTGAATTGTAGCTAGCAGCAAATGAGGAAGCAGTAGATTCCCCCGGAGATGGGCACAAAGGGAATTGTTCATCACACCAGGCAGCAAAAACACAGCTGAACTAGCTACAGCCTGTCCTTTGTGCCAAGCAGAAAACACAACCAGAAGACAAACTCAAACACATTGCCAGTCGAGGAACAGACAGTGTAATCAAGCACTGTAAAAAGACCTGATACTATTTATTATTTGCACTTAACAGTCTAGGTCATGGAACAGAATCTCAATGCTTTGCAAGTACAGATCAAGTGAAGTCTGCCTGCTGTGAATACTTTTCAATCTAAATAGTGATTGATACAGGACAGAAATTCCACCCAAAACATTCAAACAATAATCCCAGCATGCTAGCAGCTGGTTATCAAACATGTTTTTGTAGGAATGATGACAAAGGATTTTTAAGGAGGGACTGGAGAAAGGACAAGACTAGCTCTGTGGAGGCTTGTGAGAAACTTCTGCAGAGTGAAGAGACAGCATAGTCATCGCAAAGGTATATTGGGGCTTAGAGGCTAGCAACATGGGAATCAAGAGCACTGAGTGACATTTTAGTAGTGGATAGAAAGGTTGGAAATGACTCATGAAGAAGTGCCTTAAAATTGAGAAGAAGCAGTCTGTTTTTAATGAGGAGAAGGCACTCAAAAGAGAAATACAGTTGAAGTAATGAAGTTGGGAAATAAAACTTGTAGCAGACTTCTGAAGGGAGATTGTGAAGGTAGCACTGTGTTTTTCAGCACAGAAGGGGAGAATGCTGGAGTAACTGAGGTGTGAAATGATGAGATCCCAGAAGACATCTGCAGTGCTGTAGAAGGGCAAAGGCCATATAATAGGCATATTTCTACAGCAAAACCTATAAGACCTGGAGGAGTCACTTGCATATCAGAACTGGAAGATACCTAAATTGATATTTCTCTGACTTGCTGCACATTGAATTAGGTGAGTTAGACTACCTTCTTATGGTACACCTATTTGAAAAATGCTAGAGAGTAAAGAAGAGTTATTGAGATTTCCTATCCACAGTACCAAATTTGCCAACTCTTAAGCTGGCCAAAAGGCTACAGTTAAAAAGTATCTTATTCAAGAGTTCTTCTTCAAATGCCAGAAAACCTGGAAATACATGGGTAGGTAATTTATGGATTAAGGAGAAATTGATATTAATTTCTAAACTGGCCAAGTAAGAGGCTGAGGAACATGGGACTTCAGTTGCCACTACAAACCTTGCAGTGACTGAACTAGCAAAGCTTCAAAGTAAAAAGCAGAAATAGTTGAACCTGCCAGACCACAGACACCCTCTGAAAGCAGCAAATGCTCAGAACTCCATTCCACATTTTCCAGTCTTGACAGAAAATGTCCTTAATAGACTACAACAGCCAGAGAACACCATTACTGGCCCTTTAGAACTGGAGTTATTTCTGTTCTCTGGAAGATTCCCAAGCATATAGACTTCAAAAAAATATAAAATATAAGACTTTATATCATGCAGGTAAAACAGAGTGATAATTGTTGCTGGTTAAAGAATCACTGAGGGTGCAGTAAGGACGTCAGTGTGTAAAAGCAATGCTTTTAGCTGCAATTCCTGTATCTCCTTTTTTTTTTTTTACTTGTCTCCTTTTTTTTTTTTACTTTGCAAAAGACCCAAAGGTATGAATATAATTTTGTAAAGAAACAAAACACAATTTAGGACTAAATTTAGGTAAAAGTAAATGTAAATCTATACTATTGCAAATATTAGTGCTTAACTGGGATTCTAATTAGCAGGGATATGACTGGTAATGTATAACGTAGCAATTCTCTTACTCATATACATTTATGAGCACCCAAAATAAAGTCACAAATAAAAGCTTCATAGCATACATAAAGATAAGCTAACAAAACCCATCTTAGACAGATTTCTGTGTGTTTAAGATGGTACTGATCACAGCCTGACTTTGGCTTTATTTTATGTCCAGATTGAAACACAACATAAACCAGCTTGGATTAAGAAAACTTTGTTTCATAACAAAATAAGGTTGCTTTGTTAACAGTTAGCGCCTATAGTCATATTAAGCTATAATTTATTAAAAGCAATAACATTTTGTATGGAAGGTAAAACACATACTCATCACTTCCACAAACTTACCATTTGCAAGGCTAAACAGCAAGGCTATCTGATGTCAGATAAAAGCATATTTTAAATAATAACTTGATCTCAAATTACTACTTATATACACTAGCCAGAGGAAGTCTCATATATCTCTCTCCCCATACACATAAAACTTAGTATTATACACATATATTAGCACAAGCAGTGCTCAGGTTTTGATGTTCTCTTGATAGGTACCTGCAATTCAGAGTCATCATCACCTCAGTGGGACATAGCTGAAACAGAACAAAATTTCCTTGATATAAACATTTATGATATACGTTATTGAAGGTTTTACAGTTCAACTCTCAAAGTGAAGTAATATTTCTCAAATGAAGCTCATCCTGCTGATCTGAATCATGACCCTCACATTAGGAGTGACTGAAACAAGGTTGTTTAAATTTGAAATAAGGTTTAGGGAAGCAACTTGGAAAAGATTACTAATTTTTAAAACTGTCTTTATGGCNAAAAGGCGGAAGAATTATCGCCGAAAAGGCGGAAGAATTATTGCCGACGGAATATAAAAAAAAAGAAGAAAGAAAGAGACAAAGCCGGCTGTTGACATTTGCAAAAGGAGCAACGGTATCACAGTGAGTAAAATGGAGAGACAAGCGGCTTATTATTTGCTCAAATGCTACAAAAACTGTCTTTATGGCATTTATGTACCAAAACTTCAACAGAAGTTCAAGAGAAGAACTGCTAAAAAAAGTGTTGCCTCACCTGAATAAAAGAAACAAAATAAAAGACTATTGATAAGCCAAACTTTCATCTATGGCAGCCCACCAACTGTCATCACACGTTATAGCATAGGGTCAAATAGAATATCATCCTTCATCCCCACAGACTTATAAAAGTTGGTGAAATTATTTTTTAGCTTCAATCCTGCTAAAAACTTTCACGGAAAAGTGTGTTTTTTTGGCTTGAGCACAGCCTTTGCTATAAAGTAAATGCAACCAAAATCCTTGTGCCAGTGAAATGAGATGCTCTTTCTCCAAGAGCACAATCTCCTCCCACCTAATCCTCAGCATCTAGCTTCCATGAAGATTTAAAACTGTAGTAAAAATCGGCTTTAAGGCTTCAGCTTATACAGCAACCGTAACTCCTTCCTGTATCAACACAGAAAGACATCTTTTATCATCTGTAGAGCACGTGCAATTGAAGAAATTCAGTATCAATAAGAAAAGCACACAGCCCTAAGCATGACTAAGAGAAATTGTGTGTGCTGTGGGGAATATTTTCTTCCACTGCTGTAATAGGGTGTTTTGGAGAAGAACATGAGTAAACCAGCCTATCTTTCCCAGTCACTTCCACTCAGAACAGCCATAATTCATCAGCTTGTAGACAGCACCACGTTCTCAGCTAGAAAAGGTCAGTGCCAAGGGGAAAATGGGACAGCACTAAATTAAGAGCCTGAAAGGAAGGATTTAACAACATAGCTGTTGAAACAAACTATGATGGGCTGGGGAAGAAATTCTCATCCAGTCTCCCATCAATCCACCATTCTCTTCCTGGATGAATAATTCAGGAGGAATACAGAGTACTTCAGAGTACTTTTCCAAATGACTGTGGAATTTTTTGACACAATTTTATCCAGACACTTACAGTCGTTACTGTAGACAACCTTCTAGAATTCAAATGCCTCAAGTAATATAAACTATCAACAAAATAAGCAAAAGAGTTATTGAAATGGCCAAGCACCCAGAAAGAACCAAGGAGGATGACCATTTCCCACTAACAAAATCTCTACTCCTCTGCAATATACTTTAATGACAGATAAGGAAAATTGATTCCAGTTTTTGCCACTGCATGACTGGTATATTAGCATTAATTAGCTGTTATTGTACAATGTCAGATGGGAAAGGATGTGTTCATATCTATATATGGTGTTGTTACATAGTATTTGCAAAGGTCCTTGAGTATGATATTGTGACATGTCCACAACTATCTAAGAACGCAAAAGTAAACATAAATAGATGTAATCCAGAGGTATTTTGTAAGGTATACTTTAGGCTCTTTCAGTTCTACATGTTCCTTCCAAAAGACGTGTGAATTTATGAAAGTTTTAAATGGGTGTTATTCACAAGCCGAGAAGCTAGAAAAAGTTGCAAGAACACTCAAGTTATAAGAAGTGGCCTACTTTAGTGCACTCTTTTTCATTTCTTTTTTCTTTACAGTTGTGAGCTTGTTTTTCTGCTTGCAGCCTTTTTTTATGGCCTACCAGTGCATGAATTATACTGCCTGAAGAATCAACTGTTACAAAAGAGAGGGGCTGGGATAAGTGTAAGTAAATTTGGGTAGAACAGTTATATGAAGTTCTCGTTAATATTTCTTTGTCATCTTTTTGGTGTTTTACGCTGGGTGTTCGTAAGATGCATGTGAAAAGGAAGCCCAGAGGAACTAGTCTGAGGGGATTAGTGCAATGCAAAACTCTTCTGTAATAAATGTAACCAGCTCTCTGAGAAAACACATTAGCCAACTTTTCCCTTAGTTTTGTGACACAAGCCTCAGTTGACCACTGAGAGCTGGGAAGCAAAGAGTACAGAGACCACTTTCAGAGGTTTGTTACTTATATCTTGTTACACAGCAAATACGTATTTTGGGAGAAAAACAGTAATTCTTTGCTTCCTTCACTGTGCATCTTCTCAATCACCTTGGTCCTTCCACTGCAGAAGCACTGTGCATCTTCTCAATCACCTTGGTCCTTCCACTGCAGAAGCACAGCTTTTAAGTATTCAACAGGTTTCCCCCATTTCCTTACAACATAGCTTTCACATATGAAAACAAAGGGCTGTAAATCTATTCTCTGCTTTCCCTCCTCTCCTTTTCCAAAGGAAAGGTAGAAAATTATGAACATCAAATTTGAAAGATCTCTCAAACATGACAAGCTAAAAGGCTCTTAAATATTCTTTACTGCTTCCTGCTATGCATTTTCATTCTTTCATAAAGATAGATGTCTACATCACTGCTTCACTTACATATAAAAAGTCAATGCACATGTGATGGGAGACCCAGCACAGTGCTGCCCACATAATGTCTGTCCAGAAAAGATAAGACAGGAACAAGTCCAGTTGACTATCTGGAAGTGAATGGATATAAACAAAAATCATGAATTTCTTGCTAGTATTTAGAAATGAAAGTGCAGGAAATATTTCAATATACATACCTCATGCAAACAGTAATTTGCACAAAAAAAAAATATATATTTTCACTTAATATACCACGTTTCATACAGAGATCTAAAAATATTTTACTGTTATTAATTAATTTTCATAGTATCTTTGTGACTCTTAGAAGCAACCATCATCAGAAGAAACTTAAAGTACAGAGTTTTATACCTAAATATTCAAAAACTCTCTAATGATCAATACCAAAGACAAAAGAAAATTAATTCTGTCTCCTGTTTTAACTAAACAGTTGATGGGAAATAAAGTGCTAGTGCCTAAAATGTATTTTTTGAATGGCATCACACTGTTAGCTAGTCAGAAGTAGTGAAACGCTTTCGTGTATATAATTATAGAATCATAGAATGGTGGGGGTTGGAAGGGCCCTTTAGAGATTATCTAGTCCAACCCTTCTGCAGAAGCAGGTCAACATAGATCAGGTCGCATAGGAACATGTCCAGGAGGGTCTTGACCTCCAAGGAAGGAGAATCCACACCCTCCCTGGGCAGCCTGTGCCAGGGCTCCATCACCCTCACAGTAAAATAGTGTTTTCTTATGTTTAAATGGAACTTTCTGTGTTCCAGCTTCATCCCATTACCCCTTGTCCTGCTGTTAGCTACCATAGAAAAAAGGGATGCCCCAATCTCCTCACATAATTCTACATTAAAAATGCAGAAACTTAGTGAATCTTATTAAACAGCAGATGATTACATGCAACTGCTAACACACACTCAGCAATGATGCTTGTTTTTGCTATGGATGGGTTACAGCATATAAATACATCAGAGGTTGATTATGAACAATGCAAATATATAGATGTCTAACAAAACCCATAAAAAGGCATAAACATTAGAGTGGTGGCAAAGAATTAGGGCTTTGTATTTGCCTCAGTGTTACAAAATGCATTGCAGAACTGAAAAAAAAAAGTTTAGAAGTAGTTTTACCAAATAGCATTCATAACAACAATAAAGCAAGCAAGATTTTTATCCATAGCTACTGTCAGCTGACCATCAGTGCCACTACTTGCTCAAGGTGATAGAAATCTGAAAATTTTCCATACAATCAGTTAGCTCCTTCCACTCAAGCCTCTACCTAACTCGTCTATTAGTCCCTATTCCTATGGCTGTCCTGTTAAAAGTCAAAGCTTGATATTGCATGGGTAACAACACATTGATCCTAAAGCAGCAATTCTGAAGAATAATGAGATGCAAAGATATCCAACTTTTAACTCTTCTAACCAGCACCTAAGGAACACAGACTGCAAAAGGGGAAAAAAGAGAAAAGAATAATCACTGTTTTTTTTTTCACCTTGCATCTGCAGTAATCTAATCTTCTCTATATCCTATTGCTTTCAAGAAGAATTCATTCTACCATGCCACACACACAACAGGTGTTTTTTTGCAAAAAGGCTCTGCTGTGGTGAATATGATTCCAAGAAAGCAAAGAGATTTTACTCAGGATTATGGTTGCTTTTCTGGCTTCCTGGAAGTGAATTTGCATCACATTAGTTATGTTCCTGAGAAATGGAGGATCTCGTTCTTTGCCAATATGGCATTAAAAATGCATTGTCTATTGACTTGGCTATCTAATTGCAAAGATAAACGGAGAAAAAACACATATATTATTATTGAACTATGTATCAACACAACTGCAGGCATAGGATTAGGGTCAAACTATAGCATACTCAAATAAGTCAGCGTGTAACCCACATTTGACTGGCAAAGGGAATACAATAAATACAAGTATTAAGGTATTCCCTACTATATCACCTGTAAGAAGCAGAGGCAAACTGCTGAATGCAAAGAAAATACTGTTTTGAGGACTTACAAACAGCTTATTGATTTCTAAAGCAAAAAACATAGAGATGAAAATATCAGCTATTTTGATTTCCAAATGTGTTGGAAACACAATTTTTCACCATTTCATCATAACCAATGACAGTTTCTCATATCTTTCTTTCACAAAAAGGTATGCATCAAGCCATATACTAAACATAAATGCTCAACTCCAAGGGATAATTCAGAAAGGCTGGAAACAGGCTGAACATCAATCAGTGACTTGGTAACTCCCAGCTCATGCTTGCTGATGTCTCTGAAGTTATCTTGATCTCAGTTGCCTTTTCAGAAAGCAATTACTAACCTCTGGGTTATGAAAACTAATTTATCCCTTAGTCCCTAGCTCCTTAGACCCTGGTGGTTCTTCGTAACTGTCTTCTTGCTCTTTTTTTCATTGCTTAAAACTTACTTGAAGAGCTTTGGTGTTGTTTCCTGTATTAAAACTCCTATTTTCTCCTTAACCATGGCCATGAGCCTGTGCTAAATACTCTCTCTATGCCAAGACTGTTATTTCCTACAGGCAGAATGTCTTCCTCCCACTTCATGTCCATCTGCTGGCTCCAGCTCTAGCCAGGGGCTTTTCTCCAAGTTGGGAAATTTTATTCAATAGCTGCCTGAAGTCTTTGCAAAAAGTGGCACGAACAAAGTCCTGAGGAAGTACCAATCATGATAGGTTAAAATTCACAGTTAAGTTTCTTTGAAAAAAAGGTGAAGTTGAAGAAGAAAGAAAGAGTCATTTCCTCTCACCCTACAAACTTAATTCTAAACTTCAGCATTGTGGCCAAAGACATTGGAGATACATCCCGAAATTACCTGCCCATGGAAGAAGTTCACTAAAATGTCTGTACTTGCTTTTCAGATTATTTCTTGTCATTTCTTCTCCTTGGTTCTTTTATAATCTTTTTTTGTTACAAGTCTGTCTTCTGTATGTACCCAGATCTCACAGAAATTAAGAAAGTCCACCAAAACAAACAAACAAACAAAACCCCAATAACAGAATAAAAAAAACATCTAGCAAGACTGTTGAGAGAAGCTTAGAATGGGGGAAAAATATCCAGCAAATAAAACAAAAAAGATATCCCACCATTAGATCATGTTGTAATTCCTCCGAGCAAAGCTCCTTGTAATTACTTTTCTTAGATATACAGACTTTTTCTTTGATTGCTGTCTCATTGTCAAGCAAGGAATATATCTCTATACCTTGACCTTAAACTGACATCAAATAGGGCAAAGATTTGACTTCCTACTAATACTTGCATCTTTTGAGCTATAAACTCAAAACTCTGTTATACTCAGGCTTATCAGGAGTTCCAGTTTCTCCCACTGTGTCCCAAAGGCATTGCATGGCATGTATTCGTAAACTGTTTCAAAATGGTGTATATGTTCTGTCCTTATTTCTATTGAATTCATTCACCAAGTTCTTAAAATTAAGAAAAAAATGCAGATAATCTATGCTTAGACCTAAATTCCTGTTCCATTTATTTGTATTCATCTTAGCCTCTACCTTTTGCAGTGGATAGATACAAACAGAACCATGTGAGTAGCTCTGTATGAGTCTATTTTTCAATAATTTACTCATCACAATTGAACTTGGTCCTAATGATTATATAAATACATAAATAGATGGATGTGTTATTTTCTAGCCAAGAATTCCCAGTGCTGCTGCCTTTGTTTAGCCAATAGGTGATTTTTTTTTTTTGCTGCTCATAATTCCTTACAAAACACGATATTTTAACCATATCCCTATCAAAAGAAAAGTCAAAATAAGCAAACTTGAAACAGGCAGATGGAAAAGGAGACATCAGATTTGTTGAAATTTCCCCTCCCCCCCTTTTGTCACAAAAGCATTTGTACCTGTTTAAAGAGGGCAGAGGGTGAAAGATAAAACACCATGTAGATGATTCACAAATACATTTGACTGTATGGAAACAAAGATGGACTACAGAAAAGAAGACTTATTTTTCCTGTTCTGCTGTATTTTTAAATTCCTTTTTGATCAGGTTGAAATACATATCTAATTTGCAGAAAATATGAAAACACAAGATAGGATTCAATAAGTACATTCAATACCTAAATATAATATCATATGGGATAATGAGAATCAAGGAATTGATTGTACATATCTGTATCATAAAAAACAAGTTTCTTCCACATGGAACCAGATTACATATTGTCTTTAACTCAGATGTTTAGATATAGAAGCTTCACTGAAGAGGCAACCGACATTTTAACTGGGATTCAAGCAGCTGGTTTGACTCAATGACTGTCAGGGATGATCTCACTAGCGCTGACTTGCATTGGCCCAAAGGGACTGTTGGACTACCACATCTATAACCATGCCTTCTGCCATGCTGGCGCACCCTTTACAACAAGGAGCGAAGCTGCAGAAGTAGCTGTTTATGCCACTGAATGTGTAAATCATAGAATCATAGAATGGTAGGAGTTGGAAGGGGCCTTAGAGATCATCTAGTCCAACCCCTCTGCAGAAGCAGGTCCACTTAGATAAGGTCGTATAGGAACATGTCCAGGCGCGTCTTGAAGACCTCTAAGGAAGGAGACTCCACTACCCCTCTGGGCAGCCTGTGCCAGCACTCCATCATCCTCATGGTAAAACAGTTTTTTCTTATATTTAAATGGAACTTTTTATGTTCCAGATTCATCCCATTACCCTTTGTCCTGTTGCTAGCTAGAATAGAAAAAAGGGATGCCGCAACCTCCAGACACCCACCCTTTAGATATTTGTAAATATTAATAAGATCCCTCCTCAGTCTTCTCTAGGCTAAACAGCCCCAGTTCCCGCAGCCTTTCCTTGTATAAAAGATGTTTCAGTCCCCTGATCATCTTGGTGGCCCTGCACTGGACTCTCTCCTGAAGTCTCCTTCCCTCTTGAGCTGAGGAGCCGAGAACTGGACACAGGACTCCAGATGAGGCCTCACCAGTGCAGAGGAGAGGAGGAGCAGAACCTCCCTTGACCTGCTGGCCACACTCTTTTTGATGCCATTCGCCTTCTTGGCCACAAGGGCACATTGCTGGCTCACAGTTAGTTTATTATCAATCAGACATATGCTTTCTGTATCCATGACTTCCAAGGGCCAAAGTAAGAACTGAATGCTGACACTTTTTAAAAAGTAGAAAACCAGAGGTTTGTGGAAGAACAAAGGAAAGAGTGGACAAAGCAAGGGAGTTTGATTGCAATAAATGAAAGATTTTCCAAACTATTTTCTGTGTTATGCAGCCTTGTTTTCTTTCTTCTTCATCTTCACTTTTTTTTCAAAGAAATTTAACTGTGAATTTTAACCTATCATGATTGGTACTTCCTCAGGACTTTGTTCGTGCCACTTTTTGCAAAGACTTCAGGCAGCTATTGAATAAAAGCACTGAGTTTAAGGACTATTATCTATTATTCTGTTCAACTGTCTGATTTCTATACTGGTTTGAGTATTGAGATGTGAAAAAATAGCAGTAAGGAGACCTAGCCTGCTCACAGAGCTCTGGAGCTGCTATACTTCATGCATCAAAACTGAGATTGCAGAGACATTATAGGAGAAATCAACCAAGAGAAGATGCAATTGTACTCAGTCGTAGTCTCAATGAAATTTACAGCAACTGACAACTATTTTTCTTCTGCCTCTTCAGTTTGCCTGTCAGGTCTTTTTAATTGTTTGTAATTTTGGCCTAAGAGTAAAGAAACAAGTGTCGTGGTTTGGCCCATCTAGCACAGCAGCACCACAACAGTCTCTCGTTTGGTGCCCCCATTCACCCCCACCCTCGTTAGGATGGCGGAGGCACCAGCGAAATGGGAGTAAAAAGATAAGCAAGGTTGTTGTGGATTAAGGCAAGGGCAGGGAGGGCTCACTGCCAATTATGGTTCCGGGCAAAACAAACTCCAGTACTCGACTTAGAGAGAAAAGTAGGAAAGTTTATTCTACAAGAAACAGAATGGAATAAAAGCAAAAGGGAGTAGGATGATGAGAAAATTACAACCAGCCCTTTAAGATCTCCCTCCCCCATCCCTCCTTTCTTCCCGGGCCCAGCTCACTGCTCCTGATATCTCTACCTCCTC